>OZ026618.1:64366176-64816286 GCA_964020975.1 Hermodice carunculata | reverse complement strand
TGTCCAAAAAAAAGAACAAAAAAATTCATTAAAAATAAAAAAATCACTGGAGCATGAACATTTGAACAAAATTGGTAGAAACCCACCCAACATATATTGCCACCAAGTTTGAAGTTAATCTGGATGACGGTTTTTGGAAAAGAAGGCGAAAAAGTGAATTAGCATTAGAATGCCCATTGACTTCCATAGTAATCAATAGGAAAGCTGCAATTGACCGACAAGTACCAGAATTGAAAAAATCCTTAAAAATCAGGAATCCACAGCATTCCCACATAGTGAACAATTTTGTTTGACCCCTTCTACAAGGAAACATATCCGCCATGTTTCAGCTTAATCTGAGAGACAGCTCTGGAGAAGAAGTTGAAAATAAGCTATATCACACAAAAATTCATAAAAAAAATAGAAAAAAACTGCAGCGCCACCTGGTGACAAATTAAAAACTACAAGTCCCAGGGAGTGTTCCTGTGTGATATCAAAGCAATTGGGTGAGCGGTTTCAGAGAAGAATATTTTTTTAAGATTTCACCCAAAAATGAACAAAAAAATTCATAAAAAATCCAAAAATCACTAGACCGTGACCATTTGAACAAACTTGGTAGAGGACCCACCCAAGGTACATTGCCACCAAGTTTGAAGTTAATCTGGATGACAGTTTTGGAGAAGAAGGCGAAAATGTGAATTAGCATTAGAATGCCCATTGACTTCCATAGTAATCAATAGGAAAGCTGCATTGACCGATAAGTTCCCGAATTGAAAAAATCATATAAAATCAGGAATCTGCAGCATTCCCACATAGTGAACAACTTTGTTTGACCCTTCTACAAGGAACATATCCACCATGTTTCAGCTTAATCTGAGTGACGGTTCTGGAGAAGAAGTCGTAAATAGCTATAACACACAAAAATTCATAAAAAATAAGAAAAAAATTGCAGCGCCACCTGGTGAACAAATTAAGAACTACAAGTCCCAGGGAGTGTTCCTGTGTGATATCAAAGTAATTGGGTGAGCGGTTTCGGAGAAGAAGATTTTTTAAGATTTACCCAAAAAAGAACAAAAAAATTCATAAAAAAATCCAAAAATCACTAGACCGTGACCATTTGAAGAAACTTGGTAGAGACCCACCCAAGGCACACCTGCACCAAGTTTGACGTGGATCTGGCAGACGGTTTTTGAGAAGAAGTCGAAAATGTGAATTGTGGACGACGGACGGACGGACGACGGATGGACGATGGACCCTCACAAAACCTCAGCTGACTGACAAGTCAGCTGAGGTAAAAACACACACTTACTTGTGAAACTACCGAGTAATCCTCAAGTCTTCTTCTGGTTCCACCGATGGAACTTGAACATTCAAACAGAGTGCGGCAGGGAATTCCTGGACAACGTCATTTGGGTCATTTACATACAGATCTCGCGCATGCGTACATCTTATGTTTTCCGTCTGAGCCGGCTTTTCGTCTGCTTGTGCGACCAAGAAAATTTAAATTACGCTACTCACAGCGAAAAGAAACGTGCCCCAGCCGCGCGTGACAAAATAAGACAGACACACACAGTTTCCATCGGTGTTGAAAATATGGAGCGATAGCGGGTTGTAAAAGAAGGACAAGGTCAGCCTTGGGCGAGCAAGTGATGATGATGTCGCTACATTTTTTCTGAACAGGTCTCACGTTCAGAGCTGTGCCCAATTGTCGCACGTGCCGGAAAAAAAAAAAAATCAAAGATCACAGGAGCCGCCCATTTCTTTGAAGTCGTTATATTCAAGTCGTCATGGATACTTGATCAGTCGTGTTTGTAATCAATTGAGATTGAATCCGAATATCTTTATTATATTATAACCGCTCCAGCTTGATGAAGTTTTCTTTTCTTTTTCTTTTTTTTTGGGGGGGGTGGGGGGTGGGGGAAGAGTGGCTAGGTAATCAAATTCATGGGACAAAAGTGGCGTTAATTAAGATCTGTAAAGACGACGGCAACTTCAGAGACAAAGAGAGAGAAAAAACAACAAACAAATGGGCATATTATCTACGTTTCCCGCTAACTTCGAGATAAAATTTTGTCTGCATCGGCAGCTCTTGACTGCACATATTGCGAGGAAGACGTGCCCGCGACCTCCGCTACTTATCAAGCTGTTATTGTCTACGATGTCAAAGATTTATGTTATTCTATTCGTCATCAATTTTCCTAGGGGCACCATAAAATTTTCTCATGAACTTGACTTTATCAGTTCTGTATTTCTATAAGATTGTGCAAGGTATAATGTGTGAGTTTCTTTCTTAAGACATTTGTCTGCATGCCACTTGTGTGGGAAGTTGCAATACGTTGTTCAGAGCCTCGTCCGACAGAGAATTTTACCAACATTTCTCGACGACAATATAACGAATTTATTTTGAAAAATTAGAAAGAATTGTACTTGTAATTTCACATTGCTGTGTACCACACTAGCCAAATGCATTTGCAATGGATTAGAACAAGCTTTGAACGTTGTCACCATTGACAGAACGGTATACTGCACAACGGTCTGAACGGGTCCTCGGGTGTCACACTGTGTTCGGTATAATGGCACATGCGACATGAAAATTTGATGAGGAACTGTACGTTTCGAAACATAAAATTTATTATACAAAGAAGCCTCATTCTCTCACTCTTTCAGTCACTGCTTCAGCCATATCTATCTGCTATTATCGGTCGCAACCGTATACATTCTCCGAAAACACGCACACACAAGTCCAACTAAATAACATCCCATTTTTCTGCACATGCTTCCAGCACAGAATTATCTATCGTCCTTTCTTGTAAGTCATATGCAGAACAAAAGTTGATGTACATAAACTTAAGGTATCAACAATTTTTTCCAAACAAAACATTTTAGTCAAGTAATTCAGAATTTCATCTGGTCCTTTCTAGATCTGCTGTGGGTTTTTTGTATGTGTGTGTGTGTGTTTTGTTTGTTTGTTTTGTTGTTGTTGTTTGTTTGTTTTGTTTTGTTTTGTTTTGTTCTTGTTTTTTTTGTTTTTTGTTTGTTTTGTTTTTGTTTTGTTTTGTTGTTTTTTTTGTTTTTCTTTTGTTTTGTTTGTTTGTTTTGTTTGTTTTTTATCTCGCATTTTTATTTTGGTAATTTGCGATGAAAAAAAAAAATACTGAGGATTTCAAATGTATCATACCATGATGCAAACTCGAAATATATGATTGCTTAATTGCATTGGAACAATCTACTATAGTGTAGAGTTGGTAGGAACAACGCGAGGAAAATTATTCAGACGATAATATTGACAAGATCTAAGAAGAGAAAGAGAGAAAAAACGAAATACAGATTTTGATTTGTTACGAATGCAGTGCATCGTCAATAAAACAAACATCCTAAAACAAAATTTTGGGTAGGAATCTCTCTCTCTCTCTCTCTCTCTCTCTCTCTCTCTCTCTCTCTCTCTCTCTCTCTCTCTCTCTCTCTCTCTCTCTCTCTCTCTCTCTCTCTCTCTCTCTCTCTCTCTCTCTCTCTCTCTCTCTCTCTCTCTCTCTCTCTCTCTCTCTCTCTCTCTCTCTCTCTCTCTCTCTCTCTCTCTGCAGATAAGCATGAAGATAGTGTTTTGCTCACTGTAACCAAGGAGAAGGGGGGGGGGTTCGGTACGCTGGTACAGGTAATTATTCTTCTAGAGTACGCAGTACGGAAAATAAAAACTTTCAAAATTTTGGATAGTACGAAGTATGTAAAACAAGACGGCTTCCAGTACGGTAAATAAATTTAAAAAAAAAAAAAAAAACAGTACGCCAGTACGAGAAACCCCTTACCGACCCTCAAGGACGGCTTTTTCTACCATCTTTGCTGTAACATTAATAACCAATGGAACGGAGGTACCTGCATCCTAGAACTGCTGGTACCAAATTATAGACAAATCTTGAAATTGGAAACGACGTTTGTTTCACTGCATAAAAATTTAGTTTCCTGAGATTTGAGGTCAATATGTTCCAAGTTGAATCTGTATTTGCAGTGAACGGTGAAGATGACAATCATGTGTTATTGTTTGCGACCATGTGTGTTCTCATTTGCTCGTTTTCCACACTTATGTAATCTAACGCAAACAAATATGTCTATCAAAATATATACCAATTGAACACAAACACAATCCATAGCAAACGATCGCGACTTGAATTTATAAAAACATGCACAAGTTTAGCGTCAAAATGAACACCATACATAAAAGCTTTATTTGCTGTTTTTCGTCAATAAATGTGTCAAAAATTGTCATTGACACCGGAACATTATGTAAGACTGCATGCCGTCGTCTTCAAGTTCGAACGATGCGAAGGCCGTAGGCTTGAACAAACAATATAGGCACCGATGAGCGTACAAACTCGTCCATTTATCATTGAGTCTTGCGATACGAACATGCATGATTAAAATATGATCAAGCACAGTTAATGACATGAAAAATTCTATTCTCGTTGACGACCAAAAAAATACTTGGTATTTCACAGTTTCACTCTGTCTCCGCAGACGGCTCTGCAAGCACGTGGAGATTGCATGCAATTGTGCTTTGCTCTCGCAATATAGCGCACGCCACGTGACCGGCGAGAGCCAACTGGTTCTAAATATATCTCTCATCAGCGAGGAATTGCCCTAGAACCGTTGTGCATGGCCGAATGCCGTTACAAACAACACTTGCATGGTCGAATGTAAAAACTCTTTCTTGCCGCCAAAATATCATGTTTATTGACCAAAACGAAGGCACAACGGTCCTTCGACGCATGATTAGTGATGAATTACGTGGATAGGTACGTGTATGAAATATCGCGGAATGCAACTTTAAAGCACTTACATATTGTTATTGCGCCAAAACAGCGTACTTGCACAAGACTTGTAAGGGGAAGTGATAACTTGATTACATTTTCTCGTGGACTTTTTAGATCACTGTAACAAATGCTCAATGGATTTTTTCCGTCTGATGCATCTTTGGACGTGTTCAGACTGGTAACTGTCTGGATATGCAAAAACCTACGGAGAGCCTCATTGAGCTGACAAAAGTTCGGTGTTCACAGAATTGAGGTCACATTCACCCACGAATACAAGCAAGATACGGAACTTCTTTTAACAGAAAGGTCCTGATAATGTGCATAGATCGATAAAGAATATCTACATTTTACATCAGCAATGAGCAGTAATACCAGTGTTACCATTAAGAGCACAAATGAAAGAAAATAACTTGCACCTTTTTAAAATCTGTTTCTTGTTTGCACCAGAATACATACGTTCGCCGGATGACATATTCTCACAGTTAGGCTTTTTCAGCTAACAGTTAGGCATTTTCAGCAATTGTGACCAGTGGTGACAGAGTATTTTCTCTTATTAAACCCTTCAGGTATCAGTCTTGTTTATTTTGCCGATATCAAATGTTAAGAATAAAGTCTTGTCACAAATCAGGACTATTAACACGACAGGAATAGTTCCTGGTTTTCAAATATTGAACTTTTTAGGTCTACTATGTACAATGTACATGAGAGGGGGTCTCCTTACGGAGCCCCACCTAAAAAGATCAAAGTACCACCCGTTGAATAAATCATGATCAAGGTTTGGGGGTCCCCACAAGTGTCCCTATTCAATTTTAAACTAATTGGCTTGCCGGTGTTTCGAAGAAGATTTTTAACGGTTTTGCCAAAAAAATGAACCAAAAGATTCATTAAAATCACTGGAGCATGACCCTTTGAAAAAATTTGGTACAGACCCACTCAAGGTATATCCCCACAAAGTTTCAAGTGAATCCAACAATGACAAATGAAGGACCATCCTGTAACCTCAGCTGACTGACAAGTCACCTGAGGTAAAAAAAAAAGAAGGAAAATAAACAAACAAATGATTAACTGGAGTTTGATCTTTTGACAAAACGCACAAGGCTCCCATCCAAGGTTCATCCCCATCAAGTTTGAAGAGGATCCTGCTGATGGTTTTTTAAGAGAAGTTGACAATGTAACTGTTGATGGACGATGGCAGACCATAGGCAATGGACTACTAACCATCTTAAATACTTAGCTGATTGAAACATCAACTGCATTAGAAACAAAACATAAAAAAAAGCATAAAAAACAAAGTTTAAGACTAATGGCAAAAATCTAATTCTTGAAATAATTTTTGCTTCTCTGACATTTTGAGTGTCAGTTGGCCAAAGACAAGTTACCATGGTAACGTAACAATAGCACTCATTGTGTAATACTGACCTGGCCTCATGCCTGACAAATAGGCCGGACTGGCAAACTCCACGTAATCCACGTAGGTCAACAGTTCGATTTCCTTCTGGCTCTTGTGATGAATGCCATAGCTCTGTAGGGACACACAAGGTGAACTTATATCATCTACTGCTTTTTTTTTTAACCTTTTCCCACTCAAGCAAAAGCAGCCACATTTAAACTGCCAACTGCTTTAACACTTTTACTTCAATTTCTCCATTTGTAAACAATATTTTGAATCAAATATATACATATCAGGATAGTTTATCTATTAACCCTTTCCCCCTCAAACCGGCCAAAACCGGCTGGTAGTCAAATGTCGTCTGCTTCAGTGTTTTCAACTAATTTCAACAGTTATGAAAAACAATTTGACTGAGAAATGTACATGAGACTTACCAAGATCACATGCCCCAGGTCAACAGCTTTCCTTGGCATGGGTTGGGCACTTAGTGCCCAACCCATGCCAAGGAAAGTTGTTGACTCAGTCTTAATTCAAGGGGGAAAGGGTTAAGGAAAGCTGTTGACTCCCACTTTCTTCAACCAGGAAATGGTTAATCCCTTAATATAGACTGGTCCCCACTTTTTCTGCATTGTGTTAAGATGGAGTACCTACATTCCCAGCTGAAAGCCAGTTGCTTTATATTGACCTCTGCAGAATGGAGTGTGTTAACATTTCCTAGATAATATACGAAATCTATGGACAGATGTCTGATCAATAAACTCCATGTAAATATCCCATCAGGGATGAGAGATCTACTTGTTGAGCCCGGCCATATTAACGATGATTTAGAAAGGGTTAAGCAATTAATATAGACTGGTAGCTGCTTTTTCTGCATTGTGTTACGACCGATATAGCATGCTCATAGATTATCTTTCACAACAAATGCTAAATTCATTCCAGTACATATATTCTGAGCTGAAAGACAGTTGCTTTACATTACCTCTGCAGAATGGCGTGTGTTAACATTTCCCAGATCAAATACAAAATCTATGTGCAGATGTCTGATCAATAAACTGCATGTAAGTATCGCATCAGGGATGAGAGATCTAGTTATTGAGCCTGGCAATATTAATAGTGATTTTAAGTACACGTCATCTTCCTCATGTCAATCTGTTATCGCATCAAGTTTCCCCCATTTGCACTATTTACAGGCATACAGCCTCATGATTGATGCCCATTTGCCTCCTTCAACTTGTTTTTTTTCAGCCGGGGAAAAGCCTCTTAACTTGACAAGTACCACTCGACTTGGTCATAATTGCTTCCTTCCCATCTCATTGAGACGTAATGAGGAAATTTGCAACATCAAATTTGCCTTGACATTTTCCGATTGTCAATTTCGGACAAAAGTCAATGTGCTCTGGATTGACCTAACCATGCGAGATTCATAATTCTTTGTCAACTGACCTTTCATAAAAGCGCCAGCATGCCTACAGTTTCAGAGAACCCATAAAAATGGTCCAGGTCAACAGCTTTCCTTGGTACACCCACAGTATGTGGAGGAAAGCTGTTGACTCAGTCAAAAAAATGGCATTGAAAGAGTTTAACTGGAACGAGTGCAGAACAAGCCAAACAATCTTTGTCCCCACCGCAATATTTTTTAATTACCACATTTAGGACCTACATAATATCATATCAAGAGCGGCAAACAGTCAAAAATTTATGTTATTGTATTTGCTGAAAGGATACACCAGCTAGACATAATATACATGTATTTAATCATATCCAAAGTTTGTTCTGTAATATGATATAGTATATACAAACAGCATGGGCAAAATAATACAGCAATTTAGTATTGGAACATGAAATACATATCACAATGTACAAAGTGAAAGTTAAAATAGGATTTTGTGCATATTAGCAGGTGAAATAATTTATACAGATACAATGGCACTTGGTACTGAAGATTGCCTTATCAATAAAAAGGCTTGAATGTAAAGTATTAAAGTAAATGTTGATGATGAAGCAGTTTTTATGGGAAAAATCTAGCACAGGATTTTCAAAGAGGCGCTGGTATGGGATGTGTGTTAAGGACGCAGGTGTTTAAAGTAAGTGTCATTAAGTGTAAACACTTTTGCTAGAATATGTACTTTTCTGTTTAATGCAAATTTAAGTGACACAGATGCGGTTGCAGCATGATGTTGTGATGATGTGATCCAATGTGCATCCTTTGGTGTGTATTGGTTTTGTTATCCACTGATGCACACCACGCTTATTGTTAATTCTAGTAACATCATGATTATCTGAAGTTAACTTATATTGATAGATACCTCTTACCTGCATGCAACATTTCTTTGGCACAGGTGGGTGTGACCTTGAAAATAGGTCAAGGTCATTCAAAATATCTTACACTCAATGTCTTCCTACATGGACACTTTGTTGCAAATGTCAAAGACAAAACTTCAATGGTACTGGATATATAAATCGAAATGTTTCAAGTCGGATGCGTTCTTGGGCCCTGTGACCTTGAAAATAGGTCAAGGTCATGCAAAATAACTTACACTCAACATCTTCCTACAGACACCCTTTTTCGCAAATATCAAAGGCAAAGCTTCAATGACGCTAAATATATAAATCAAAATGTCCAAAAGTGGACATGTTGTTGGGTCCTGCAACATTGAAACTAGATCAAGGTCAAACAATAGCACACATGCCCTTGGGTTGATGCATCTCTGGTATTAATTTCATTATTCCATGTTATAGGGTTTTTGAGATATGCAGACGGACAGATGGATGCACATATTGACAGACAGACAGACCGACTGCCCCAAATCCTTCACAACCTTTATGTCTGCCTACGCTACCTTTGGTGGCTTTGAAAGTAGAGAACACAAATCGTTATTTCCATACTATTCCTATTGTGTATCCACAACAAAAGGAAAAATTTTACACCATGACATGCAAGTTCAGACCTATGAATTGAATATCAAACTAATATTTTTGTATTGTTAAACATTCAGAGTAGTTTCACTATTTTAAGATTTTCAAGATTATATGAAAGGACAGAGGTCTTCAGTGGACACTGCAGCCAAGCTGAGAACAAACATGTAATGTAAATATCTTGGTCAATATCATTATTTTTTTAAAAATTATACTCCTATAGGTGGAGACAGGATGATGTAACATGTAAAACTTTTGTCATAAAAAAGGTTACTGTACTCTTCTGACGATTCTCCCCATCTTCTTACTGTACATCCAGTCCACCGCATAGTTCTGCTGTCCCAAGACTTCTCTGCTAAGGTACTAACTTTCTGCTTTGTCTTGGCTGGTATAGCCATTAGCCATTAGGC
Source organism: Hermodice carunculata (assembly GCA_964020975.1). Classification (NCBI taxonomy): domain Eukaryota; kingdom Metazoa; phylum Annelida; class Polychaeta; order Eunicida; family Amphinomidae; genus Hermodice; species Hermodice carunculata. The sequence continues at coordinate 64,806,786 of OZ026618.1, read as the reverse complement.
ATAAGCTAATATAAGTAGCATTTGGCTAAAGCACACTGAATTTAGAATTTCTTTGACTGAAGAATCGAGAGTTTGGCTATTATATTTGTGACTTCAGCCAAATTGGATATTGCTGGGTATTTGGCCCTGCATCTTCCAAAGTTCACCGGCCTGTGCAAATGTTTAATGCGTAAAAGCTGCGTGAGGAACACACAACAACTGACTCTGTGAATGTGACTGAGCCTTGAAGTCTCCCACCAAAGTAGGAGATCACCCGCTTTTTCTTACTTATTTCCAAAGTCTCCTGCTCTACTACTTTTTATAGAATATCTCCCGTTCTTTGCAAAATCGCCAAACAAACAAAAACAAAAAAAAAAGATAAAGTTACTTCATTTTCACTTTGTTTGCCACTAGAGCTGTGGACTTATTATTTTCATTGACAGAGAATGTCTCCTATGATGTCTAAAATGGATCAAAGTGCAGGAAATGAAGAGATAAATTTATTTTCTATTTTTTTTTTCCGGGGGAGGATGCCCTCAGATCCCCTAGCTATGCTTCCATGCTTTCAACCCTCATTCTCCCACTTTTTGAGTACCTGCAGGAGGGTGATACCCCACTATCAACAGCAGGCAGGTAGGAACTTGTAATGCCATCAGAGATCAAAGGCTAACCACATTGCTGCCCCAGCAGGGGGCATGCTGTGATAATATCTTACACAAACATATGACAGTACTGCAGAAGTTGACAGCCGGTATATGAGAAACATATATGGGAACCCTTTGGACCGGATTGTGCGTACGATTCCTGGAAATTGGCTTCACTGGACTTTGTAACTGTGATGTGATATCTGGTGATCATTGCAAACGCCACATGTACTTCAACATTTCACACTCATACCTGTATGGTGAATCCCCATGAGTCGGTCATATTTTGTTTCTTCAAGATGATGGCTCTTCGTCGCTTGTTTTCCTCTGGATCGGTCTTGGCGACCTTGTCGTTCTCCACAATGTCCAGTTCATTTCCAATGGAGGGAAAATACCACGTTGTCCTCTGCAACAAGAAATAATGTTGTTTTAACATGTTTAATACCTTGATCATGTTGAAAATGAATCACAACACGCGGGTATTTGTTCCACAGATATAATGACTGAACAAGACCTTCATCTATACATATAGCTTTGTGCACTTTCACACTGTAGGGTGTTCAATTTCTGTGTGTACAAATTTTCATGTTTATGTTAATGTTGAGCATTTTTCTCAACTTTAAAATTTGCCATATCTTATTCCTATTAAATCCATACTCAAATAATTGTAGTTTATTTATGCAGTTTTGTTCCACATGCAAAAGATGTGAAAATAAGAATATGCAACAAAACAGTGCCCCCCCCCCCCGAGAGGCCACCCTCTCTACAAAGGCCACTTATCATGCCACAAGAGTGGTATTTTTATTATACTAGTATTATCCCTCTCAAGAGAGCCCACCCCTCTAATGTGGCAACTTTTTGGTTGTATTTCGGATGGCCTTATTAGAGAGGGACCACAACATAATGCAATCAATAGCCCAGTGTCTGGGAAGGCAGGTGTTCAATGTGGCTAAAGATGACAAAATTTTGCTAGCCAAATCACACATTTTTAGCCACTGGCTATTTGGCTAGTGGTGGTGCTAGACTAGGCAAATACAGTGAGGGTGTAATGAGTGACAGTTGGGCAGCCAATGGATTGATGTCCCTCAGGGAGGCTGGAAGAGCGGCAGAACACGGGTAGAAGAGGGGTAAAACCGGGGTAGAAGAGGGGTAAAACTGGGGCACTAGGCTCTTTTCCAAAACATTGTTTTCTCCTCCAGCACATCTCTTACTCCCCAACCTGCTGAAAGGCAGTGCTAATACTGTGGCTGCTTAATGTATGTAACTTGGCTGTCTAGAATAATGCAAAATTATGTGCAAGAGGCATGACAAACATAACTGGTATGCAGTTGCATCACTCGAATAGTCTTCCAACACTTGAATTTTTTATACCCTTGTCAGGACAGAACGCAGTGAAAAAAGGTGTTGGCTGATCACATATATGTATATCATTCTTGATGAATGGGAGAAACCAACAAAATTCATAAAACTGGACCATTTCTGGTAATTTTCGATGGGATAAAGTTGCATGTTGATACATTGTCATCAAATATGTCAGTTATGAAAATGCTGTACATGCTGTAGACCTATAAAATTTGGCAAACCTCTTTGACAGTGCCTAAGCAAAAAATCTAATGACCAAGATGATAATAATACTGGTAATATATACAATCATGTGCACAATAAACTGGCCTGGATCATGCAGGCTGTTCACATACCATAACCAATCAATTTGTACAAAAGAACACCACCGAAAGTTGTTCTACAAAGACTCTGACATTATAGACTTTGATTGTCAAGATACGGGGTGTTCAGCCAAATATGACCATGAAGAAGTGAACTGAGTTCGACATATGCAAGAAAAAAGAAGCAAAAAAAAAAAAAAAAGTTCTGATTCTTCAAAATGAGAACCTGAAGAAGGCTGGGATACATACTCTGACCTCATTTGTACAGACATGTATTGAGATCATAACAGCACAAATTTGACAATTTTATTTTCCATATATATATATTTTTCTTTTTTATCTTGAACATGTTTCACAAAATATCCAAAATTTCACAAAAAAAAACACATTTTAGAATGTACAGTTCCATCTTTAGTGCAGACAGATTCTGCAAAGCCTTGTGATCAATTATGATATAGGTTTATTATATAGGGATGCAGATTTCTGTGACACTTGGCCCAGAAGTGAAGTCACTTTGCAAGGTTGGACATTACCTTAACCCTTTCCTCCTTATATTAAGACTGAGTCAACAGCTTTCCTTGGCATGGGTTGGGCACTAACCCATGCTGAGGAAAGCTGTTGACCTGGGTCATGTTGTCTTGACAGGTCTCATCTTCAATTCGCAGTCAAATTGTTTTTCATTCATGTTGAAATCAGTTGAAAATGCTGAAGCAGACGACATTTGACCACCAGCAGGTTTTGGCCGGTTTAAGGGGGAAAGGGTTAACACAGATGACAATTCACATCTGGGTGCTTTTGGGCAGTTTGAGTGGGAAAGGGTCACATCACAGACTGAGTCAACAGCTTTCCTTGGCACGATTTGGGTGCAAGATACCCAAAGCTTACTGAGGAAAGCCAAACATTCACCTGGACCATTCATCTCTTCTCCGCAAATACAGGTCCACTGGTACTTGAATGAAAGGTCCTTCATGAAAAAATTGAATCTGGAATTATGGTACTACCTCAGATGTGCAGGACTTTTCTGGTGATTAGCACTGAGAAGTATTAAAAGGATTTATGGCCAGTCCTATTTTAATAAGTCAACTTTATCTTTCCCAAAGGTGACCACATGGATGGGGGTGGGGGAGGGGGTCCCAACAGTCAACATATGCTGGCACAGGGAGAACAGTGCACAGAAAATAAGAATGTTCCAAACTGATGGTCAACATGAGGCGTAAGAAAATAAGATGGATTCAAGTATGCTGGCATGGGGAAAATGAAAGGCCCCAGTACCCCATTATGAAAATACCCTTGAGACCCCTCTACATGTAAAAGTGCTTCCTTGCTAATGCTCACTTTTTTTTTCTTTTTTTTTTTTTGCAATTTGTTATTCTTTTTACTTTCTCTCCTTACATCTGCTTTCTCTCTTTTTTTTTTCTTTTTTTTTTCCTTTTTTTTTTTTTGCTGCCCAATTTTACTCCCCCCCCCTCCCCCCATGGTATATGATTACAGGTACACATTTACCTAAAGTTAATTGCAGGTATTCATATTCAACTATATTAACTGCAGACCTGCTTTGGTCCCCTAAGTTGCTAGGCAACAGAACTATGCCTCCATCATGATGAGGGCACTTGCACCAGCCACATTACTTAACCATCCAGAAAGAATCCCTTTTCTGCCCAACACATGAAATTTTCTAAATATCTTCAGCTTCTTGTATGTTTTAAAACTTTGTGAATGACTTTTCTTCAGCTTTTTCCTTTCTCGAGTTGTTACTTTTATCATAGAAGCACATTTGGTCCTTCTTGATACACGAAACCTGCCCTCATGCCTGTTTAGTTCCTTGCTGCAGCCTAGGTGGCAGCACAGGATCCCAGATACTGTAAATTGTTTTATTTTCGCTTATGTCACTCATGCCACAAAACCGTGAAAATAAAAACACAGTGAAACAATACCTTAACATAGTTTGAATAGGAATTATGTTCAAAACAGTGAAATTAAAACAACAATGAACTGTCAAAAATACAACTAGAAGCCCATCAGTGACCGCAAAACTCCTCGGCCAGGACAGGGAGAGACAGACGGATGGGTATGTAGGTGATGACAATACCCATGCAATAGGTCAGGTTACTTCTGTTTAACCTAATGACAAGCTTTGGTGCAAGTGCAATGAGCAGAGATATCATGGCAAGGCGATTTTTCTTCAATGCAATACTGTGACCTAAATATGTCCCAGTGACCTAGTTTTCAATAGACACCTGAGGCATCCTTAAGCCAACTGTCATAAATAATTGATGAAGCTACATTCAACATTTTTTTAGATATTGTCTGAACAGCATTTTTTTCTTCAATGTAGTGCTGTGACCTAAATATTTGACCTAGTGACCTACTTTACGACAGGCCCCTGAAGCATGTTAATGGCCTTCTGTGATACAAATTTGGTCTCTGTAAAGTAAATATTTTTTGGAGATATGGCGTGGCAAGGCCATTTTTCTTCAATGCAGCACTGTGACCTAAATATATCATCCAGTGACCCAGTTTTTACTGGGTGTCTGGGGCATCTATAGGACCAATTGTCATAAATAATTGGTGTAGCTACAATGAGTGATTTAATATTTGAAGATATCATGGAATGGCCAGTTTTCTTGAATGTGACCTAAATATGTGACCCAGTAACCAAGTTTTCAATAGGCATCTGGGGCATCCTAAGGTCTAACTGTCATAAATATTCAATAGGCACCTGAAGCACCTCAATAACCCACTGTGATAAAAATTTGGTCTCTGTAAAGTGAGTATTTTTGGAGATATGGCATTAACAAGGCATGGACGGATGGACAGATGCTTAGGTGACAATGATACCCCTCCGGCCTTATGGGTGGAGGGATAAAAACCATGAAAATTTATACATGTGAAAATAAAGCAATTTACAGTAATACAGTGGAACCTCATTAATATGGACCTCATTAATCCATACATGTATGTTTCATTAATCTGAACACTTCTCCTGGAACAGAATTGTTCATTTCAAGTAATAGTGATTCAATAATCCAGATACTTTATTAATCTGAACAGTTCACTGGGGTACAAAGGTGCTTGGATTAACGAGGTTCCACTGTATATAACAGGAACCAACAGTGCTGTGGGAGGCTGTTGGTCACTACCTATTAGTACCAAGTTTTGGCTGAGTCAACAGCTTTCCTCAGTGTAATCCCACTGCATGCCAAGGAGGGCTGTTGACCTGGACCGTTCTTATGGTCTCTGTAACTGTAGGCATGCAGGTACATGTACTGAAATGAAAGGTTGGTTTGCCATTGTTTAAAAAAAAGTATATGAATTCAGTATCATTATGTCCATTCAGAATCCAGTGAAACTTGTCTTCAAAACACACCTGGGGTGGCCAAACTGTGGTCTCTTAAGACAGGTGGTCTCTCACAGGAGGTACAAATAACATGAAGAGTACTGAGTGAAAATATTTATGAGCTGGTCTCTAATTGGAGTGGACCCTGAAGACAGGTACCACTGTACAGTGAAAACTCTTTATAATGACACTATCTGTTCCCTTAGAAATGTATCAGATAACTGAATATGTCAGATAGATGAATTAAATAACAAAGAAAATGACATTTTTCCCATGAAAGTTTGCATCATTATATTGAATATGTCAGATGTCTGAGTGTCCTTAAAATGAGGTTCCACTGTATATTGACTTTTGTTGAAACTGGAAATGCAAGAAATCAAATTAATTTGTGGTAATTCTGTGCATTGTAGTTACCCTTACCTAGGTGCACATTCATACTTGTATTTATTGTCAGTGGGAACTCGGTTCCACACAAAAAATTTATGCCATGTTGGTTTCTTTCAACAAACAATTTGACAACTTCTGAATAGGTGTACATTCACACTTGCACATTTTATCCACTGGAACTCAATTCCACACAACAAATTTATGCCATGTTGGTTTCTTTCAACAAACAAATTTACAACTTGTGAATAAAATTTAGACGTCACCTCTCTGAGGTCAAGGCTATGCAAGGTTATTTAGGGACTGCTTCACAACTTTTGACAAGGCAAGCAAGAAGCAGTGGGGGGGGGGGGGTTTACATGGTAGTGTATACATTTAATGATACAATACAATACAATGTTGATTATATGTGATGACAAACAATATTTGTGTTACTATTTAATGGCTAACAATATTTGTATTACTATTTAGTATGATGATAGTATGATTGATAGTTAGGCTCTAGCCTCTGGGTGTAACAGACTTAAACCAGTTCTAAATCCAAAGCTTTGCTTTACTGCTCTTGAATCACTGATGAAGAAGGTGGCTGGCAGTGGGGGGGGGGGGCATGCATGAATGCAGCATGTTTAATGTATACTATTTCCCTTGTTCAGTGTTTACACAGAAGATGAGAAGAATACATAAGAGAAAAACAAACAACAACTTTCTGTGTTGATATTCTTTTAAAATCTTTCTTTATTATCACTTTCTATGCAAATGTCTATTTTCCCGAGACCAGTTCATATCAGTCCTATCTATCACTTATTGGTCTCCAATGAGACCGATAAGTGTCATCTACAGCTTAATTATTCAAACTGTACAATCATGATACGGTATATCGTGATATGTATCGCGATACACAGCTCTGTATCAAAAAATATCCTGACAAGAAAATTAATAACGATACCCAACCCTACTATTTATACAAACAAGAGCAACCATGCCACATATACTATCACTTTTTGTCATTGGATACTGATAAAAAGACTGGGAATACAAATGTTGGGGCCCTGTTGGGGAGGGTACCAATAAACCACATATTTTAACCCAAACAATCCAATAATCATCCCCCCCCCAATATCAACCCTGATGCTAAATCTTGTACTTTTCAATAATCCAAAAATATTTTATTCAGGTTAAATGATCCAATAACCTTTATTTTTTAGGAAATAATCCACCAAACCCTTTAAAAAGGCCCAATAATCATAAAACCCTGAGAGGGCCCCAAAGCTTTGAGTTGCGGAGCCCCCAGAATCTTGCCGATGGATTGCATTTGAAGTAAAAACCAAAAGTAAAGGTTTGTCATGGATCTTAGTCTGCAACTGTCAACTGAGCTGGAATGTCATCACTCTTCAAACCCAAAATGTCCTGCTTGCGGGGGAGGGAGCATGAACACAATCATCGTGCCCTCAGGAAGTCAGACCTTTGGACCTATGACCCAGAGAAGAAAGTCAAGGTTACCCACCATTTCGCCCACCATTAATTCCACACAAGGTCTTCATGCTCAGGTATAAGTACTACAATATTTTGTGACATCGTAAAATGTACCTCATTGATATTTGGACACTTCTGAAAAAGCCTACTCTGGCAAAAATTTTGAAAATGATAGAACACCACCAACTAACACCAACACAGTGTTGCTATTTTGAACTGTTTCCTTGTTGGACCCACAAAGAGTCAAACGCTTTCCTTGGTGTAGGCTGTCCACATGCATGAAATCACATCAAGGAAAGCTGTTGACCTGGATTATTCCGTCCTGCTAGGTCTTATCCACCATTTTTCATTCAAAATATTTTGTTTTGATGAGAAATATAAGTAATTTCAACTCTTTTAGTGCAAAATTTTGGACCGAGTCAACTGCTTTTGACGGACATTGGGCCCAATCGAGAAAAGCTGTTGACCTGGGATATTTTCTCTGGAACTAGAGCCATGCTGGCACTTGAATCAAAGGTCTTTTCACGAGGAATAGGATTCTGAGATCCTAATGACAATTCAGACTAGTTTGACTTTAGCAGATCGACTTTAGACGTGATTGGCCCTGAAAGAGTTAACTGCTGGAGCAGACATTACATCCGTGTGCTTCAGGGAGATTTGAGCAAGGGTTAACCTTGCTGATGTTACTAAATACATTTGCCTGATTAACCACACCATGACACAGGTAATTACATGTAACATGATAATGAAGGACTGCAGGTGGAGCATAGGACATGAGGTGTTGGGCGTGGGGGGTGGGGAGGGTCTACAATTGAGCATTGTGCCTGATTTTCTAAGCAGTAGCATACTCCCCTGTCACCTCTGCAACCCAGATTTGATTGTCACTTGGAGGAACAAATGGAGAGAGTTCCCTCCCCTCTGACGGTACAGTGGAACCTCTCTTAAGAGACCCCTCCAATGAGAGACCGCATATCTTTTTAATACCACTCTCTTAGAACACTCTGCTATCTTTTCCATGTTATTGTACCTCTAATGGAAGACCACCTGTTTTGAGACCATGTTTTCACCTGCCCTAGGGGTGGTCTCTCAAGACAGGGACCACTGTACATAGTTTTTTCCCTGAGTCCTTCAGTTGCAGTGGCCACCATGTTGAAAGGATTAGATGTATACATTTACATTTCTCTGATGCAAAGTGACTCCACTTAGTGCTTGAGGTCTTTGAAAATCCATGAAAAACAAATGGGTCTATCCTTTTATCATTTTTTTTTTCTCGTTTTTATTTATTTATTTTTTTCTCATAATCTATTCTGGCTGACTGTTCTGCCATCATGTATAAACCTCCATAAAATTTACTTACAGTAGAACAAACAAACATCAATTGCCATCACTGTGACATTGCAAAATGGAACTTTTTTTGATGAATAAAAACACAAACTTGCATTAACATGTTAGACATTATTATGTAATTCAACAATGCCGGCAGTGCTATTTTGCATCACTATCATACTGGATTCATACACCATATATACCATAAAATAGCATTCACACTTAACCTGCTATAGTTCAGGATTTGCTTCTTTTTTAAATTCATTTTTCAATTCAGGTTTTCATGTGATGTGTATTTTTTTTTTGCAATTCTTATTTTATTCAATTAGAAAATCTACATGCAGTAAGTCTGACTATACACTGCTCAGTTGAACAAATACTTAACATTTCTGAATTTCTGCTGCGTAAATGCCACATATTGATTGTAGGGGGGAACTACACTTAGAAGCAATTAAAATTTAAGTTTTGCAGGCCTCTTGTAAATGAACTCATTCCGCCCTGATAGAAGACCGAGTCAACAGCTTTCTGCGGCACACTCTGGGCCAAACGCACCCAGAGGGAGCCCAGGAAAACTGTTGGCTACAGGCATATAATTTGGAATGATCTTCCATGCAAGTTTCATCCAAAATTTTGAAAAAATAATCCCTCAATTAGTAAAATACAATCAGCAGATGACATTTAGATATTAGTGGAAAAAGCATCATTAGCGTGGAGTATGTTAAGTAAATTCTATGACCAAGCTAGGTCTCCATTCACACGTGACATGTAGCTGGTACATGTGGCTGGTATGTTTTGATGAAAAAAAGCTTCAAACACTTTGAAGTTCCTCAAGCCAACTGTTAAAGGAGAAGACCCAGTTTTAATGTATACCCTCAGGTTGAAACAAGGTGAACCACATCAAAGGCTTTTACTGAATCAAAAACGGCTACGGTCAGTCATTCAAAAACAGTGTTTTGTACATCTCTACACTATTAGCTACGGTATAATTTATTTCAACTGAAGGGCAGCGACTCTTTCCAAGAAACTGACCTCATTTCTCTGGGATCTGGTTTGTGACTGGCCATATTCATCCCTTTGAAATCTACATGTCATTACAAGACCAAAACCTACATGTACCTATCATATAGACCATCCACACACAAAGTATACTGGTGCCCTAACATACATTAATTCCGGTTGCCTAGCTGCTCTGTGCATGCATCTTGAGGTGTAGTAGGGAACCAGATGAAAAGCGAATAGAACTAATTCCGCAATGCAAAACATTTTGAACAATGGAAATTGAGCAACCATTGGTGTTAATTGAACTGAAAAAAAAAATACAAATACGTTTATTTTTTTTGAACATCATTAAGTCTTTCAGTGCCAAAATTTGAACCGAGTCAACAGCTTTTCTCGGCACGCACGCACCAAGAAAAGCTGTTGACCAGGGATATTGTCTCTGGAACTATAGGCATACTGGTACTTGAATGAAAGGTCATTTCATGAAGAATACCAATCTGGGATCCTAATGGTAATTCAGACTAGTTTGACTGAAGTACATTGACTTAAGATGTGTTTGGCACTGAAAGACTTCAACAATACAGGGCCTGTGCCTCTGCAGCAAAGAGCCTGGGTTAAATATGATGCTGATAGTACAGTGTATCATAATCAAGATTACCTGAATATTTAGTTCAACCACTGAGTTTCACCCAAGATGGGGCTCTTGAGGTAGTAAATTGTGACACTGTCATTGTTGCCTTTCTAACAATAACAATGGCTGGCCATGGCAAAAGAAGTTATGTTGACGGAAAGACACTGAATACCAGGCTCCAACCTTTCTTAAAAACTGCAGTCATTATGTCTTAAAGTGTATTCAGTCATGTCCCCCCTGCAATATGTATAAAGTAAATAAACGGTAACCAGGGGTGCATTGCTCTGTCTATCCCCGACTGTGTGAGCCCAGGACTGGTATTGTACTGAATGAATGGATGATCAAAAATGATGAAAACAGAGAGTGATCACGAGACATTATACCTGAAACTAAGGATTTCTGTGCATCATGAGCGTCATTTGTTTGTGTTGGGAGAACCCCTGGGTGTCTCATTGGTGGGCATTCTGTTATGAACACAAATTTTTTTGTGTGTTTCTGTTAAAAGATTTTTCATGTTTAGAGGAAAAAAGTCAGGGGAACTTTAAACTTTAGCATCAGACTTGGCAAGCGTGCCTACTTTCCCTGTATTCAAACCAAATGGTTCCATTGTGCATTATTGATTGATAATTTTTTACTTTTATTCGATAATTATTTTTTCATTTATATCCTTTGCCTGGCCCTATATAGTTGCCAAAACAATCTAAAAACAAGAGGCCTATGGGCCTGGTGCTCTGCTGACAAGGTCATCCATATAGTGTAAAATATTCTACTTTTAGTTATGGTACATATATCCCATAAATTTGGTATTACTAGTTGCATTCTTTGCTAAAATATTGATTTTATATAAGTTTCAATACATTTTGACTCATAATTTCTGTACAACTATAGGTGACCCACCAGTATCATCCTTGATAGAGATTTTCACCTTCTCCACCATCTAACCAAATTTTATCAAGATCTATAAGAAAGTAAAATTGTTAGAACATTCAGAACATTTTCACATTTTGACCCCTATATTACATAATATTGCACCACGAATATCATACTCGACTCAGTTTTTTTAAATCTTTGTTTAGTTCTGAAAGTTATACGTGTCTGGATTAAAAATTACAGTTGTTGCATTTACAACTCATTTTCCTGAACACTGTATATGTGTTGGTCAGTGACCTTGACAAATAGGTCAAGGTCATTCATATTGAAACAAATTATGACTCTCGACCTGAGGTACACGTATCTTTCCTGTAAATTTTGTAACATGACAATAGGGCATTGTGAAAGTAATGAATTTAATGTGTTTACCATCTATTTTGCAAATTCTGCACAAAAAAAACCCCAACAGGTGGCACCTCCTGTACTTCCCAAACAATAAGGACTTGTCTCTGCAATAAACATGTTATGTTTCATTTACATAATAACAGCAATTAAATGTACAAGGCCCACCACTAGCTATTCACCTCTATCAACTTTATGCTCCCGAACAAGTACGTCAAGGTCATCTATAAGGTGTAACATTCTAGCTGTAGCCATGATACATACATCGTATAAGTTTGGTAATACAAGCTGCATTCTTTGCTTAAAACTAATTAATTTATATAAGTTTGAACACATTTTGACTTATAATTGTACACCTACAGGTGGCACCACTGGTATCAACCTTAATCAAGATTTTGAACTTCCCCCATAATCCCACCACATTTCATAAAGATCCACCAAAAATTAGAGATGCTAGAGTGTTCACAAGATTTTCACATTTTGACCCGTATATTACATTATACTGTAGGTGGCGAACTTGACCTAGATTTTCATACACGCTATAAGTTCTACTGGGTTAACTTGAAAACTGTGGACGATATCGTGCTAACAAGCAAAAGTTTACAGATGGGTGGGCAGATGCAGAGATGGACAGACATGAGCCGTCACATAAGCTCTGCCATCTTAGGTCAGCAGAGGTAAAAGGCAGTGATGTAAATCATTGGAATTTACAATAAATAGAAGGGGGGTAAGGGGGGGGTTCAGTACGCTGGTACAGGTAATTATTTTTCTAGAGTATGCAGTACGGAAAATAAGAATCTTTCAAAATTTTGGATAGTGCAACGTACGTAAAATAAGAGGGCTTCCAGTACGCCAGTACGGTAAATAAAAAGCCCCAGTACGACAGTACGGGAAACCCCTTTCCCACCCTCTAAAGAAGTAATGAGCAAAGCTGGAGGCCAATGAAAAGTACTAATCAAAGTATGTTGAAAAGGTGGTCTTCCAAGGCAGGTGGTCTCTAGTGGGAGTGGTCTCTCAAGACAGGGACCACTGTATGTATGTGTGTATGTATGTATGTATGTATGTATATATACATATATATATATATATGTATGTATGTATGTATTAATGCATGCATGCATGTATGCATATATATATATATATATATATATGTATGTATGTATATATATACATATATATATATATATACATACATATATACATACATCATGATTGTTGTATTTTGTACGTGACATATAGGTCAATATTGAACTCTTTTTGTCAATAAAATTATTACTCACTTACTAAAACTAGGTATTACAGCGGTGCATAAGCATGTACAAGTTTGAAGTTCTAATCCAAAGAGTTTTCTAGTTATCACCTGGAATGCGGCTTGATAGACTGGCAGAATGATGGACGGACAGACAGACGGAACCTGTGCAATATGAAATCTTTCACCTTGACCTTGTCCTTATAAGGGACTATATGCCTGTGCAATATGAAAGCCATAGCTCAAAAACTTCTTAAGTTATCATGCAGAAATCAAAGTCTTTACTGTGGCTCTGTGACCTTGGAAATTGAGGCAAGGTCACCCATCTTCCAACTTAACTTAGCCCTTATAGAGGACTATAATCCTGTGCAATATGACAGTGCTAGGTAAAAAAGTGCTGAAGTTACAGATTGAACTGAGCAAAACTGACCCATTTTTTCTGACAACTGTAAATGTGACTCTTCATGCAAGCATCTAAGTGATATACATGGATTAATAAAAGTAATATTTTCATTCCATTCCCTGTGACTTGAATTCAGAAAACAGATGTCATTTTTACAAGTCTTTTGAGAGGGCACTCCATCAAAAGACCACCACATCTACGAGGTCTGTATCTTTTCCATGTTATTTTAGCTCCACTGAGGCACTACTTGTTTTATATAGGGCTGAGCTCTCAAAGAAAAACTACCGTACACTTGCTGCATTTGCTTTTTTTTCACAGTGAGGACTGCAGAATAGCAAAACCATTGCAACATCTTTAATGCAGGAGCTTTTGTCAACGGCACAAAGGTTAAAATTCACAACCATACACTGAAAAACATCCCCCAGCTACTGACTAACTGTATAATTTCTGAGTCAATGAAATGTTTTCTTTGAGCGTCAATTACCCCCTGAGGGCCTCAACTTTTAACTCTTTCAACGCTAATCACATCTAAAGTCTCTCTAATTAAGTCAGACTAGTCTGAATTATCATTCAGGTTCCATATTCCTATTCCTTGTAAAAACACCTTTCATTCAAGTACCAGTATGCCTATTGTTCTAGACAGAATACCCCAGGTCAACAGCTTTTCTCGGCACGCATTGCACCCAATGTGTCCCGAGAAAAGCTGTTGACTCAGTCCAAATTTTGCCACTGAAGGGGTTAAATAACACACAAGTGTGTCCACTCAGTGATTTACATAGAGTTTGCTTGGGCCAGTGACCAGCTGTGGGCAGCATGCGTATCCCCCATGTCTCACGTTTAACACTTTCATGGCCACTTTCGACACAACCCGATGTGCCATGAATTAACATGACGATACCATATCATATATTCGTTGTGAGCTGACCTTTCATTCAAGTGCCAGCATGCCTATAGTGACAGAGAATATAACAATAAGCCCAGACAAGAGCTTTAGTTGGTGCACTTTGGGGCTATGTGCCCAAAGCTTGTCTAGAAATGCTGATGACTCAGCCAAAACTTGGCAAGGAAGGAGTCAAAGCAATGAGCCTTTCTCATCCAGGGATCCTTTCAATTTTTCCAGTGGTATAGAAATACATGCGCTGATAAACATGACCTATATGTATCATTCAAACTCTCCAGAACTTCTTGATGTGATAATATGTTCATTTGTGACACTCTGAGCTGGGAATATAAATGAGAATAAACCAACTTTACTAATGTTATTAACAATTTGGTCAACTTGGAGGGGAGATTTTTAGACACATATTGTTATGTCATATTTTCTGCAGCAAAATGTAATTGAACACGTGGCATCTTGATAAACATTTGGCCAAAGTTTACAGTGGGATACTCCCAAGCCTAAAGCCATGGCTGCTCGCTTTTCTTGTTGATTTGTTTTTCTTTCTCTCTTTATTTTACTTTATTTATTTTTGCTGGGGGATCTGTAAAGATAGACAGAAAAACTTTCCATTTTGAGAAATATGTGGGTTAACCATGAATTTACTGAAAACAAAGTTAATCATTTCATCTAAAGACCTGGTCAGCATATATTCAGCTCAACTTCAACAAACCACTTGTTCTTTAATTCCCAGCTTGCCCACAAGTCAGACTCTGTTTTTATTGAA
Organism: Hermodice carunculata; assembly: GCA_964020975.1. Lineage (NCBI taxonomy): Eukaryota > Metazoa > Annelida > Polychaeta > Eunicida > Amphinomidae > Hermodice > Hermodice carunculata. The sequence goes on along the minus strand of OZ026618.1, from coordinate 64,791,761 downwards.
CATTTCACCCAGGCAGAGTGTCAGACTCAGACTCATATATCTTTTATTTGACTGAATATACATGTACATTATTTCAGTAACATATATAGCCAGGAGACCCTCATTAAGGCCACAACAGCCGCTATCATAAGGGCTACCTAAAAATACTATAGATATACAAAAATTGTACTTAGAATACAAGGTTTTAAATAGAGATGTAAGTACCTTACCCAGTAAGCAGCAAAAAAATTATATCTTACATATTAGCAAAAGCAAATGGGGGCTGCTTATGGAGTGTTACAAACATAACAGTTTGGGATAGAACAAATAATATACTTTTCAATATAATATTTTTTTTATATAGAGGGCAAAACCATTTTTGCTATGAGTATGAACCTTGTTTATAATGAAGTCAGGGGTTGAGTTCAATGTTTTTATGATTTCATGTCTTAGACAATTTTCTGTCCCTACAAGATTGCTTCTTTCTACAAATATACGGTTTCTATTTCTAACATTGTAATTATGAAGTACAGAAGTTGTATTTATTTTAAAGGTTTTGAAGTATGTCATCTTGCAGGTACATTTGTAGCCTCTGTGGTTATCATTTGCCCTGGTCATTCTGAGTTCTTTCTCACTTTGGGGACCTCTGCAATTCCAATGTCCTATTGGCTGGGACAATAGACCAGGGTAAGAACAAAAGGTTCAAGAACTGCCTAAAAGAGGGCACTGCAGTCAGTGGAGGGCTGGAGTTGTGTATTCCCATTACTTTACATTGTAATTTGCAACTCAATAACTTGAAAACTACTGCACATGTGTATACAAACACCAAATTTCAGACAGTAAATCTAGATGCATAACTAAATACCTCACAAAAATCATATATCCACAGTGACAAAAGTGACTAGTTTATTTCAGGTTGCTTTAACATACAAACTAATGGGAATACACAGCTCTAGCCCTCCAAATGTTAGTGTGATCAGTTGTGTATTGGGGCATATACACACCTTAGAGATAATTCTGACCTTTCCTATTGAGCTAAAATTGATGGAGGACCAGCAAAATTTGGAACAAATAGCATGCAAAAAATAGGAGTACTTGTCCCCACACAAGTGGACTTCAAAGGGAAATTACAGAGCTCTGCTCTTAATCTCAGTTGTTGTCTTTTTGTAATTGGGTGATTCCTATCTTGAAAGATGCCCCCACGACAGATCATATTCTAGAGTGTTGCATTTTTTCAATGAAGCGATCCCTGGCTTGATTCTTGCCTGCATGACAGACTATCCTTTTCATTTTCTTCTTGTAATGTATACAGTGATTCCAGTCTTGATAGATGATGCACGACAAACAATCCTTTCTTGGGAAACCACTACGTGACAGTTTTCATTGCTGTGCCATGAACAAATTACACCCAGAGCAAGCTGAAGAAGTCTGTCCATTCAGTCTGAAAGCTTCCACTGATTTTTAAAAGCACCTTTCACATGAGACCACCTGTCTTACAAACCCACCTGGCAGTAAGGGCAACTTACAGACAGAGCCACAGTATTTCCTTATCATATAGGCTCCTGAGAGAGACAACTCCTCTACAAAAACTACTGTTCTCCATGGAACAAACAGCATTTCCATGCCCCCCCCCCCCCTTTAGAAATGCATTTTGATAATTACCCCATCCCACCAATCCATGCAGACTATAAGACATGCTGTTTTGAACAAAACATACCAAAAACATGGAGTCTCCATTGTAAAGTTGGAAATGTGTAGAAAGAGAGACAGTTATGAAAATTCATCGGAAAGCTGGAAAAGTCTGCATCTAGGCACGACCAAACTTGTTTGTATCCTCCGTCCATCACTGGAAAAATAAAAAGGCCTAACAACTTTACAGGTTTTATTCCACCTGTGTAATCTCCAACATATTTTTGTTTCTGATTGGCCTAAACATTGGAGGAATAGGACTTGGGAGTTTCCAAAGGGACACAGGCTTCTTGTTGCTAAGGGTCTTCCTCAACTTAGATTTGTGCATGAAACATGTCTCAATTTTCTCTGAGGAATGCTGTTTTTTTTCCCCCATTTTTTATTGGCATATTTTGTAAGAGATTTTTTTTCCCTGAAACATAACATCCCCCAAGTCTGAACAACTTCCCAATCATGCTAATTGTAAACGATAAATATTTCTGATGAGAAATGAGATACTTTTGGCGACATTTCACATGACTACCTTCTAATGCACATTCCACACCCAGAGGGCTCTGGGTTACATGCCAAACCAATGTGGGGGCCTGACTGAAAACATCAGTAAGTGTGAATGAACAAGATAATTTAACCCATTGAAACTCAGAAATCAGATACATTTACATGTAGAGAAATGAGGATCTTTGGAGGCCTTCCAGGCACACAGCTACAAAAACCCATTATACTGCAAATTGTTGACCATACTTAGAACCATGGATATTAACCTCTCACACCCCAACCCCCACCTCCACCCCATCCCACCCACCCATCCCCGAGTGACACCTCAGTTATGACCAGCCTTCCAGCCAGCCAAAAGTGGTCATTTTTGCCAGGTGGTCCTTCATGGCAGGTTAAATCAACAAGGAAATTTAGCAAGTAAAATCAAAATACTTTGAAACGGCAAAATACAGGGATGGAGAAAGTATGAGGATTGCTCAGTTTAGCTGGTAAATGTGCATGTCAAACACTTGTAAGAAAGACAGGGGTTACTTTGTGATGTGACACCAGCCTGTTTCACATCCATAACATATCAGGCAACTGGTGGAATATAGTGATCTGCTTACTGGCTTTTACCACACATGATACTCCTCCAATCGAGTTCCCTAAATTTGGCCATATTCTTCCACATAAAAGCCCTAGTTTTGCGATTTTCTTCCAAATGAGTTCCCTGGTTCTTACCATAATCCTCCAAATGAGTTCCATGGCTCTTACATGTACCATAATCATCTGAATGAGCATCCTGGCTATTACCATATTCCTCCAAATAAATCCCCCGGGTGCTAAGAAAATCGGGAAGCAAAATGTTCTGTAAAGTGGGCATGAGTTTGCTCAGCTTACCTGTGTTCAAAACAACAGACAAGGTTATAGACTTTGCCTGTTATACTCCCCCCAAAAGTTTTTTTTTTGGGGGGGGGGGATACTAGCGCACGGTCTCTCATTGGGACGAATAGTATTTCTATTGCATGTGAAATATGACTGGGCAAAAACTTGTGTGTGACATGTGACTAGAAGTTTAATTTTATCAAATCTGTGATGATGTATGAGTGCCTCCACGCCCCCAGACAGATGGTTGGGCTAATTTATTCCTCCTTCAGTGAATTAAATTGCATTCAAGAGGTTTTTCTTCACATAGTTTCCTATAGATTACAACCACGTAAATGGTAGTACAGTCATGAAGCTGTCATTATGTCCAAGATAATAACTGTCACCAACGAACATTCCAATTTTGTGTACAGACACAAGAAACAGTCCTGTCCAGCTGAAAATCTATGTAGCAAAATTTTCTTTCCTTGTAGCATTTTTTCCTCTTCTCTACATAAGAGACACTTATTTTGGGTAAAATCTGTAGCAATTTTGAAAACTTTTGTAGCAAAATTTTGCTACAATGCTCCAGTTGGACAGCCCTGAGGAAAGCCCAATTGGTACATCCGCTGACACCAACTGTTGACAAGCAAAATGTCAAGCAAGGCCAGTAAGGGCTTGAACAACGCTTTCAGTGCCCAAGTTTGACTGAGTCGACAGCTTTCCTCTGTATGTTTTGGGCCCAATGTGCCCCAAACATGCCCAGGAAAACTGTTGACCCGGTCCAATCTTACTGTAGAGACCCATATCTTTTATACGGAATGCAAAACAGGCCAAGCTTACATTAATCAGTCTCCATGGCACTGATGTTGGCCTATACTTTCCTGCCAAATCATTTGGTAGAGGAAACCGAAGGGCTTGGTAGAAAACCACTGTGCACAGTTAGAGTGGCAGGAACTCTTTCCACTTGCTTCCCTGGTCATGAATCGAACCTGGGCCGCAGAGGTGAAAGGCAAGCATGCTACAGCTGTGCCAACCATGCACCCTATCTTACTATGTCTATTCTAATTAGGAATGTTAACTCTTTCAGTGCCAAATTTTGACGAAGTCAACAGCTTTTCTCTGCGGGCCGTGACAGGTGCCAAAGGTTGCAGGTTCGAGTCCCGCTCATTCTGAACATAAAAAAAAATAAAAAAATTCGGCATTTCCTTAATGCTGGTGGATTTAAGTCCCCGATTCTGGAAATAAATGCCGACTCAGTACATATACTGCATAACCATGTTGATATGGCACTCGCACATAACTAACTCCATTATTGAACCATTCTTTTTTAAGAATGGAGATTTGGTTGAGTGGATATGTGCGTTTCCCATTTCAGCTGGGCGACTGGTGCCGAAGGTTGCAGGTTCGAGTCCTCCTCGTTCTGAACATAAAAAAATAAACTAGAAATGTGTCCATGGGACCTTCATATTGATTAATAATCCTGTACAGTTTCATAACTGTAGGTCAAATAGTGTTGGAGATGTGCACAACACAAGTTTCCTGTTAGATGTGGGGCGAACAATGGTCAAAATTATACAAAATCAAAGACACAGAGACAGAGACACTGACAAACAAAACCTTAAGTGCCCATCTTTATACAATGATTAGGTCTTTAGGTGTCCTTTTTGGACTGAGTCAACAGCTTTTCTCGGCACACATTGGGGGCATTGTGTCCAATGCACTCCGAGAAAAGCTGTTGACCTGGATATTCTCTCTTGAACTATAGGCATACTAGTGCTTGAATTAAAGGAAAACAAATCTGGGATCCTAATGATAGTTCAGACAAGTCTGACTTAAGTACATTGACTTAGTTCTGATTGGCACTGAAAGAGTTAATAGTCCTGTACCGTTTCATAACTGCACGGGACATAGTTTTGGAGATATATGCACGACACTAGTAAGTTTCATGTTGGATGTGGGGTAGATGACTGAACGGACGAACGGACGTACCAAAGTGGTGGTGGTGGTGGTGGGGGATAGCAATTAACTTGCACTGAAAAACTAAGCCGATAAAATAAGAATTTCATAAGCCCTCTGACAGACACAGACACACACACATACACACATGCTCTCACACACCAACGCACATGGACATAAACAGATGTACACAGACATTAGAGTTTACATGGCATGCCCTGGCACATGTACATGGCACGATGTATTTAGTCATAATATCATGGGTGGTGCATCCATTACACCATATAACATTTCACAGTGAGGAAGGATAATGCGAAATCACGTTAATTCAGCCCGCAAGGCTGACAGTTTTCTGCAAAAGAATCCAGCTATGAACATGTCACAAAATGAGCTACAGAGCATGTATGAAAAAATGGATCAGGGGAGGGGAGCATGGAGGAGGAACCATCAACTCCCAGACAAGTTTTTTTGGCATTTTCCGTAATTTCATTCAAATAAGACTAGCAAATTTTTCAGTTACCATGAGTGTTTTTTTTTTCTCATAAGTGAATAAATGTTATCTTCTTAATTCTTGGGAATATAGCCTTTCCAAGTTCACAATAAAAACCTTTTCATCCTGTTGCAAAATCAAAAATCTGAATCCTAAACAGTGCTACACATATACATGTATATTGTGAAAAGAGAGGGGGCATAATCAATGGGTGTGGTTTTTCATGTCTGAAATACATCTTCAAGTTCAACCATATAATCAATCAGTCAGCTGTTACCATGGAAACCAACTGCTCCTACCTTACCTACTGGGGCTTCAATTTGTCATCATCTCTATTTTAAACATACATGTACATGTATATAATCTGGCAAAATACCATAAGGATATATCTTTTGTCACTGTGAAATTTTCATGAAGAAAACACTGATGATAAATGTGGTCTCTTACCAGTGGGTTTTCAAAATTCCACAGACAGCTACAGGTGCTTTTGTATGTTATATACACAAATATTGATTGTTGTACAAGGCAACAGATCAAATCATAAAGGCTTGGTTGGTCAAAGCTGCTGTCTACTGCCTGTGGCTTACGGCTGAAGGCAATAAGCAAAGGCTGAATGTATCAGACAAGGACTGAAGGCAACAAACAAGGACTCAAGGCAATAGACAAGGAATGAAGACTATAGACAAGGACTGAAAGCAATAGACAAGGACTCAGGCAATAGACCAGGACTGAATGCAATAGACAAGGGTTTGAGGGAAGACCCAAGAGCTGAAGAAAAGAGACATGGGCTGAAGGAAATAGACATGGCCTAAAGACAAGAGACAAGGCTGAAAGTGACATACATGACCTGAAGGTGCGAGACAAGGCCTGAAGGCAAAAGACAAGCTTGGGCATCCAGGCAATAGGAGTATTGATACTGTAAAAGTATTTATCAAATTTAGGAAAAAAACTTACAACAAAGTATGCAAAATTAATTTGAGCACAGAAACTGAATCGCACAAATTCTGATGACATGAATGAGTCAACAAGTTTCCACAGCATGGTTCAGATACTCAGCATCTAACTCACATCAAGGAAAGTTGCTGACCACAGCATGTGCTTCTGAAGGGTGCTATGTGTTATTCTCATTCAGTGGTTTCCATAAATGGGAAATTTTAAAGATGCTGAAACGAGTGACCTTTGACCTCCACACATTTTTGACTGTTTTGAGCATGAAAGGCTCAAAGATTTTCAGAAAGCATAGTATTATTCCATGCTATGATGGTGAAGACCTCAGTCAGTGGTTTTTGCATCACCTGGCATTTGGACCCTAAGAGCATCTATGGCAAAGCAAAAACTACACTTTAAACAACACATGATGGCACTTCAATGAAAGCTCTTTTTACCAATTTGACTTTTAAATTTTCTTTCAAATCTTGGTAAATGTCTTGCAAAAAGTAGGAATGAACTGGTGTATTTTTGTTCAGCTTGCTTGGCTGGCGCCAGCTATAAGCCTATTAACCATGGGTTGACAGATACTGGGACTGACTAAAGATTGTAACCATTTCTAGCCAATTTACCTCAAAGAAATTTTCCATTTCAGATGCTCAAATTTAAAACTTAAGCTTTGATACTTAAACATGGGGCATTCATTAAATTTTCAAAGAATTTTATCCTGATGTTGGCTTATAAAACTCAGATTTGGCTAATTAATGTATTCATTTTAGACAAATTGACTACAACTTTGATACTTAGACACAAGGTATTCAGTAAAATATCAAAGAATTCTATCCTGATGTTGGCTTAAGAAAATCATATTTGGCTGAGGCAGTCATTTTAGCCAAATTGACTATAACTCTGTAATTCCAAATGCTAGCCCCCCCCCCCCCCCCCCGCTTCCCTTATTATCATGTTGGAGCATATAAGTATCACATTATATTGATCCCCCAAGACATCCTATTGGCTCTCTTGACACTTCAAGACATCCTATTGGCTCTCTTGACACTTCAAGACATCCTATTGGCTCTCTTGACACTTCAAGACATCCTGTTGGCTCTCTTGACACTTCAAGACATTCTATTGGCTCTCTTGACACTTCCTGTCTTAATGTGCTATACTTTTGTATCTGGCCCTCATCACTGCCAAATAGGTCTTCTTTCACCTGAATATACTTATGATAATCCTAGAAATCTGCTTTAATTCAATCAGACAGGTCTCCATTATATACACCTTTCGTAAACATTAACCCTTTCCCCCTTGAATTGACACTTCAGTCAACAACTTTCCTTGGCATGAGTTGGGCACTCAGTGCCCAACTCATGCTGGGGAAAGTTGTTTGCCTGGGGCATGTGATCTTAATAGGGCTCATCTACAATTCTCAGTCAAAATTGTTTTTCATTACTGTTGAAATTAGTTGAAAACACTGAAGCAGACGACATTTGACCACCAGCCGGTTTTGGCTGGTTTACAGAGGAAAGGGTTAAATGTGTGGCAAGGTGCCATACTTCCTGCTTGACTTTGCCATAATCTAATACTCACACTATTGATTTACAGACTTCTTATATATTTGTGAGTTCGTACATTCTCTCTCTCTCTCCTCCCTCCCTCCCTCCCTCTCTCTCTCTCTCTCTCTCTCTCTCAAAAATGTTGTACATGTATATGTATTGTTTACAACTCAGATGCTGCATGATCCAAGACCTTCACATTTCGCATGACAATATCAGTAAAGTTTATTGTTCAGAACAGTCAAGCTGTTGAAAATGCAAATTAGGGTTATGCAAAAATTCCATTGCTTCTGTCTTCCAAACTATTCTACATAAAGACATAGATGTTGGTGCTATGGGCATATTTGTTGAGGCTGCACATTCAATGAAAAACAATTAAAAACTAGAACAGACTGATTTTCCAACAGAAAATCAAATGTCTCCCGGTGAAACACTTGTGTCTCTGAATAAGCTACAGGTGATAACAAATTACAAATGACCAAGTTTGCTTGAAAATTACAATCCTATTTTAGCTATCACCTAGATACATTACTCCAGCAATTTTCATCAAGTTCTTCAAGACTTACTGCAGAGAAACCAATTTCACATAAATAACCCTCTGACCTTGAAAATTAGGTTAAGGTCATCCAAATACAATCCCAACTTTGGTCTTACCTTGATACATAATCCTACCAAGTTTCATCAAATTCCATCAAGTTCTTCATGACTTGTCGAACGGAAACCAATTTCACATAAGTGACCCTGTGACCTTGAGAATTCACTCAAGGTCATCCAAATACAATCCCAACCTAGGTCTTGCCTAGATACATAATCCTACCAAGTTTCATCAAATTCCATCAAGTTCTTCAAGACTTATCGCACGGAAAGAAATTTCACGTGACCCTGTGACCTTGAGAATTCGCTCAAGGTCATCCACATACAATCCCAACCTAGGTCTTACCTTGATACATAATCCTACCAAGTTTCATCAAATTCCATCAAGTTCTTCATGACTTATCGAACGGAAACCAATTTCACATAAGTGACACTGTGACCTTGAAAATTAGGTCAAGGTCACCGAAATACAGTCCCAACCTAGGTCTTGCCTAGATACATAATCCTACCAAGTTTCATCAAATTCCACCAAGTTCTTCAAGACTTATCGAACGGAAACCAATTTCACATAAGTGACCCTGTGACCTTGAGAATTCGCTCAAGGTCACCCAAATACAATCCCAACCTAGGTCTTGCCAGGATACATAATCCTACCAAGTTTCATCAAATTCCATCAAGTTCTTCATGACTTATCGAACGGAAACCAATTTCACATAAGTGACCCTGTGACCTTGAAAATTAGGTCAAGGTCACCCAAATACAATCCCAACCTAGGTCTTGCCTAGATATATAATCCTACCAAGTTTCATCAAATTCTGTCAAGTCCTTCAAGACTTATCGCACGGAAACCAAGTATTGAAGAACCTGAACAACAACAACAACAACAACAACAACAACAACAAGCGGAAGAAACGGGCACTAAAACAATATGTCCCCCAGCTTCCACCGGGAGACAAAACTAGAAGAGGCTGATTTTCCAACAGAAAATCAAATGTCTCCCCATGCGCCCTTACTATTGTTATCCTTATTTTCATAAATAGGTAGGCATACCGATTCTAATGATCTACAGATATGGTGAAGGTACACTCTTTTATTGACATTTCAAGCATTGATTTTTGACGAAATGCCCACATGGCCTTGAAAATAGGTCAAGGTCATGCATTTGCAGTTACAAGCAAGGTCTTAAAAAAGTCTTACATAGAAACATAATCACACAAAATGTCAACCTCTTTAAGACAAATCTTTCTCGAATGCATCTGCAATGAATTTTAAAAAGTGGCCCTGTGACCTTGAAAATAGGTCAAGGTCACCCATCTACAATCCCAACCTACTTCATATCATGGTTCATAATCATGCAAAATTTCAACCTCCTAAGTCAAATCCTTGCAGAGTTATTGCGTCCGCGTCAATTTTAGATGACATGCCCACATGACCTTGAAAAAGAGGTTAAGGTCATACATCTGCAGTTATAAGCAAAGTCTTAAAAAATCTTAAATAGAAACATAATCACACAAAATATCAACCTCTTTAAGTCAAATCTTTCTCAAGTACATCTGCAATGATTTTTAAAAGTGGCCATGTGACCTTGAAAATAGTTCAAGGTCACCTATCTACAATCCCAACCTAGTTCATACTATGGTTCATAATCATGCAAAATTTCAACCTCTTAAGTCAAATCCTTGCGGAGTTATTGTGTCCCATTCAATTTCATATGACATGCCCATGTGACCTTGAAAAATATGTCAAGGTCACCCATCTGCAATCCCAAGCAAGGTTTTACATAGGAACATCTTCACAAAAAATTTCACCTTCCCAAGTCAAATCTTTCTCGAGTTCTCGCGTCAGCAACGCACACAACAATGTGTTGAAGAAGAAGAAGAAGAAGAAGAAGAAGAAGAAGAAGAAGAAGAAGAAGAAGAAACGGACGCAAAAACAATATGTCCCCCTGTTGCACGGGGAGACATAATTAAAGCATGTCAATTTACATATGGTAATTTATGTGAATGAAAAAAAATTGAAGTGTTGAATAATGATCAGTATCTTTAAAACTATCATAGACAGTGGATGGCAAGAAATGCCATTCCAGCTTCAATTTAAGCATTTGTGCTACGGGTACATCAAATGAACAGTCACTGAGAAGTGGCAGATTTTAACCCTTGAACAACTGCAATGATTCTGTTGTGGAGTGCTCTCAGTGCTGAAAAAGTTTCCTATTTGTATCAATTTGCGATGTTTTGCAGACTACAAAAAACCTTGTACCTTGCAGGAACAGGTGTCATTTGGACACAAATGGTTGACAAAATGCTACATTTTTCAGTCCATACCAAGAAAATGCCTTGAGTAAAGATATCACATTTACTTGTTGAGATGTAGAGTATACCTTTTACAACATGCTTTTATTGTTTTGTGTACTTAACTGGCTGAAAATCACTTGTTTGATTCTGCCGAAGACTGTTGTCTCTCAAAGAGAACACACCATGTGTGGTACCATCTTGAAGCTCTGGATTTCCACCACTAAGTTAAGTGATTTCTTATTGGCTAAAAGTAAAAGTTACTTCAATGCAGTTAATTTGTGCTAGAAAGGTCATATATCAAAGCTGTCCGTTGCTGTTTCAGACACTGTTTTCTATTGGCTACTGATGATGCGATGCAGATCATCATATGACTTTTTGCACAGTTATCCCTGGCGATTCTTTACATGGACCAATAGAAAAAGCAGTTTTCAACTTCCAATTTACATTATGATATTATTATTACCACTTCCACCCAGCTCTGTACGGGAAGCATAGAATGTGTCTACACAAAAGGACCACAAAACTGGTCATTTCTGTATGATTACAATGTAAAATTGTGACATTTTTCATCAGATTAAGATGTGGAAAGGTCCTTTGAAACAATTTGAAATGGTGACGAAAGCTATGGAATGAAATTTGCCAACAAGTTGGGTGCCAGTGACAGCAAAACCATGTTTATGTAGTTGATGTGCACAGTGAAAGACTTGTTTTTCACAAATATTACAGTTTCGACGGGACAGATCTTACCACTAATTGACAGTAACTACTGAAATATGCACAATAAGGAAATTTGAAGCACAGGAACTCCATCCCATACAGCAACTCTCACTCCCATCCACACTGGAACAAAATACAGTGTCATCACCCTAGGGATGTACGGATCGCCGCAAGAGTGGTGATTAGCCCTGGGGGGGGGGGGGGGGTCTAAATGATCATTGCAGCAATGGCTGGGAATAGCACTTTAAGGGTTAATTTATGCAAAAATACAGAATCATCACCCTAGGGATGTACGGATCGCCGCAAGAGTGGTGATTAGACGGGAGGGGGGGGGGGTGTCTAAATGATGATTGCAGCGATGGCTGGGAATAGCACTTTAAGGGTTAATTTATGCAACTTTCAAAAAATACACAAAACTGACCTGCTGAATAATGATGTATACCATGGTTGCCCCTTACATGGCCCCTGACAAGAGGCCACTCCTCTGCAATGGCCCTATAATGTATCTCTGGCAGATTCTCCTTTTATTTTCCCCTTCCTGAGATGCCACCATTCTTACAGAGCTACATTTCTTGCCACCTTGGGTGGTCTCATAAGAGGCAGGGCACCAATGTACCTTCAAAGTGTTATGCATAGAGGTGCCAGTCTAGCCTTAATTTACATGCTTGTACTATGGACACATCCAATCAGCAGGGACTGGAAATTGTAAAATATTAATCTTTGCTAATTTTGGCCCATACACAAAATTGACATGCTGAAGAATGATTATCTTCAGAACTTTTATAGAAGTGCCAACTTCAATTTATATGTTTGTGCTATGCACACATCCAATGAATAGTGTTATGCTAATTAAGCCAAGACAAAAAATTTCACTGTTGAATATCTGCAAAACTGTTACAAACAGAGGTTTTGTCCTAAATATATTTATATATTTGCACCTCACACACTGACAATCCATTATTCCTACAAAAAATTTGCAACATTTTCACATGCAGATTTTCTGTAATGCAAATCTGTTTTCTAGTTGTATTAATTTTCAACTCTTCCCTATTTAAACTGGTCAAAACTGGCTTGTTGTCAAATGGCATTTGCTTGAATATTTTTGACTAATTTCTGCTGTATTAACAAAAAAATAAATGAGAATTGTACGAGACCTATCATGATAACACACTCTAGGTCAATACCTTTCCTTGCAGTGTATTGGTTGCTTTGTGCTCAGTCTATGCTACAAGAAGCTGTTGTCTCAGTCTTAAATCTTTCTGTGCCAATCACGTCTAAAGTCGATTTACTTAAGTCAAACTAGTCTGAAGTCTGATCATTAGGATCTCAGATTCGTAATCCTCACAAAAAGGCCTTTCATTCAAGTACCAGCATGCCTCTAGTTCCAGAAAATACACCAGGTCAACAGCTTTTCTCAGCACACATTTCACCCAATGTGCACCGAGAAAAGCTCTTAACTCAGTCCAAAATTTGGCACTGAAAGGGTTAATTCATGGGCAAAGAGTTAATTTCTGTATGAATTGTTAACATCAAATCTCGACATTTTGTCCTTCACAAATTTCCCTGAAATAAACATGTGCAAAACCATTGAAGCCAATTGTCAAGTGGTATGAGCTATGCAGCAATTGAATCTTCGAGAGCTGCTGAAAACTGATAAAATCATTTGACAGGTCTTACACTTGAGGTTTCACTACATGTTTATTGCAGAACACAGGATTTATACAGAACTAGCACTGCCGCCACAGACTTGTAATCGCCTCTCATCAAGATTACTATGATTGTGCACACATAGGTGCCATAAATCTATCAGTACTTCATAGGCTCATTCAGCCACCTATTGAACCACTGACACGAACACTTCTGGCATAAAAGAGGCACTCCCTTATCTGGGAAATTATCGATTTGTGGTAAATTGCAAAAAAGTCTACTTGAGTATGTGGACAACTTTCATCAGCAAGGAGACATATATGACACCAAGTTTCAGCCATATATGTATGTAGATGATTTTTTTTTTGGATAGATCAGAATAAATATCTCCAATATACCCCAGACCACTTCAAAAGTCACTCCCTACCTGCATTGACGTGTGCATATGTACTTAACACACTCCATATCATAGCATAGGTGACAGTAATTCACCCTACATTTCCGATCGGAATTATCATGAAAATTGCACACATTGTGTATATTCAAATTCATTATGAAAAACCTTTTCCTTCGAAGTACCAACATAGCTAGATTTTAGGCTGGTCCTTACAAAAAAAAAAAAAAAACCCAAAGCCTTCATAATAGCCACTGCAGCAGCATGGAGAGAGTAAGATAGTTTGCCACCACAGGGACCACACGGCACTCAGATTTATAGGCCACAAGGCACTCAGATTTATAGGCCACTATTGTGTACAGTAGTCCCCCTCTATTAAGGCCACTATTGTGTACAATAGTCCCCCTCTATTAAGGCCACTATTGTGTACAAGTCCCCCTCTATTAAGGCCACCATTATGTACAGTAGTCCCCCTCTATTAAGGCCACTATTGTGTACAGTAGTCCCCCTCTATTAACACCACCATTGCGTACAGTGGTCCCCCTCTATTAAGGCCACCATTATGTACAGTAGTCCCCCTCTATTAAGGCCACCATTGTGTACAGTAGTCCCCCTCTATTAACACCACCATTGTGTACAGTAGTCCCCCTCTATTAACACCACCATTGTGTACAGTAGTCCCCCTCTATTAAGGCCACCCGACTGCGTCAGACAAGCAGCCACACCAGTGCTTCTGGTAACCCTCAAATGGGGGTAAATTGCCCTTTTAAAACCTGAAATATCCTCTGAGAAAGTTCTAAAGGGTCTTCTGTCTGTGGTCTTCTGCCCTTAACTCCCTTCTTGTGACTCCCTAAAAAAAAAAATCCTAATGGGAACACTGCACATATTAGTGGGCGTCTTTCTTTCTTCACAGAACAAACCAAAACAAATGAGAACATTCCACACAAAGTTGATGGGCTTAGAAGATGGTCTCTGTTAAAAGATGGACCGTATCAGCTGGGGGGGGGGGGGGGCTCTGTACAGGTGAATGTACCGAAAGACTTCAGATTTGCACTCATTAGCAAACCTATTCAATGTTTATCTGACCTCACTTCGGTACGTTACAGTCTCTGACCCAGCTGTGAACACTGATCGATATTGTTTATCCACTGATTTTTTTGTCAACAGCAGCCATGTACGCTTAACTATGTAAACAAAAGCACATATCTTATGTAAGTATTTTCTATCCACATTAACTGCTTTGAAATTCCTTGACAGGTGATACTGGAATTTTCCTGCACATGGGCTCAAAGTACTGATCAGGGTGACATGTTTCGATGCACATGCTACATTGATACATGTACGCGTTCGGTGACGAGTCTGACTTTTCCTGGTTTGACGGTTATCACAATGCAGTGATCCCAGTTAGGTAATCTTTAAAGGCATGTCAAATTTACATCTGCACTCAGGACAATGTCCACAGATGTAACCAAACATTGTGTTTTGAAAGCTATTCCAGTTTTTTTTTTTTTTGGCCACTGACATATTCGTGTACATGGCACCAGGTTAGTGGCAAATAAATATTTACTTACAAACAACACCAGTTGATTTCCAACTGCCCCTATTATATCCAGTGGACATGAGTCCAACTGGATTTTCAAGCCCAACACAATTCTGCACCAAACTATCCAGCTGGTACACTAAGTGACGTCTCCTCATTTGGAAGGTCCCTGTCCTTCCAGACCTTTGTTTGAAATTTCCCACACCATGGCCAAGGCACATCTCAGCTTCATGTCACACAATACACTGTATGACGTGATGACAGAAAGTCAAGCGTGCCTTTAAATACCAGCCCCCAGCCGTTAACTTTCAATTCCTGACCAGTACATCAGTGGGAAATTGGTGGAACTATATAGCATGTCCAGTGCCAGGGAGGGAGGAAATTTACGGTCAGCATGAAGAAGCAGCTGTGCTCTGCATATGCCACATTGAGCATCAGCTCGTTACAGAAAATATGCAGAGAATTGTACAGATCTCTCCATGACAACCATTAACTTCCAATTTGTGACATGCAGCCATATTTAAATTTACATGTATACAAATTAATTACCTTTGAAAGTAGCATACTTATTATTGAAAAAGTTTTTTTTTTTGTTTTTGTTTTTTTTGTTTGAGGTCACGAGTTCAGGGTTGACTTCCTGCCAGGATTTTGAAGTAGCCAAAACAGCTCAACCTATGGCATGCTGGAGGTAGCAAGGTGACAAAATCAACACACGAAATAGTTTTTATTATGTAACATATATTTCATTGATTTCATTCAAAACTAGCCCTTCCACCTCACAAAAAAAGAGCAACTTGCTTCAACAAAACACACTGATGTAGCACATAAACTTGCATTTTATGTGGGCATAAGCTAACAGTCATTAAGAATGAGTTTCCTATACACGTACTTGTAATGTTAAGAATGAACCACATAATCACAAACATAAATATACAGTCATATAATGTCTGCACACACACAGGTGGCTTTTTGGCAATACAATAGAGACCATTCTAGTTGTTAGTACAGGCTCTTCCACCAGGTGTCACCTCAAGCATGACCCACTGAAAGTGTAACACCAAGACTACTGTGTTTCTTGGCTTGCAAAATATAAACAGTATTTTATATGTCTTTGGATATCTCCAGTTTATTCAATCACATTGGCATTACAGCTTAATATTTTATAATTTCAATATAAGAATTCCAGTGTAGAAGTATCATTATATGCTGGTACAATACATGTTGGTGGCAATTTTGATGGTGCATAAGATCCAATCCATTCACAAGTACAGTACATGTATTAGGAAATGGCACACTTTCTGTACAGAAAGGTAGCCTTTTGTCAGTGAGACCTCTGGGTCTGCTGTATTGGAACTGCAGGGCACACTGTCTGCGTAAGAAGGTGGTCTCTGGTGAGGGGGTGGCCTTTAGCAAGAGGTGCCACACTGTATGGTGTAAACCTGCCTATCAAGACCATCCCTCCTGCTTGTGGTTTGAAATAACACGTAAAGAGAAGTACGATCTGCCTTGAAGGACCAGCCCAAGGGTTTGCTGTACCATAGATCCCGAAACAGGTCTCTCATAGCTTTACATATCGTCAAAAAGTTCAGCATCCTGAAAGGGACATTCTTCTAACACAGGATATCTTTACTGATACACACACACACACACACCATTTTATTATTCTTTTTTAATTCATTTTTTCAAAGGAAATGCTGACCAAAAAAATCAAACTACCAAAAGACGATGCCAACTTGTAGGAACATTCATATACACAATTACGGGATTGTCATTTTCTTCAAAGAACCCATCCTTAAGAGCATGGCAGCTGCAAATGTGGCCTTGTGGTCTTGTTTAGCAGGTGGACTATGACATGAGATATGTACAATAACATGGCAGAGACGGGATTGGTGTTTGGACAAATGTGGTTAGTCACAGTTAGTGATCTTTATCTGGAAATATCTCTCGAGGAACCACTGCACAGCAGTCTATAGTGGTCCCCTTGTTAGAAGGTCCCGAAGAGAGACCCTCCCTCTATAAAGGCCACTCTTTTCTGTGCAGCAGAGATGATATTTCATTGCATTTTCCCCTTGAGAGAGGCCATTCTTTTTGTATGGCTACAATTCTAGTGAATTAGGGTGGCCTTAGGGGTGCCACTGTATTAAGACTTTGACAGGAGTAATTTTGTCACTTGTAGGTTACACTGTTTGAAATCAACTATGTATGTATGCACAGTCAAACCTTATTGTAACAACACTCAGATATCTGACATATTCAATAAAATGACACATATTTTCGTGGGAAAAAAAGATTGTTTTCTTTTTTATTTGATTCATTTATCTGACACATTTCTGAGGGAACAGATGGTGTCATGCACCTATTTAATATTGACACAGCACCTCTGGGTCTATGCAGTGATCTCAACCTCATTAGCACAAGTCATGCCCCTCCCAGATACACAGAAATCCACTTCATCATTGTTCCAAGTAAATCCTGACTTGGAATTTATCAGTGAGATCTTCAGTGTACAGTTGAATCTGCTATATTAAGAACCTAAACCAAGTAAAAACTGGTCTTCAATTGCAGCTGGTCTTA
Source organism: Hermodice carunculata (assembly GCA_964020975.1). Classification (NCBI taxonomy): domain Eukaryota; kingdom Metazoa; phylum Annelida; class Polychaeta; order Eunicida; family Amphinomidae; genus Hermodice; species Hermodice carunculata. Next base: position 64,774,063 of record OZ026618.1, on the reverse strand, counting down.
AAATAGAGGTAAAGTTATCTAAGAAATGGTGTCATGTGTCTTCACAGTCAGAGTGATCTTAACCCTTTCAGCGCCAAATTTTGGACCGAGTCAACAGCTTTTCTCTCTGGAAATATAAGCATATTGGTACTTGAATGAAAGGTCTTTTTATGAGGAATACGAATCTGGGATCCTAATGATAATTCAGACTGATTGGCACTGAAAGAGTTAAAAAGGCATGTGGGTTCCTCAACAAAAGTGGTCTTTTCACCAGGCGTCACTGTGTGGGAAACTTACAATGCATATCAGTGTGTTAGCCAGCTGAGTGTGTTTTGCACTGCAAAATTCTTAACTCTTTCAGTGACAAAGCACACCTTAAGTCAATCTACTCAAGTCAAACTGGGATGAATTATCATTGGAATCCCAGATTGGTATTCCTCGTAAAAAAGACCTTTCATTCAAGTACTAGTTAGTATGCCTATAGTTCCAGAGAGAATACCCCAGGTCAACAGCTTTTCTCGGCACACATTGGGTGCATTGTGCCCCATGCGTGCAGAGAAAAGCTGTTGAGTCAGTCTAACACTTGGCACTTAAAGGGTTAAAATCACACCCATGTTTTAATGTGAACCCTCTGGATTTGAGCAAAATTAAAATGCACCAAAATGCACCAGGTAGGGGATACACTCCCTGTCTTAAAGTTTCCACACATCACACCCAGTTTGTTCATTTCTGGCAAATACTATGATGTACACACAACATCCACGTTACATGAATTGCCATCCACTGTGACTGTGCTTGACTTCTGCCCATATATATATATATATATATATATACGGTAAAACCTGTATAAACAAGCACCTCCATATACTGAACACCTCTCTATACTGAACACCATTTCTTGGTCCCAAATAGATACTTTCAATGTTATCAGACCTCCCTATATACCTAACACCTCATTATACCAAACCCTTTCTTCCTGTCCCAAGCGTGTTTGGTATAGGGAGGTTTTGCTGTATATTTCCCCTACTGTAACAGAAAATAGCCGAAACACTGACTCATGAATGTAGAATGCCCTTTGCCCATGCATGCAAGTCCAGGTGGGCACTGATCTCTGAGTGGAACCATAATGAGGCCCAATGGGCTTTCTCTTCATAGAGTACTGGCTGTGTCCCCTCCCCCCACCCCCTTCCCTAAAATCTGGCAGGACAGTAGAAAGCTCAATTCCCCCCGCCCCCTCCCTCCTGCTTTCAGGTCAATTACCTACACCTCACCTCTTCATATCCATCACAGTGCTGTCCAGCTGAAAACATCTGTAGCAAAATTTTGTTTCCTTGTAGCATTTTTTCCACTTCTTTACATAAGAAGCACTTCTTTTTGAGAAAATCTGTAGCAATTTTGAAGAGCTTTGTAGCAAAATTTTGCTACAATGCTCCAGTTGGACTGCCCTGCATCACAGATTTCTTCTACTCCCATTTGCTCAGACATGTATACATGTTTGCAGCTCTTCCAAATTCCTGGATCCCCCCCGTACTTAACCCTTGTCTGCAGATAACCGTTGGACTGTCCTTTAACAACATGTGATAATGATATATGTGTGTACTATCACTGTACAATATTCTACAAGTTTACACAAAAAGTCATCAGTCATAAATGATAATGTACATGTGCTACATTACTGTCTCATTAAACATGTTAAGCATACAGATAATGTAAATTGGCTGTTTGTGCTATGTTGGGTCACAGTCTAACAATTAACTCATGAATAGTCAATCCACATTGTGCAAGAGAATGCTCCAGTTGCCTGAGCAGCAGCTGTGCCATGTCTTACAATGATGCAAACGCCATTTGTAGAGTCCAGGAATGTCAGTACTTGAACAAAACCTTGGTGTATCAGGAATTCCAATGGAAAATATACTGGGAAAAGTAGGACTGAGTATGACGTGCGTTAAGGTCCATGGTCCATTACCATGATTATGTAATGTGTATGGTTTCCATTTTATCACCTGTGTGGACTAACCATTCCCCTTGGGTCTGACTGCATATATGTATGGGTTTACTTGCAAAACCAGGTATGGCTTTTTTTCTCCTGTACAGTGGAACCTGTCTTTAAAGACCATTCCTGCAGAACATCAAAATGTGGTCCCTCAAAACAGGTGGTGAGTGAAGACCAGGGTCATTCTGTACCAGAATTAATGGGGCAGCCAATGGGAATTTTCAAAGCCAAGAAAACAAATTTGAACATACATGTACAGAACTGTGAAAAAGACTTGTACTTGACAGCTATAAAGAAAAAAATGTCTTTGTGAGACATATACAGTAAAACCTGTCCTTGTGGACACCTCTATAATGCGGACACCTGCATAATGTGGACAGTTATATCCATGACTGAATGGTCAATTTTCTTGTTAAAAACACCTGTCTATTGTGGACACCTGCCAACTGTGGACACTTTTTGCCAGTCTCAGAGGTGTCCACAATAGACAGGTTTCACTGTATTTTAATCTGCAAACACCAATCCACTGTCCCAGCCCAAATGGTTAACCACAAATTGGCTGCAATATTTCCACAAACACATTCCTCCCTCTAAGCACTGGTCTACAAAACTGCCAACCAATCTTAAGAAAAATGTCTCCAAGAAGCTGAAGTGTAAAAATTGAACCCGAGTGAGTCAAACGAACTAATAATTGAGCAAATTATGTCAAATTCAACCCACTGCGACAAAAGATACTTTTGTCAACAATGTGTGCTTTTACTGCATTTGTGACTGAAAATTGGGCAAGCATGACCTCTCGGGTCTCGGCTGACACAGTCACCCGGATACATCCCAGGTGCTACATGTTTTGATGTCAAACTGTGTCACACTTCGGACAATCAAACTTGCATAGAGTATTAGAACTGTGACAGAGCATTTTCTGAAGTTTTTTTCACCTCTGCCAGTTCACTGAAATTTTCTACCAGCTTTGTTTATATTTTCCTGCTGACACAGATTCAGGCACACACCAAACATTTCCTTTCACACTGTCTAAATATTAGTTTGAAGTCACGTCTGTGGTTACCAGTAAGTCTTCGTAACAATACTTTTTCTGGTCTTCTCAGTTCTTGTGCAGTTCACAATCAAAATACATGACTAAAAGATGCAGACATGTTCATTGTCTGCTAGCTCACTTTGCTGATATTTTTTATGGTTCAACATGCACTGTGACAACAAACTTGAAAACAGAACTCCCCAGTTGTCACCTTGTCCAATGGCTGCTAGATGGCGCATTTAAAAATACATGTAAATAGACCGGTACCCTTCTCAGTGCCAGCAGCACATAGGGCAACTGTTATTGAATAGATAAGGTATGTTACCTAGCCAAGATGATGAATGATCTGCAGTAAGCATACGCCTAGGTCACATTGTTTTGGATTTGCCAGGTCTGGACCATAATATCAAGTAAAAACTTAGCCTATTTATTTTCTTTTGAACAATATTGCAGCACATGAAAAGAATAGAAAATCTAAGGAACAAGACACAGGTCCATATATATATACTCCTGTAGGCTAGCCTGCATGTAGGTATGGTTTATTTTCATTCAGGTTTATTGATGCTGCTGTGTTGAATCTTCTTGTGTGTTTACTATTTCAGCCTAATTAAAAAGGTCTTTTTTTCTAATTAAAAAGGTCCCTAATCAAGCCTGTGCATAAAAAATAAGTTGATACAATGTAAATGCACCTCTGAAATAAATGTGGGAAAAAAAAAACTAGAAAAGAAGATTTGCTTCACAGCAAATCTGTCTGGGGCCTTCAAAATGAGACCAGTTTGAAATGCTACACATTGCCATAGTTCAACATAATCAAAATTTTGTGTATTAGCCTAATTTTTATTTAAGTAAAATGCTACAACCTTGGTTCTTGGTTCATTGGATGTGGCCATGTCACAAGCTTAGAAAATGAATTTTGAATGACACTTCTACTATGTATACTAGTTTTGAAGCTATTCAACATTTTAATTTTTAGTGTATTTGCCTAATTTGCATAAATTGAAAGTCTACAATTTTGGTTTATGGTTCATTGGATGGGTCTTTGCCACAAACCTATAAATTGAAATAGGAATGGCACTTCTATCTATAATAGTTTTGAAGCTATTCAAGATTTACATTTTGCATGTTTACCTATTTTGCATAAATTAAAATCCTGTGGTTCATGGTTCATTGGATGAGGCTTTGTCACAAACCTATAAATTGAAGTTGAAATGGCATGCATATGTATAATAGTTTTGGAGATATTCAACTTTAAAACTTTTCAAAGCCCCTTATTAGCATAATTTGAAATTCTACTTCATTTATACTGTCCATTATATTGGCAGGTGTCATAAAACCTATAGATATATGCACATTGAAATTTTGAGTATCTGCAATATTTTGGAAGATAGCAAGTTTGGTGGTTTTCGGAAAAATGGTGCCTGAGAAAATCTCCAGACCAACTTGGTTGTGAAGAAGATAGGAAGGAGAGAGAGAGAGAGAGAGAGAGAGAGAGAGAGAGAGAGAGAGAGAGAGAGAGAGAGAGAGAGAGAGAGAGAGAGAGAGAGAGAGAGAGAGAGAGAGAGAGAGAGAGAGAGAGAGAGAGAGAGAGAGAGAGAGAGAGAGAGAGAGAGAGAGAGAGAGAGAGAGAGAGAGAGAGCGCGAGAGAGAGAGAGAGAGAATGAATTCTTGGAAAAACAAAATGTCTGGGTTGGCACCCAGACATAATGACTGGGCCTGCCTTTATAACAACCTTCAGTTTTTGGCCCTTGCCTAGTCTTGAAGATAATTAAAAAATACACGTTCAGTGTTGTCGACCTTGTGGAGGACGAAGTTTGGGAGGCAGAGCCAAGGCACGTGGCAACAGCTGCATAGCCATCATAGGGCGTGTCCAAGAGCATGATATACCCGGGAAAACATTTTGCCAAATAGGTGTATATTTCAGATATCTGTAGCAATCTTTACAAACATCCCCAGGAAGCATGATTGTTTTATGGAATAAATATGGCCTTAAATTTTGTTTTGATAGGATTTCGTCAGAAGACCCAATTTGATTTGTGAGTTGTGAGACAGCTGATCGGGACATGTACAATTCGGCAGACTCGTGGACAATATGTGAGCAATGCTACACGTAAGATGGGTGGCCTTTCTACAGGAAAAATATCATGAAAATGGTCCGCCTGCAGCTGAGGACCACGGGATGTGACCATGGCTTGTGAATAAACTAAATACAGATTTATGACTACATATTATTGCAATAATTATTATTCATGATTAACTACAAAAATTACAACAAGAAATTCTATCAGGAAAAAAATGACTTCTCATCATACCAGAAGAGAGATGTATGATCACACATCATGCATTTACCCTTGAGGTCTCTCTATTCAGTTTAGTCTGTGAAAAGGTGGGCTATTGTGACAAGGCTGTAAAAAAAAACTGATGACCAATGACTTTTCAAAAAGACCGCACTTTATTTTACAATGGTCAGGTGATCCGAATTCATGTATTTAATTCCTCTTTCTTCCAATATTTCAACATTTTTTCCAAAATTAAGCAAAATTTGTCAAACTCCTGATGACTGAATAGCCCAGGGACACATGGATTATTTGATCATGTTGATGAAATAATGTGCCTAAAACAAACATTTCTTTCTGAAGAGCTGCGCCTCCCCCCCCCCCTAAAAAAATGACTTTTTTTCACAGTAATTTAGCTTGAACCAAACTCAATTTCATGACAGACCATATATTATCTTCTGTCTTATTGATCAACATTTAAGAATCAATTTGTGCTTGTCATCACGTCTTTTCTCTGCTTTCCTTGAATAAGGAGAAATACTGCATACACATACCTACAGAGGTCACAGCCGGCACTTGTTCAATGCCTTCAAATGTAACCTAATAACAGGTATTTCTATTGAAGCATATGGCACTTAAATGGCTCAGGGGAGTGTTTCCCAACCCACAGACCTTTTGCATTATTATGCAGGAGTGAAATTTCCGGTGGGAAACCTGCGGTTAAATCATGATAAAGACTACAGGTAATAACTAGAAAAGAAGATTTGCCTTAAAGCAGATCTGTCTGTGTGCCTTCAAAAGCTGTTAATATTAAATGCTACAACTTTTGTCCTTTAGTACTTCACATTCCATTAAGCTTATGGCTGGATGAAAATTTCAAAGTCCAAATGATCTTGACCTTTACAGGTCACATGTAAATTGCAAAAATGTACAGTGTTAAAATACCCACAATTTAAGTCCAACATGATTAGAATTGAATGGAAATTGGCTGAGTTATGGCTGGGTGAAACTTTCAAAGGTCCAAATGAAGTTGACCTTTTGACCTTTAGGGGTTACATGTAAGTTTCAAGACGTGCAGTGTTACAGTACCTACAATTTGAGTCCAACATTATCAAAATTGGATAAGAATTGACCAAGTTACGGATAGAAGAAAGCCACCATCAAAAGTGGCCTTTGACTTTGAAATGACCTTTGACATTGAGATGACCTCTACCTGAAGTGGACCTTGACCTTTAAATTGACATCTTGATCTAAAATTCTCCTTTGACCTTGACATGACCTTGACATTTGAGATGACCTTTGCCTTGCTATGATCGAACTCCTGTACACTTGGAACCACATCTACTATAGTATATAAGATATTGAAGATTTAAAACTTCAATTAACCCTCATTTGCATAATTTTGAAAAGCATGACCTCTCATTATAAAAAGGTGAGACTTCATGTATAGAAGTATAATTGTGCCAAGTTTGGAATTTCTACGTAAAATACTTTTCAAATGAAATGTCGAACAAATTTGCCTGTTAAGAAAGGAAGAAAGAAAGAAAGAAACAAAGAAACAAAGAAAGAAAGAAAGAAAAACAATATATCTGTGTTGGCACACAGTCATAAATACCAGTTCTGCATTGCGAACTGTCAGAATGATCCCCATGTGAGTCTATACTTGTTGTACTGCTGTATGCATGTTATATGGTGCACTGGTCCCTACCTCACTTGAGAGACCACTCTGTTGAGAATCCACCTACATTTTATGACCACATTTATCAGGTCTCTAGTGCTATCTTCATCAAGTTGTTTGACCTCTATCGAAGTCAGTGTGATTTGTGTGACTGTTGTTGGGCTTGCCCTAGGTGGGGTCTCCAGTGATCTCCCAACGGATCAGATCAACTACTGGCCCTTACTGATGTCCAGTTATATTGAGGGTGACTGCAAATGTCGTTCCTGTGCTGAAGAACCACCTACACAACTATGCAACTCTGAGACATTCAGATACACTCCCACCCTAGGTTCAGTCAAAGTTGTGATAATGCAGTGAAATCTGAAAAATGTCACTCAGATATCTAACATTTACAACACAAGTTTTGGGGACTTTAAATCCCTTTGTTATTTGACATAGTTAAGATATAGATCCAACACATTTTATTGGGAACAGATAGTGCCACATAATGAGTTTTCATCATATTTGCAAAAGTGTACATCAAGTTGTGATTATTTTCAAAAGTTTTCTGTGCCATCATCATACTCAATGGACAAGGATCCCCTTCCTACTCCCCCCTCACCCCACCCATCCACCCACACAGAGTACATATAAATGTATCTTTAATCTTAGGAGTATACATTTTTCAGTTTATGTACTTCACACATTCAACAGAAGTTTTTATTTCATTAAATATTTCCTCAAACATCTCAGTTTAAATACCGTTTTATTGTGCTTTTACTCACAGGTTTTGTACATTTTGAAATAAAACTACAGCAAATTAACAGTGCATTGTGTTCTGGGACATATGTGATCTTGATAGGTCTTATCTATAATTCTCAGCCAAATTGTTTTGAATTACATTGACATTAGTGAAAAACACTGAAGCAGACGACATTTGACCACCAGCCGGTTTGAGAGGGAAAGGGTAAGACAGGGCTAGTGATATGGGACATGTATACAGTAAAACCTCCCTATACCAAACACCCTAGGGACTAGAAAAAAGTGTTCGGTATAGTGAGGTGTTCGGTATAAGGAGGTTTGTTTACATTGGAAGTATATAAAATTGGGACCAACAAATGTTCAGTACAGAGAGGTGTTCGGTATATGGAGGTGTTTGGTTGGAGAGGTTTTACTGTATATATAAAGTTCGTGTCTTAATATCTGACCCTGTTGCTAGGCAATGGTGACAATCAGTTGCCATAATATGGCCATACTGATAGAAAACTGAAGGTGTTACTAACATTGGCGGAAATAAAGAATATTGAATCCAAACATATGACAACTCCTTCTTACTTCAAGCTAAGCCATATGTGTTTGGAGAGCATGACTGTGAATTTTTAAATAGTTAAACTTATCCAAATTGCAAGTTTGGCATGAAAAGTATATTTTGTCTTGTTTGATACAGGCATCTGCTCATACATACGCACACTTCCTTGCTGAATGATATGGGTCAAAGCAGCACCGCAGTTAATATGAATATCCCATATTAATGTGCACTCTTTTCTTTGGAAAAAAAATCAGTTCAAAATGTTGCCCCTTTTTCCCCAACAAATGTCTTAAACAAGATTGTCATACTTTGGAGTTAATAAATGGTTATAGGCCTTAGTTTTCTGAGGCCTGAGGGTTAACCACTTTGTGATGACACTGGCTGCTCTTATAGGTCTTGGACCAATAAACCCGCAAGGTCGGGTCAACTGATCCACTACTTTTGTTCGAGTACTGAATACTGTTGCTGTGTCTATTGGATGTTAATATCACAGAAGCAGAGCATCCCAAATTAAGTCCCATCATCATTTTGGATAGGAAAATACTTATCAACTGTGAGTTTTCGAAAGGCACTGCTACTCTAGAAATATTTTAAATCATTTGATAACTTTATGTATTTTTGGAGACATATTTGGCGCGGAACGGTCAATCATGGAGGTAAGGTACACAAATGCACCTGTAAAAAAAAAATCTAATCACATGACCCCCCATTTTCTTGGTTTTAACTTGCTGCTACCAGTATAAACTTGAAGTAGAATGCAAAGAAAGTTGTGGTTTTACGTTTCAAATAGAAGAAATAAGCCAACGAATTTCGCTATTTTAACATGTAAATACATTAGGCCTAGGTTACTGGTCCAAGACCTATAAATGATTGTCCACTATCAGTGTCACTCAAGCGCCACAGTATCTGGCCAAGTATACATTGAGATGTCCTCTATCTTTGACCACAACTTGGCTGACGTGCATCTTAAGCAATGTACCTCCCAAAACACCTACCACCAATCTTAAAAATGTTAAAATATTAACCCCTATCCACTCAAAAAGCTAGAGTAATCAATTGTCAGAGTCACATTTTGGGCCAACTAAGATGCATGTGTTTATGACTGAAAAATAAACACACACACGAAAAAAGAGAAAAGCAAACAAAAAAGCTTATGGAAAACATCTGAGTTACCTGGTCAAAGTTCATTTGAATGTAAACATAAATTTTTAAAAAATTTTTTTATTTATATTTACCCACATGTATTTTTTTTGGGGGGGGGGGGAATTAATGTCAAAGCAAAAGCAATAAGTATGTTTTGAGAAACAAAATAAAAAAATCAGGAAAAGGGTTAATTAAGTGCTATGTCTTGGAAGGCCAAATGAAGACTTAATGTGATGTTAAGGGGGCAATAAGTTCCTATTGGTCATGTTGGTAATCACTGTCATCTGAACACCTTGTCAAGCACATTTCACTTTCACCAGACAATCTTCTACACCAAAGCTGGTCCCAATTATGTAGGTGGGCACAGTAAATCTGCCAGTATCTCAGGCAAGGCATTGCTTATGTTACTCATCGAACTTGTTTGCCAACTGCTGGTAGTTTAGAAATTTCAATAAAATTTACACAAAACGAAGCCAATTGTTCATTCTACACCAGAGAGTATGCAGTTTTTCAGTCAACACAAACATATTATCCAGACATGTATGAACGTATTTTTGCTAATGTGAAGTAAAATGGCTTTTGTAACCTGGCTGGTGGACATCTGTGGCCAGATCCCCCCTCCCCCACCCCAAAAATAAAAATGAAAAGGTCATAGTGAGTATATTTTGTCAGCAATTTGAGGTTATTTGGACTAATTTCACTGAAAATGTACTGAAAATTAAGTGCACATAACATTGACGGGTAAGAACAAGTTTTGAACTACATGTATACTCACAGCGAAAAAAGAGAGGCCACCCCACTGGTTTGACATTTGCTGCTCTGGGTGTTAGTTTATACCGAAAAACACGGGTGTCACATAGTGTTGTGTAACATGGACAGGATAGCTTGGGGTATGCCTGAGTAGTCACAAAAAAAAAAAAAGGAAATTTATGTTCTGGAAACTAGATTATGACCAGAAAGGTGTGAAAAGTATATCTGGTATTGGGGGCTGAATAAGAGATCACTGGCAACAAAGGGGTCAATGTGAATCCACAGGGCCCTGGTGTATTGGAACCTTACAGCTCTCTGAATTTGACAGGGGCTGAACCTAGCCGCAGACATGTGGCCTTCGAGGGGGCAGCACGGTATGGGCGCAGTGAGTTGGAGGGCGAAGCGACTGGAGGGCCTCGGACTGTTGGCCCCCTCGGTTGTCAATGTGAGATGCTGACACCGTAGCTTCTAATAGAAACTGAGTACTGCTGGACCTGTGGCCTTCCGAGGGGGCCAACAGTCTGAGGCCCTCCAGTCGCTTCGCTCTCCAACTCACTGCGCCCATACCCTGCTGCCCCCTCCAAGGCCACATATCTGCGGCTAGGGCTGAATCATCCACATGTTGGAGGTTCTCTTTTCCAGCATGAGGTTCCCGGAAAACTAGGCTGGCTTTTTTCCCCCAGGGTTATGTAGTACAGTGGCCCCCCTCTAATGAGGCCATCTCAATGCAACCTCTCTTGAGGGGGGCCTTATCAGAGGGAAGCTACTGTAGTAAAATGTGAAGGCAGAATACAAGCTACTGCCCCTCAAATTCAGTCCACACCTGTAGAAATCATGTTTTTGAAGTTGATAGGTGATAATTTCTAACTTGTAGTAAGTAAATTGATATGCAAATTAAATCTAAATTACCCTGTAATTTAATCTCATACCCTTAAATTTTACCAAACTTAAAGTCATGATCAATGAAGGGATTCTATAGCAGTACTGAATATACAAAATCTACCAAAACTACTGCCCAGCATCCTCACCTATGTATCACACTTTATCAGTAACTATAAAATGTCATGGGTGCTTTTGCCAAACTCTTGCCATCAATAAAAAGTTTTGCGGAACTGACATTTCATCTGGTCCTGTCATCCAGTTAACTGAAATGAACCCAGTTTGACCCCTTGTCTCGATGTGCAACATTGACAGAATCTTGCTGCGACAAAAATCACGGTTGGCTAAGCATTAACATGCTCACCTTTCACCTACATGTATGTGACAGGGGTTCCAGACTCATCCTGGCGTGTTAGAGGAGAGACTTTCTACAACCATGACTCTGGTACACGTACATCTGTACAACGGAGAGTGATGCAAGTCAGTACTTGACTTCTTTCATGATCCATGTAAAACAAATGGGTCTATTCTTTCAAGCCCACTGAACACAATGCTGAACGGACAAAATGATGAAAACCAGCACTAGCTAAAGCTTTGCATTTTCATTGAGACTTTTGGCAAATGTTCTGCATTTTTGAACAACTGTTTAAGATGATGAAAATAGGCCTCTTGACATTGGCATGACTGTGCCTTAGGTCCTGTAAAATAAATTACCTATTTATCATCACTGCATGCACCAACATTTCTGATCCACAATTTCAAGTTTATTTAGTTGTGTCAAACTGGGCATTTTGTCCACTTAACAAATTTTTGTAAAGTAACTCATTTTTGTACTTTAGGGAACAAAAAATCATATGAAATCCTTTCGCCCAACAGATACTTCAAAGAAAAAATGATGGGAAACAGATTTTTTAAAATTTGTTTTATAGTAGCATATGAGAAAAGTAGAGCACTTCTTTATTAATACAATTTATAGACCTGGCACATATCAATGCAGGGAAAGTTACACATACGTAAGAAAGTTCACGATTAGTTTAAAACAATTACATTGCCTTGTATGGGAACCTCTCTCTTTGTATGAGACCTCTTGGGAAATGAGGAAAAATTCGAGGGCTCTGCCAATCCCCATGTTCTGTATGCTAACTAAAACTTTGCTTGGATCACACCCCTTTGCCATGTAGGCAAGGATCCACATGATGACAGACTAACTCCTGGGTGGACTCAGACTGTGAGTTAACACACACCAAACCTAAGATCTCAGTTTCATCAACTGGATATACAGTGGTACCTGCTGTATGTGGCCACCCCTTCTGCCAAGAAAAAGTGGCTACATACAGCAGGTGACCTGTCACCACAGGTAAATTTTACAAAGAAATTGACTCCTATGTCAAAGCCTAGTGACCACAAAAAGCAATGCGGCTGCTTATGGCAGTGGTTGCATACAGCAGGTACCACTGTACATGTACATTTAGACAAACAGTCTGTATTATTACTGACACTTTCAGAGTCAAGCTGGAGACTGACCCAGCAACATTACTTTGTACGCTTAGGGCACAATGCTTCCAAAGTGTGCTAAGGAAAGCTACTGACCTTAGCATTTTCTTTTTTTCTGGGAATATAGTCATGACACTTGAAAAAAAAAAATCGTGTTTTTATGAGGAATTTGACCCTTGTATCATACCATTGTTAAATTCAGATGGGTGAAAATTTTGTTTTCATAAGCAATGAAAGAACTAAGATCTATATGAAACCATATGCCTACATATATGTCGAGTGATTACCTGTGAAAGATCTATTGACTGCTTTCAAAAACTAAGTGAAACTCATGAGTCTCTCACTCTCTCTCTTTTAACTTGCTCTGTTCCTTTACTCCTATTCACAGTCCTTTTTTCAATTAACTTTTACCTTACTTACTAAATTGTCTTATTTCAAAGGTCCAAGGAATGAAAGCTGAATTGGCATGAAATATAGTCTTACAGTCTTCCGTTTCTTGCACTTTAATATATAGTATCTAGACCCATTTATTATCAATGGATTGAGAAAAACGAATAACTCAGAGAAAACCATGCTGCATTTTAAAAGTTTTAGGAGCTCTCTTTTTGCTCCCTGGGCTGAGAATCAAACAGTTACAGAGCTAAAAGGTAAACATGCTAGAGACAGCTCAGCCAACCATGCACCCATTATCCCTCCATGGAGAATGAATTACAACTGGCCCAGGTGCCCATCCACATGGTTTGCTGATTGTGTAATCTAAACGTAATTTCATATGTGCCATAATTTTACCACCATGTCAACAAAATGACAATTTTTTGCCAGGTAATCCTTGAAGGACCCTAAAAGCACGTACAAGTTAATGTTTTAGGCACTTTGATCACTATAAAGTTGCTTGATTAAAACAGTTGTTTTGTATTACAGAAATTTTCAAAACCATTATGTACAACACAACCATCCTGTCAAAATATTTATTTACGGTGAACGTTCATTACTAATAAATAACACTATGATTGACCATATGACTGAATATCCACAGATACAGTTTCTCCGGTCAGTATGTTCTCTCAGTAACTTTTGGCAACTACATGCAAGAAGTTCAAATAATGTAAACACACCCAAGCTCTTATGAAATTGTAAAATTCTATATTCATACCCAATAACACCTCATCCAATAAAAAACTGTGATGTTTTGTTGTGTACATCATGATGTAGTCTGCAGACATGTATGTATGTATGTATGTGTGTATATTGAGATGCCCCTGTGCAATAGCTTTGCACTCCCCCTCCCCCTATTTTCTGTAAAACATATGAAATACAAGTTTCACTGGCACCAGTAAGGAAAGGGTCAACCCTGTGAACCCAAACTAGGACAGAATCCCCACAAACTCTGTCTGGCAGTCTGGTAACATGAGATTGCTGGGGTAAATATGCACGAGTTCAGTGACCTCTTACGTAATAGGTCCTACACACAGACACTATGGTGAACCTGTACTGTTTGCAAGTTTATTGCCCTGAGTCAAAGGGGCTTTGACATCACTTCCTTTTGGCATATTGCCGTACAGTTTACTTCCTGTCCGGCAGGTTGCCGGACACTAATAAAGTCTGCTATATAAAGGACAGACCAAGCTTGCCAAGGACATGTAGTAACAGAGTGTTAGGAGTGGTAGAGTGGTGGAGTGGTAGCAGTGGTGTAGTGGTAGGACTGTTGTACAGCAGTAGATTTGAGTTAGTTAGTTGGCTCTGTGGAAAGTGACATTGGGACAGTATTGAGACTGCATTGGAGGTTATTTACATATTTCGACTGGATACTGCACTGTATATATATATGAGAATATTCACCCCCCCCTTCTGCTTGTATACAAGGAGTATATGCTTACCCTAAATAAATCATTGGAACTGTTATTATGCAGCTTTAATATCTGGATTCATCAATGCGAGAAAGTGTGTATGCTACACAATGCAGAGTTGCGTGAGAGTGGTGTCAGGAGTTTACTGTTCAAGAGAACATCAAAAATGCCAGAGTACTAGGGCGTTTCAATATATATATATGTTCCACCCAGTATGGGAGGCACCAAACGCATCAACCTTTTGCAACCTTTTTTTCCAACCATTTGAGTGAATGGCAAACCTTTTTCAAACACTTTCCAAACCATTTCCTCTCACTGCGTTAAAACCCTTTCATACACTTTTAAACCAATATCGAATGGTTAACAGCCATTTCACACATTTTCTCAACCTTACTGATGAAAATGTTGAAATGGTTTGCAACCGTTTCAACCATTTGAAACCCTTTGTCAACCTTTTGCAAACCCTTCGTCAACCATTTGCAAACCTTTTACAACCTTTACAAACCCCAGTACAACACTTTGCAACACAAAAAAATGCATTTGGCTGTTAAGTTTTAGACAGGCTTAACTGTATATGAGTGCTCAAAAATGCAGTTAAAATTTTTTTTTTTTTTTTTAAAAAGGTATTTGTGTGACAACTGTTGTTCTGACTTACTGAAACACTGTCCATGCTTACAAAGGTTCGATCCAAATAGTTTCACTGTTATTTATGAAAGTGCATGCATGCATGCATGCATGTGAACATAAACCTCGATTTATACCATTAAATGGAAATTTAATTGATACAAACACGGATCCGAGACATTGAGAGTCGGAGACTCATATTCATTTGATTAGGTGCATATTTTAAAATAAGCTGTGGACCCAATTACGGGTCCATGAATTATCTCAGAGCAATGTTACGCGAGGCTGAAAGGGATAAACCTGCGGTCAACGATCTTAACACAGAAGCATCATAACTGTGGAATACAAAATGCCAAACGTTCAGGCATTAACATTAAAATAGACTTATCTTAATATACGCAGGCAAAATATCAAATTCATGAAACAAGGCAACATATTCTGTGGTTCCACCATGAAGTTGGTCAGCCCCCCCCCCAAAAAAAAAAAATAGCTGTCATTAGAAGAACTCCCAGAAGTGGGATGTGGTGGATGGATGCTTTATCAGACATAAACCCAATAATGTTTGAACGATGTTTTATCAGACATACACCCAATGTGAGTGCTTAAACATCCGCCCACTAAACAGGATACATAGTTGGACATTAAGGCTACAAATATATATTCTCTTTGAAAAATTCTTATAATATGCAGATTCTCAAATTGCGCACTAGCAATTCTAGAATCACGCAGCACCATATAGGAATTCCTAAAATGGCACCCATTTTGGGAATTCCTGAAATGGGCAGCGCGATTCCGGAATTGCGTCGATTCTCAAAATGCTCAGAACATATATATATGACTTTTGCTTCTGTGTCATACACACGGTGATTGGTGTTATGGTAAAAGAATTTATGGGGAAACTGTATTATACGGGCACAGTGAAAATGTGGCCACATGCATAGTATAATATTATCAATCCATTATAAAACATACTTAAGAGACCGGTCCAAGTTTGTGGCCACAAGTCTGGCCACAAATGTGGCCACTGTGGCCACATTAAAAAATATAAAAACAATGTGCCATCACTGTACTTTAACGAAGTTTCCGAAAGAATCTGGGCCGGGGTGTTCCCAGCGTGCTATCTTACGATTTATTCCGTATTGAGGCCCGTGTTGACATATTGGCGGTATCCACAAATAAATTTCCCGATTTTATCTGCTATATTTATGCCCGTTTAAGCTTATTACGGGCCCCTCATTACCTTGCCTTAAACGGTAAGGGACCACATATCACTTTGGCAACATTGTCATTGGCATCGCCGGAACCATATTTCCTTCTCCGTCGACTCGCTCAGTGGGACTCTTTAGCGCGTATGCATATATCAGATTACAGGGAGCACCTTGTTAGCATATACATGTAAACAAAGTGATCGAGTATTTAATGCCAGACGGAATGAATAATAACTAATATAAATTTAATATTAAATTGATGTGGTTTATTAAAATATATCAAATTTATTCCGTCCAATACATTTGAAGCTATCTTGATGCATACAATTCATGGGAACTATGTTCTCACAAGTGTACTAATTATTGGTAGCAGCTGTAATTCGGTTCCGATGCGCATGCACGTCCTCATGGCTTCCGGTGATCTTCCTTTCGACGCTGTTTGCTTTCACTTGTTTGGATTTGATGCATGCGGGCCGTTTTAATAAGGGAAGGTAACGGGAGCCGGTAACAGAATAAATTGAATAAATAGGGGGAAGAGATACTGGGAATTTCCACAAGGTGCTATAGCGGAATTAAGGGCGACAACACGGCGGTTGTTGGCGGGCGAAACTCGGCGTACAGCAGGCATGAACATAGCCAGAGCAGAGGGGCTCGATTCTTTGGGAAACTGTGTTAAAATACAGTAATGGGACAATGTGTTTATATTTTTAAAATGTGGCCACAGTGGCCACATATGTGGCCACAAACTTGGACCGGTCTTTTAAGTATGTTTGATAATATATTCAAAATATTGTACTATGCGTGTCGCCACATTTTTACTGTGCCAGTATACTGTGCCCGTATAATACAGTATCCCCGAATTTATACACAATTCTTCACAATCTTGTTTCCCAAGTTAACTGAACTCACACTTCTTTAATGTGTTATGAGAAAATTATATGGTGCACGATTGCCACATCATATGGCAAAAAAACCAAAACAAAACTCTGCACTTAATTACCACTTGAATTAAAAACAATATTTTCACATCTTTAATTATTCATCCACAATATTCACATATGCTTTGGACAAAACCCAAGAAAGAAGGACAGGTGATGAAAGTTTTGAGGATAAACCTGCAGTAATGGTTAAAAATACAACATCAACAAAGAGTTCTGATCCCAGTCTGTTCAAGAATAAAGAAGTTTGGATGTCTTCCAAATCGTTGACGCTGTGAAGTAGGCTGAAAATGGGAGGTGGTTGCTGAAGTCACTTGAGTCATATGCAATGCACGCACTCGAAGCAAACGGCAACAAGTGCTTCTGTTTGGCAAGCTCGGCAATAAAGTGTACAACATGTCATTCAGCTTGTGAGCATGAAGTTTACATGCAAATGCCTGCAGATTCTACTGCAAAAACGCCAAAGCTGAATTTCCCTTTAAAATATCCAAAGCAAAACTTCAAAAGTTTTTGTTCTGAAAGACCCCGATCTGTCAGTGTCACTGACGGCATTTGACAATGTCAACAAAAAGTTGTCGGGTTTCGGGATGACAGGTGTGTGGTTTATGCAACTTACCTCCTTTTTCGCATGTTTTTCCCTCGTGTTCCTTTCTATGTCCATTCCAGGAGTTGTTTTTCTATGTCATTTTTTGCTATCTGTATCCATACCTTCCCATTGTTCGATATAAAACCATATTTACGGGTGCACTGCCTACTTTCTTGATAAGCAGATCTGCCCCCTTCTCTCTTCCCTGAACATGTGACCTTGGATTCACACCGCTTACGTCAACCACAAAAACAACAAAGACAACCACGTGTGTTCTTTCCTCCGCAATGATATTGATAGCTTTTGGGCTTGTCACTTAAAAATTGTTCACTTGCGAGCAAAAACTACAATTACGTAGTTGCTGTTGAGATATTTGGTCACCTTTTCTCAAATTTAAGTTAAATTTTCACGGTGCCCGGGCATCCATTTGCACAGGTTACAAGGAGCAGTCCACCCATTTACAGGTCATGACTCCATACGAAAACGAGATCACACAAGATTAAATGTAGAACTCGGATTTGGAAATGGAACATTTACTGGTCGCATTTGACGAAGCGTTATGCCGCCTGGCCATCGCATGGTGAAACTTAACATAGGGAAGTGTGTTTCTCTTCACATTCCTGCTTAAAGGAATATCTGAAACAATGAAAACTGTACCGTGATACACAATCACTGTACAGTTGTAAGAAAAAGGTGATAAATAATGTTTTTAGCAACCTTTCGCCTTTTTAGGCACTCGCTACTTCTATTGTGCCTAGTATCTAAATGCTTTTACTGATTCATAAATTGTCTGAAATATTTTTCACTGCAATTGGACAATGTGTCTCAATGTTTTTACTTTTATTTCATAAACTGGTTTCTTTACTGCTTTTATATATATATATATATATATATATATATATATATATATATATATATATATATATATATATATTTGGTCGAGTGGATATGTGCGTTTTCCATTTCAGCTGGCGACTAGTGCCAAAGGTTGCAGGTTCGAGTCCCGCTCGTTCCAAACATTATATATATATATATATATATATATATATATATATATTGTTATGAGCCTCCATGCATCAACAGAATGTATTTTCTGAATATGGATTACTAATAAAGCTTTGTGATGAACAACCACCTAATGTGAAGTCCTGTTGATTTACGGCATATGTCCGGGTTAAAATTGTGAAAAATTTGGACCATGCGCTGAGATAATATTCACAGATAGCATGGGACAACTTGCGATGTGACAAAAAAGCCCCGTCTTTTATTAAATACCAGCACGTTTGATCGTGCAACAAGAGAACTTCCATTTGGCTTTATTTGATGATTTTTTGATTGATTTCATTGCAAAAGTGTTGCATGATGCATGGCTGAAGCAATATGGGCATTATTTCTGGGTGTTTGGGTGAATGAAATATCAAATGTTTGCGTCCAAAAAGAGGACTTGCTAAACAGATTATATTCTCCGTGTTTTTCCCATACCGCTTGGACTGCCCTTTCAATATGATCACTGTTTTAGCGCTAAAAAGCTGACTCGGTGTCCAGTTGGTCTACTTTGGTAACCATAGTGACAGACCACAGAATAACAGGGCAACATACTGCCTACCGATCAGTCCACGAGAAGGATGACAGTGCACTTTTATTACCCGGACTATAAATAAAATCTTGTATAGCCGCGGGGCAGACCAAATAAAATACAGATAATACGGTGCTTGGTATGCTTTGGAGGAGGAGGAGGAGGAGGAGGAGGAGGAGGAGGAGGAGGAGGAGGAAGAAGAAGAAGAAGAAGAAGAAGAAGAAGAAGAAGAAGAAGAAGAAGAAGAAGAAGAAGAAGAAGAAGAAGAAGAAGAAGAAGAAGAAGAAGAAGAAGAAGAAGAAGAAGAAGAAGAAGAAGAAGAAGAAATATGTATACATGTGTAAATACAGTGTAACTGATTATTGATGGGATGACCTTGCAAGTGGAGCTTTACAAATTGAAACTGCACGGAATTCCAAATTTCAAATATATGGCACAAACGTATAAAGAATGTCCATTATTGAAGTAGAAGGTCGATTACAAAAAAAAAAAAAAAAACCAAGCTTGCAATAACGCTGATGGGCTCCTGACCTTAAGTTTTTTTAGACAAAAAGTATAAGGCATATACATTTTGGTAAAAATAATTGCATAATCATCTGCAGGCATATATCAAGGAAGTTACCAGCATCTTAATTGCTTGTTTTAAAAACTTGAGGCAACCAGACAAAATGGGCCCCTTTTTACTCCCTGGATGAGCTCTCTAGCTGTGGTGTCATTCTGCAGTGGTCATATCATCAGTAGCTTTTCTTTTATCTTTCTTTGTGACTCAGCCTTCCCAGGGCACCACCAGCTGAGGCGTCACTAGCGTCTTAAGCTGATGAGAGATTGTGCGCATTGGCCTGCCTCATGGGCCCGCCTCGTGCACTCAGTATGCCTATGGTTGACCCGTAATTATCCACTTGTTGCTAGCAGCAAGGGGCCTACAGTAGCAGCACTTTTCATTTCCTCTAATTCACCGCACCCAAGGAGGGCCCTCTACCCACCTTGCCGCACCCGAGGAGGCTAAAACTTAAACACAAGTAAATGTTATGGAACACCACCTTTATCTTTTTCATTCATATCAATTTTGCCGATTAATATAAATATAATCTGTAGTGGTGATAAAGCAAACGCGGTCATCCCTATCTGTTCCCAACAATCTTGGGCTGTCCATGTTGATTTGTGCAACTTGCAGGGCAATTTGATATTCTTTTGAATTATACCGAATCAGTGAACCGCTTTTTTTGCCTTAAAGGGTCAAAATTGCAGCTGAATTTGAACTTGAACCATGCACGGATGAACTGACAAACCAGACAAACAGTAAATGCTTGATTTAAGAATTCTGCAGGACAATGTAGCCATAATCTACATGCGCTGGGAATTCTAACGTCACTAAAATGTGAGAATTTTGTAATTAATAGGCACATGCAGGTTTTACAAGTTTTACCAAAACAATACAGCAAACAGCTTTATATTGTTACAAGATCAATTTGTGAAATATATTGAAGCCATGTGATTTACATTTAATCAATAACGAGTATGCACGTCTTTCATTTAATAATAGGCGCATGATGCAGTTATAAAGCATGATAAATTCGGTTATACTTATATATGTATTGTGGTTTTTGTAATTGGTGGGGGTGAGAGCTCGTCACATTGTTGTTTTACAGGCCTACAACCGCCCTCAAAAACAAAATTATTTTTCAGAACGAGAATTATTTTAGAACTTTGAACGTCCCAAACGGACATTATCATTAAGACAAACCCGTATTCTTTGCAATAAATAGATAAACAAATAAGATGAGATGTTGAAAAAATAAGTTTCATCAGGAAACTGTAACATTTTTAACAGAGTGGACCCGTGCTTGAACTGAGCCTCCAGATGGCGGTATTTTGGAATAGAAAACTTAAATTCACCAGCTGCAGAAATTTTAGTCTGATTTCATGTCAGTTTTCGATATTCTATTTCCCCAGTTTTCCACAATAGTATTGGTCATCAAACTCCTCAGATAACATAATTATGTAAACTTCTTTTCCATATGAAATGCTTCTATTGAGTCACAAACTTGGCCGATAGAATCGAATGTCAATGAAAGCATTTCGCAAAAATTTAAATAAAAATCTTGGGCCCTAAAATAATTTTCTACATATTTCCCAACCCATAGTATAAGACAGTTCCATCCCTCTTACGGGTTTTATTGCAGAAACGGTTCGCCCTAATTTATCATGGTCAATTTAATTTCGACATGTCATCCTCATTCAAAACCGTTTTCTTGAAACGTACGACATATGACATATGGGCATTTTGATCGCTTTGAGCAGGAACATGTGTGTATGTTCTCTCATTTTACGCGTATGTTTAGCTTATCACAACTTTTGTATATTGGGGAACTTCACAAAGTCCCCCACACAGCAACTAGTCCGACTAATCAATGGGTATCAATGTTTAGATAATCACTAAAAATCTGTGAAACTTAGGCCTAGTTCTTGCCTCCACGCTCCCCCCCCCCCCCCCCATCGCTATATGTTTCTGATGTGCTCTCGTCGGCGAGCGCCTACATCAGTGAGCACAATACCGAGTCAGGAGGATGCTTTGGAGGCAAGCCTAGTTCGGCATAAGAATAATTTGAGTAGGCCTGCCTATTTCTCTGACTGCAGCTTGAAAACGAGTAGCGGTCAGTCGCATGCCAAGAAGTTTCACCATGATAAGAGGATAACAAAATTGTTCAACAAACACGTTGGTAAAATCTGTCAGCAAACTATGTTCGCGTTACGAAGAAATTAATTACTAATGTGCAAATCAATAATGACACTAATGTCAAATCAAATCAAATCAAATATAGATAAGCCCATTCATTATTTCCAGTCTGGCGAGCAACTCGTCTACCGGATTTAGGCCTGCTGTGTTATCAAATTACATTTCTCACCGGTGCATGACCCAGCTCCGAATTCGTATTTTAGTGCAAATTTTAGATTGGCTTGATGTTGTGATCAATTTCAAGATGGCTTCAGCACCAGCGCCGAAGTCTGAATCGAAATTGTCGTTAGAAATACGAACTAAGTCCATAGAACAGACGCTGGTACCTCTTGTCACACAGGTAAGAGTAAATTAGTTAATATTTTGCATAATTTTCAACCGGCACAATGTTGTACTTTTAAGTGCTTGCCTTGAATTGAGAACCTCTTATTTGTCACATCTATTCTTTTTAATTATCCATGCATATCGCAAGAAAACATCCAGTGATCCCATACGCCGGCACTGAAACTGCCTCCGAAAATGTGCAAATATCATTTGCAGCATGATATCATTGATACAGATTTTGCAGTTGTCTGAACTGGAAACAGTAATGTATGTAAACAAACTACAAAACACGTGTTAAAGTAAAAAACATCAACAAATGAATGGCAACCTGGTTAGGCTTGGCCAATCGGCTTTAATCAAAGAACAAAATGCAGCGAAGCGTGGCTTCCACATAAGTTGAGCCATCTGCGACAGGTGCAGCCCTTCCGCCACTTTTTATGATAAGAAGCTCAAATAAATGAGGGATTGCAGTGAGCTGTTGACATGATTGGGAATGGAAATTGGAGGCTTCACACATGCACGACAGGGTTTTACCTTCAGGGGAAGGGAGATAAAATCCTTCCTGCTGTCTTCAAATTGAATGGTTGCCTTGTATTGGTAAATGAACACATACACATTCACAAATGTCTCAATTTAATTATCCACGCATTTCATTGTTTTGCGTTGTTAATTTAAGAACAAAGAATTGCCACATTAAACATGTTAAGGAGCATAGCTGTGAAGTAGAAATGGAAGCATTTGAAAATATTTACATGCATTATTAAAGCTACAGCTGTGCATTCTGCAACAACCATGCAGCATGACACCATGCAAGCTTCTTGTCAAGTCTCATAATTCATCATATTGTTGTAAGGTGTAGGGAAAACTGGTATTTTGATGATCCTAAGACTTCATGCTATGATAATTGTTTATTTGGAATTTGCAGTTGCAACTTGATCTTACAAACGACGAGACCCAGACTGTAGACTTTATATACTGTCTATACTCAGAGAGCTGCTGCGCTCTGCTGTACTTTACTTTCAATATTCAAGCTTTGAATCAATGTAATTTAGAAAGTGAAGAAATTTAGAATTTTGAACACAAAGTAACATGGTAATAAATACTGCCTATTTGGCCAACTATTGTGTTAAAGAAACAAAACTGATTTAAAGTTGCAAATGGATGGAAAGGGCACAAATAAGTGTGTGAGATGCATTTTTATGTAGAAACAGGTGTGCAGCATGCATTAAATTAATTTTCCAGCTACAACACACTTTAATTAAATTGCTGAACTCAGTTTTCAAAGTTATGTTTTTCAACATGACAGAGTCCCCAATTTGGATTTAGTACATAGTATAAAATAGTATACATAGTATAAAATGCAAGTGCAAAAAAATATCAACAATATGTATATTACAATGATAATATTACCATTATACATATAAGAATTAATTGTATTTGTGTCTTTTTGTCCAGAACCACTTCCTAGTAGTCAATATCCTATTCCGCAGTTCGAACTCTTTACTCTCCATAAGCTAACCTGTCCCTGTCTAACCTGTATATATATGGAATTACTATTGTCTATATTGCACACGTTCCTCTGTAAAATTTTGACATAGGCTGTATCAGCCCAATTAAATTAAAGGGTCTTCAGCGGGTAACTACTCAACGTGTTTCGGAGCCTTTTACCCGTACACGTCTCTCTGAGTAGCGGCTCCTTGCCTAAGCTAAATATTCAGCAAAGACAACCCACATAATAATGAATAAATATGAACGTGGCAATTGATGAATTAGCTAAATATGTGAAGTTTTGCTTGTAAATGCAGAGCTTCATATCAAAGAAGAATACCTGTCAAACAAACCATAATTACCAAATTTTCATAGTACAGGTTCAGATAAGAACAATTTGACTTACCCCTGAACCAAAATGTACCCTTTCTAGCTGGACAGCTTTTCCTAGTTAAACCATCCGCCAATGTTTAACTGAAGTGGAAACAAGCTGGGGCATTATATTCAGTCCCAGTGATTGTAAAATAAACAGTTGCAGCTTGACCACCTGTACAAACCAAGGAAAATCCTAACAAGGACTGCAACAATGTACATCCTGTACCAGAGATGTAAAACAAACTCCATGATGACACCTACTCCTCAAACAATTAAGCTCTATTTAACTGCCAACCCTGAGTCAATGTGTCAACTTAATGTGTCAGGTTTGTGACACTTGAGAAAATACTGTCAATTTTGAGTAATTTTTTAATAGTGAGTAATTAAGTTATTTCCCATCATATTATATCATGCGAATCCTTCAGTGGTTGAAAGCTGAAAAATAAAAAATAAATGAATAAAATAAGTAAATAAATAAATTAATTAATTAATTGAAGAAATAAATAAAATAAAGATAAGGATTAGATAAAATGTTGATTCACAGAAATTCATAAAATGTAACTGTACAAATCATGAGTTCATCACAGTACTCGTATGATTTAGATTTACAAGATATCTGATGTATGTATAAGTATAGTCTGTGTGACGGAAAGTTCATAGGTGTCAATGTCAGTGAATCCAAGGAGAGTACCCTCCGAGGTGAATCTGAGTGCTCAACTATGTAACAATATTTCAGAGGTCCTTATACTTACATGTGTGACTTAGATACACTCAGTTGAGACATTTTTATTGGTAACTGATGAGTGTTAACTTCTCAGAAGGTTAACCATGGGTGAATATGTCAGAGTGAGACTGTACATGTATAAAAGAAGAATGGTCAAAGGCAGTTTTCGTCCCATTTTAAGCTCAAAGCTGGCCAACTGGTCCTAGTTTTCTTACTCTATTTCAGGTCATTGTGAAATTCAGACCTCCTTTCTCCTATGATTTTAAACTAAACTGATTAGTAGATTAGACAGAGCAAATGTCCTTTTTTTTGTAGTCTTGTTGGGCTTCATCATCGCTAAGTAACATGTAAATGTTATGGATGAAAATTTCAGTCCATTATTGATAGATTAGCCACAAATCAAGCACAAGTAAAGAATTATTCTGACATTCTGGTTGCAGCCTTGTTACCAACTGTCTACTTTTGGAACCTGGGGAAAGCCCTGGGGGCAAATGATTGCTTCTGCTCTTGCCCTCACAATGATGCAACAGGTCCTCTTTCTTATTCTCTATGATCATATTAGCTTGCACACACCTAAAAGATTTAAGGCAAGCTGCAAATCATTGTCACTGCAACACCTGATGACCAGGCTTTATGGTCATAACTGCTTGGGCAGCAAATGGTAGTTTGCCTGGGCTATGCCCATGTGATCAAGTCAGGGTCCACAGTTTCATAATTATTGGGGGAAACACACAAGGCACCAAAGATTTTAGTCTGTACTACCTTTCCTGCCGGCTTCAAACATTTTCATTTTTCACAACGAAAGGCAAATGTGCCAGAAATGTGTACAGATGATTATGTTCTAGTGGGTGAAAAATGGGAATGTGACAAGGGAGTTTTGGTTTCTTTGCTAGGCTGGTGCTCTCCAGGGGCCAAATAGGCAGTGGATAAAAAGATGTGACTAACAGAATTTTGTATGCATTAGCAGAATTGGCTAAGTTTGTTTAAGAATTTCTTCAACTGTCAATATACATATTCATGGTATTCAGTCTAATCAAGCATGTATTTAAACTAGAGAACTTGGCTTAATGGTTTGGGCCGAAGCAATTAACAGTTGGCTGAACACTCTAATGTTGTTTTTGCCAATGTGGATAAGCTGATTAAATTCCTAGCACCAGCCAGGCTTTATAATATATTAATGTAAAAACATTTCTGTACACACATCAACTTCAAAAAAAAAAAAAAAAAAAAAAATGAGAAAAGAAACATAGACTTAGATTGATTTAAGAATTGTAATACCACAGAAAGGTCCTCCATTTGGTGTACATGGGAACTTTCTTCAGGCAGTCGTAGAATTTTGGACAAAAACTTGTTATATGCGCTTTTTCTGTTCTTAACTACATGTACAATAAAAGCAAATACCATGACAGGAAATAAAGTACACTTTTGTTAAATTTCCTTTAAAATATAAGTTTTCTTTTGTTTTGATCAAGGTAATTGTAACAACCTGTCAGGGACCTTTTGAAAAATGACAGGAACACTGGGGGGTCACCCTTTCCCCTTTCCTCCCCTTATATGTTTTAACAGTGGTAGGCCTACATGTAAGATAAACCAGGAGTGGATAGAATATACCAGTCTTGTATTACCTAAACTCCAACATCCAGAGCATGCTAACAGCAGGTGATTCATAAGGAGGACAAAGGGTAGTTGCTTGACTGTGGTTGAGAATTTAAGTTTCTGTAAACTGTGAAGTTAACTTCATTTGCATTGCCATAAGTTGTGAAATATGACTTGGGGTCCTCGTAAATTGTAAAAGACCATGAAAGACCATGCTCATGAAGTAGAACCAGGTGTTTGAATTTATATTGTGCAGACCTTGTTCATGAAATATGACTTGGTGTCTGGATAAATTATGAAATACCATGCTTATGAAATGTGACTTGGTGTGGGAATGAATAACAAAAGACAACACTAATGAAAGGAGACTTCATATCTGAAAAAAAAATATGATAAGACCATGCTCATGAAATATCACTTGGTGTCTGAAATAAATGATGAAAATGAAGGCACTTGTTACATGTAAACTGTGAACAGGATACCCTGGGTACCCCTTCATTCATGCCAGCACTAGATTGAAACTTGAGTGTTCTGTCTTGCAAAGTAAGGTTCTGTAATGGGCCCTCCCTTTTTACAGTTGCCATGGATATCGGTGATTATGGTTTTACTGATCATCAGCAGATTGCAACATGATCACTTACATCCTGTGCATATGTTAACCCCTGTTGTGCTGTGAAATTTGCTATCAAATCAGCCATCTTTTTGCAAATTTACATACATATAATTGGGTGGGGACAAGGTGTAACTTTGTTTTCATTTCCTATATATTTTTGAATCATTAGTTTAGCAATTTTTTGCATACACATAGCTGTACCATTCTCTCTTCAGTCACATTCGTAAATAAATGTACTAAGAAAATTGAAGCACCCAGGGTGACTCTGTAATTTACTTATAGATGTGACATGAAAACAGTATGCAAGTGTCTTTTGGCTGAAAGAAATTTGAATCTGAAAACTGTTTTCAGAAAAGTTGGGAGCTAAAGTTTGATGCATTTTGCCTCCACCAGAGCACTTCAGGAACTTTTGTCACGATAGCAAGATCCTGGTAAGGTATGGTAAATCAGGGATCCGATGCTGTCATTGGAGTTTGCATTGATGTAGGGGGTCCTAATGGGAAGATTCCACTGTATTTTCTTTTTCTTCCCTTGCATAAATGCTCTGCTTCCAGACTTTCATTTCTGAAAGGGCCTTTTTTCCCGCCCATTGAATACTTGCATAATTAATATTAAAAAAGGCATGGTCAAGATCAACTGGTTCATGTGGGTTCTCAGTAGGGGGCTCTGTAGGCAGCCTAGGTATGACTACATGTAATTTCCATTAGTTTCCATTATAATTTGTACCAATATATACCTTTAAAACTGCTGTATCTAGAAGCACCAAATTACTCGTAAAGGGGTCCCCATAGTCAACTCCTTAGAGTCAAGCGCATTTGCTCAAGATCTGAGAACTATGAAGATAACGGCAAAATAATCCTGAACGTCTATCAGGCAATCGAACTTCTACCAGAATCCAAAACCAATGTGGATTCAACAGACAGACTCTCACTACTTGCACCCAGACCAGCACAGGATCTGTCGAATCAAAACAATTTCTTCCTGGTCATGAGGTATGACCCCGCATTACCTCTAGTCAGACAGATTATCCAAGATAACTGGTGAATCTTGGAACCATCACACCATGCAGCAGTCCTGGCAGACAAAGATATCAAAATAGGTTTCAAACGAACAAGACACACTGGTCCACTCGAGGATCAGACACGCTTTGACCCAAGATCATAACCCAGCAATCTCAGGGCGCAAGCACAGAAATATTTGTGTACTGTACCACTCTAGTATCCACTGGACAAGCAGTGAGCACACAAACTGGCAGATCTTATTCTGTCTCCACTGAGGGTTGTTGTGAAAACTCCAATCTTATCTACCTTCTAATATATGCCACTTGCAATAAGCAGTATGTGGGACAAACAAAACGCCCTTTACATGATTGATTACGGGAACACTTCCGTTACATCAGTAACAGAGTTACTGACTTACCCATGGGATGCCATTTTGCCCAACAGGATCATCAGGATGCTGGACTTAACATTAAAGTCAAAATCCTTGAATACATCAGCACCCTTCCCTGTCTTAACCATAGTAGATCACAGTACTGCGTTTGGACAGGGAAATATACTGGATGCATCAACTCCGCTCCCTTGAGCCATTCGGCCTCAACATCATGGGTAAATGAGCTCACTTGCTCTGTCTTATGCTAAATTTTTTATCGTTGTAGCCCATTCATCCATGATACCAGTATCTCGCAGCTTATATCACACTGAGTGTATATAGAGTGGAAAAACACACATTTGCCTTTTCAGAAAAGGGATCAGTTCCTTTCTGCTTTCCGCTATTCAGGAAATCCATAGGACAGTACTTCTACTGGATCATAAAGCCCAATACACACTTGAACCAAGTGACCCAGTAGGTCTACTTGTTTACCTTTCCTTATTTGGAAGGTACCTATATTTCAAGCAGGCAATTTGAAATGGCTGTGATAGCCAATCACTGCCAATGCACACCCTGTCCTCACGTCATCACAATGCACGTGTATTGAGTGATGATGAACGTTACCTGTGCATTTATAAATGGGCCCCCCCCCCCAGCGTTTTTCCGTTAGTTCCTGACGAGTTCATACGAACGAAACCATTCCAACTGCAGACTTCTTTCACGGAGGCCACATGCCCCATTTCATAGCTCACTTGTATTAAATGGTTGTATGTAGGCAAAATAGTTAATACTGCTATAAATTTTGCTGCGAAAACTATTCAGCATATTGAATGTTACTTGATTATAGATTCATATGGGAATACGCAGGTCTGGCCTGCAAGAATTTTGTATATTGGGTTGTGTATTTAGCCACATACACATTTGTGACCTGCTTTATTATAACTGCATAAAGAAATCAGTAACCGAGTGGGACAGGAGAGCATAGCATGAACCAAGGAGGGTAGAGAGAGTACCCTCATTATATGAACAAAGAATATGATAGGGCCTGTATTTTTCCATTTAAAAAAACTAGAAATTCCGTGTCACCAGCCAGAAATTTCCAAATTCGGTTTCAGTAGTTCTCTTTGTATGTAAAACACATTAGGACAAAACAGCAAATTCCATTTCAGAGGTGACAAAAATTCATTATTTTCCATTTCCATTAAAAATGGAAAAATACAGGCCCTATATGATGGTGTTGTCTTATGTAATTAAGATGTTTGAGACAGTATTGCTTCTGTTCAGTCGATAATAAATGTCTAATTCTCTGATTAACAAGAACAAAATTCTTAGTACTATCCCCAGGGCACTATCGGTGCATATATTTTCATTATATGTGTAGCCTTGAAAGTTGCAGATCCATGGATTTTAGTTCAGAGACAGACTTTTTTGTGCACTTAAATTTACCACTAGAAGTGCACATTTCATCAACACTTGGAATTTGGGTTTGGAGCAGTATGGGTTAATTTTTAAACAAGTGACCTGGCATTGGCTATGGGGTTCTGTTTATTCAGTGAGCATAGCACCTAAAGGGCCGATTTGGTTAATATGTGAGTGCAGTGGAGACAGTGATTTTGGTATGTCTGACTTGTCTTCACTTGGGAGGGGTGGTCCGTGGGGTTTTGTTTGGGAATCATTGAAATAATTTCTTGTGAAACCTAGAAGAAATTATGTTTTTTTATGTGACAGGAAAGTTAAAATATTATGTGATGAAGTTTCCCATTGCCCTCCCTGTATGTATTTAGATTGGCCCCATGTATACATGTGTTTGTTTTAGGGAGATAACAGTGACTGATAATCATGTTGGGATGATAATTCTTCCCACTTGTGGTAATGATCCATGTTAAACATGCCTGCTTGTGGACTGCAGAGATTCTGATTTCCTAGTTAACCCCTTTAGACCCCAAAATATGTTTCTCGGCCCACTTGTGCACTCTAAGGTGAACAGTCAGGAATGTTTAACATAGGTTCTCCTTTGTCATGGTTTGCAAATACATGTACTCCCTGATATATATGTATACCTGTTCAAGAAAAGCATGAAGTTTTGACTGCATGGGGGGGGGGGGGGGAGGACAAGTTTAAATTGAGAATTATAAATGAGACTTTCAGGATTGTTGTCAGGGTCAGCAGCATTAGTTGGCACAGATTGAGAGCATCGTGCACAGCCCATCCCCTGCCAAGGATGGTTGATGGCTCCATCTTGTCCTTACCAGGAAAGGTTTACACCAG
The DNA here is from genome assembly GCA_964020975.1 of Hermodice carunculata. Lineage (NCBI taxonomy): Eukaryota > Metazoa > Annelida > Polychaeta > Eunicida > Amphinomidae > Hermodice > Hermodice carunculata. Next base: position 64,743,278 of record OZ026618.1, on the reverse strand, counting down.
ACGAAACCAGCTGTAGGGGTAAGGACAGGGGTAAATCGGACAAAGCCAGCTGTGGGGGTGAGGACAGGGTTAAACCGGACAAAGCCAGCTGTGGGGGTAAGGACAGGGTTAAACTGGACAAAACCAGCTGTGGGTCAAATGTTACCTGCTTCAATGTTTTAGCCGAATTTCTTTAATATAATAAAATACAATTTGCATGAGAATTATCTACGAGTCCTTTTTTTTTTTTTTTTTTTTTTGTTGTTTTTGTTTTTGTTTGTTTGTTTTTTTGTTTAGCATACCCAAGGTTAGCAACTTTGCCTGGAATGGGGTTAGGTGTTTGCACCAAGGAAAGTTGTTGACTTAGGTCACAATCCAGAGGAAAAAAGGTTAATCATCTAAACTCCCATATGGTAACTTTGAATGTGACACCCATAGTCAGTGTTTGTTGGTCATGAATTAGTGACTGTTTTTATTTGTAAACAAGCATGTTTGATTGCTTTTGTGACTAATTGAGCTCAGCCCTGTATTAACATCAGTTTACTAACAGTATAGTTCTCCAGGGGCTGGTTTATCAGGGTTGATGTCCATGCTATACTTTGGGACCCCATCCTGATATTTTTCCCTCTGGCTAAAATTTCAAGCCCCCATGCTACACACTTTCATTTTATAACAGTTTACCCAAATTATCTATTTTATCTAAACATGAAATCCTTCAAGGATCTCGGGTTGTTCCAAAGTTTTTTTTTTGGCATTTTCATCAGGGAAAAGTTGTTCAAGTGAAAAACAGTTTTAAGCTCAAAATGTGCTTAAAGCTACTTAAACCTGTCAGACATTTTTTACCATCCTGTCAGAGTATTTTGTTGTGGAGAGCAGTAAATATAGTACTAATGATAAGAAGTGCAGTGAAGGTGTATGTAGGTGTACATACTTGTGCTACCAGTTTGCCAGCTTGCGCCCCGCATGGCCAAAGTAACAGGAAAGAAGATAAGAGAGAGCTTTTCCAGCTGAAGGGCAGGGGTGGATCTACAAATTTGTGGGGAGGGGCAAGAGGCTGAAATACAGAAATGTTTTTGTTTCAAAGGGTGTCTGAGGTCCTCTGCATGCAAACAGACGTGCTAAGTCTGACGATTTGGCAGGATATCTCCCATTTTCCTGATGATATAAATCACCTAAATTTTGTCCATTTCCTGCTCATTTACCTGTCTCCTCCAACATAATATACATGTAATAGGACTCCTGCTTTTTGCAACATTAAAATGTAAAGCCATTTTTAGTTTTCTGTATGGTTCTAACATATGTCAGTTTTTTTTTTCATTGAAAACAAAAATCAGTATATAAGTATGTGTATGGAAAAATAAGAAATAGACACATATAGAGATAAGTTTATGGGTGGATGGAAGCTTCTCCACCTTCCCCCCCCCCCATTACAAATGCCCTATTCCATAAGTCAATGTTACTCTGGTCACAAGAGTGGTGACTATGGAATGTGTAAGAATGTGCCACACGGAATCCACCCGTAAGTCATGGCAAAGGTTTAGGCTAACAGTGTATTTCTGGTTGGTCTGTAATATGCACAGAGTCCTTGTCATATTTATCCTGTTTTGGAAATTTTCCAACAATCAAGTCATGTCTAGGTCGTAATGTGGAAATGAGAGCTGGACAATGATGAAGATCACATGTTTATTATAGAAGTGTGCAAATACAATACAGAAATAGGCCTAAAAATTAAAATTATAAACAAATGGTAATAAATAAATAAATGAATGAATGAATGAATGAATGAATGAATGAATGAATGAATGAGTAGTAAGGAAGGAAGTAACTAAGCAAATAAATAGATAAATAAAATAGATAACTGAATGAATGACTGAGTGAGTAGTAAATAAATAAATATTAAATGAATGAATGAATAAATAAATACAGTAGTCCCTCCTTTGAGAGACCGCCCCTAGTGCCACCCAAAAGGCAGTCACATAAAGCAGGTGGTCCCTCAAATGGCGTATAAATAACATGAAAAATACTATAGAAAGACCTGACAATTGTGGTCTCTCAAAGGAGGTGGTCTCCCAAAGGAGTGGTCTTTCAAAGGCGGACTACTGTATGTCTGCGGCATATCACTGAAAATGTTTCATAATATTACATGATACTGTGTGTTACAGGGGTCAATAACCAGTACAATCATATCCACCTCAGTATAAGTCACTTATTGTTTATCTTTTTATGATCACTAATTTTATCTCCATGCAGCAAATACAGTGAAATCTTGTTATAATGACACCATCTGATCCCTACAAAATTTGTCAGATATCTGAATATTTCAGATAAATGAGTCAAATAGCAAATAGAATTTGGCTTTCAAGTTCCCCAAAATTTGGATCATTTAATAAAATGTAAGATATGTGAGTGTTTATGTGATGAAGTTTCATTCCGATGTTAAAATTGGTAACTGTGGAAAAAACAATTCTAGCCCGTTTCTGTGTGCAGTTTTGTGTGGAGGTGAAAACACAATTTTTAGTTCAGTGGGACCTCTCCTTTTATTCGTTAACTTTAAAACATGTCCATACAGTAAGTTAAAGCCCAAATGTGCACTTTTCTTAAATCACCATCTAGTAACATTATACAGGTAGACACTGATACTATATAATACATACAGGTCAAACACGACAAATTTTAGCATTTAAACTACAGCCAAAAGTGACCATCCATTACACTACTTACACCAGAATCAACAGAGAAGATATGTTTGTCCAGAGATCTCATCAATATTTTCAGTGGTCCCCCTCTTATAAGGCCACCCCAAATGCAGCCAAAAAGTGGCCTTATAAGAGGAGTGGCCTCTCTTGAGGGGGGAGAATACAATGGAAATACCATACTTTCTGCACAAGAATGCTGGCCTTAGTAGAGGGGTGGCCTCTGGTGGTGGTGGTGGGGGGGGGCTTATAAGAGGGGGACCACTGTAGGCCTAATCCCCAACAAAATTAATGATCACTGTTTGAGGGGGACCTTGGAAGGTGAAACAGGTATATTTTCACACCACCTGTGAATAAGCACTCGAGGAGTAAAACTAGGCCATGGAGATTCATGGGCATGTCCCCTGAAAAAATTGCATGAACAGACTACAAAGTTACTTTTGACTCTGTGGCTATATGTGTATAATTGCAATGAGTATTACATCTACATACCTAGATTTGCTGTGATAAATTTTGTACATTGTATCTCTGTGTGGAGTAGTTCTAAAGTTACTAAGTTGCAAATTACAATGGAAAGTAATGGGAATTATACAACCCTACATGTAGCCAGGGTGTTACACAAAATTTGAAAAATGGGTATCCAAAATGCTGAATTTGTCCAGATTTCATAATTTCATGGTTTCAACTTCCTATTGACCTCAGCTTGACCTTACAGCACCTGAACCAGCATGGCTTGGGCTCAGCTTATCCTTTGCCTGTATCCTCATGGTGTTCATTCTAGGCTTTGCGTGCACACAACTTTTTCTCTTTTTGCACCATGGAGCTGTGTACCCGCAGCCAGGTATTAAGTCCAACATCATAGTTTATTAATGTAACACAGTAAATCGGTCCTAATGGAAGTGCATTCTTTTGCATGTGGTTAGGGTCAGCCTTGCCCTTGGTTAACCTCATTTGTTGAAAAGCAGTTGGGTGTTTGCCAGCATTGGCAACACGGTGAAACTCTGTGCAGATTGTAGGCCTGTACTCTTCTCAGTCTCCACAATAACATACATCCTAGGTCTATGATTTGTTTCAACACTTTCTGGTATTGTTAGCGTGAACTGACCGTGCTTTCACCTCGTCACATGAAGCATCAGGAGGGTATTGTGGTTCCTAGTGTCGCGTAAGTCCATCCATCCATTAATTTATGCAGATGATGTTACCACAATGGTAACAAGAAAACCAAAAGAAAAATGGACAGTGCACAGATTTCCCTGATTTTCGACTCACATGGCGATGTTCATGAGAATCGACACAATACCTATATTGTAAACCAGCCTCCTGTGACAGTTTTTCAACTTATTTTTCTTAATGGATTTTTTAAAGTATTTACTGCCGTTATGTATGTACCTGGAACATTGAGGGCTTGGGGATTATTTGGGATATACCCAGGTATTTTCCCGACCAAGCAACCCTCATTAAATAAAGCTTACATATATACAGTGTATGTATATCTATATTTAAAAGGAAGTAACCTCAGTGGTACTCAAGGGGACAACATTACGACAATATCTCAATAACTGACTGCAGCTGCATCAACTCTTCTTATCAGGGAAATACCTCATGATAGACTGGACCATGACAAAAGGCTTTTTGTCAATTAGTTTTCTTTTTAAAGGAAGACATGTTTAGGAGAGTCTTTACGAGAATGGATTCTCGGATTCTTGTCGCAATTTTGACCCTGAATAGATGATAGAGGTGATTTACTACTATTAGATTGATAATAATGATAATAATAACAATGACAATAACAATAACAATAATAATAATAATATTAGACCACACTAATGAGATACCACCTTTTCAGCATACTTTGCATGGTACTATTCTTTATGCCTCCTATGTGAGACAACCTGTCTTGAGAGACCACACTTTGATCATCCCTAGGAGTGGTCTTTTAAGTCAGGCTTCACTGTATACATGCACAAAGTATATTACTTATGATAATTATGTTTGCATCACTGCTTCCCCCCCCCCACCCCCACCCCCCACCCCCACCCCCGGCCCATGCAGCCTGCAGAAGTTTGTTGGTGAACCTTAGGTTGCTCTCACTCGAAGCAGATGGAAGGAAATTGGGATGTGGAGAGTTGCACACGATCCGTGGCATGGTGATAGAGTGTATACAAGGTGCACAATGGGGACGTAACTTGGCAAATTAGAGAGTTATAACTGGAGAGGAAATAGGATTTTGACAAAATGGTCTGGGTGCTCCCTGACGTGAAAAGGCAATTGGTCATCTCTGTCTTTATATGCCACAGCGCTGTGAACAGTCGCTTACTAGATGACTCCATGAGGAGGATTATTGTACATGTACCCTTCAGTGCTGATCATCGACAACAAGGTGAACACAGCCTTTTGACAAGCTTAGGCTGAGATGGGATCGAGTGGGGAGACATAAAATACAAATAACGCCGGGCTTATACTGCTAATAATAAGCCCAAAGTGAAATAACCCTCAGTTATGAACCTGTACCATTTATAATTAGGCCATGAAAGCCACAAAGTCTTCCAGGTCACAGTGAACTTAGAATAGCAAGGGTCTTCCCCAAGGAGGGCCCATTATGTTTTTGGGGTTCTGGACTAGCACTAAGCATTAGCCAGTTAGCCACTGTCTAAAAAAGGTGTGAACTGGCAAAAAGTTTTTGTCATCAGTTAGCCAAACTGGCTAAAGGATGTTGCACATATAGAGTAAGATTGTACACACATATATAGCTCATGCAATAAAAGACTTAGAGCTATCCCCAAGTAGTACCTCCAAAATTTGATTTGGCCAAGTCTGGCTAATAAATTTCAGTTAAGTTAGCCAGAATGGCTAAAATGATAAATTTTCTAGTGCCAGCCCAGGGAATGTTCCCTTTATTCACCATTTTGTTTGTGAACACATTATCTCAAGACATACTGGCCACCTGAAATTCAAATTTACCTTGTTTGTACCTTGTTACCATTTCTTGCCTTGCTTATAGCAGGGACGTGCTATACAGTTTGGTGACCTTGACGTCATTTTCAAGGTCACAAGAGGCATGTCTGTGCAAAGGGGGACCCATCAGTCAATGCTTTGGGTTAGAGTGCCTCTAGTTTTAACTTTGTTCTGAATCAGACAGTGGATAGGGGCATAACTGTGACCTTGCGTGGTAAGCTATGATACACATGCGACTTTAACCCATTCCTACTCAAGTCGCCCAAAAGTACCTGGCTGTACATTATCTTCTGCCTTGACATTTTTACTTAAATTTTTCATAACAAGAAAACATTTTTGCTGACATTTGTATGTAAGGCCATTCATGTTGGCACATCCTTCCTAGGTCAAAAGCTTGCCTTGGTGCGGGTAGGGTGCAACCACTCAACTCATGGCAAGAAAAGCTATTGACGCGGTCATACTTTGATGAGGAATGGGTTAAAACTGCCACACATGCCATATGGGTACATGTACAACATGACCCAAGGGGCAGGGGCACTAATGATACAGTCACTGAAATTGTAAACAGGTTACTGCACTGAGCACATAGCAGCACATTACTACAGTGAAACCTGTCTTGAAAGACCACCTCTAGGGATGACCAAACTGTGGTCTCTCGAGATAGGAGGTATAAATAACAAGAAAAGTACTAATCAAAGTATGTTGAAAAGGTGGTCTTCCAAGGTAGGTGGTCTCTAATTGGAGTGGTCTCTCAAGACAGGGACCACTGTATTACTAAATCTAATTTGTGTCCATCTCTGATCCACATTCCCTTTTGCACAATGCAGTTTTGCCAACTGGGTAGCCTGTATCAGCAGATAGTTTGAACCACTTGTGGTTTACTGGGATCTGATGGGGTCGCAGGCAATCCATGTTTCTGTTCCTTGGGAATATTAAGTAATGGTCTGCCTCACATTGGCTATACTTTATATGGACCTTATGAAGTCCAGTTACCAACTCTGGACACCTCAATACCACTGTCACATGTTAGACTGTTTTTGTCGTTAGGGTATGTCTTTGTTGTCAAGTTAGGTTACTTCGTTGTCAAGTTAGATGAAGCCATCTTATGGTTTCTAGCCTGTACTTCAAGCTGCCTGTTATTCTTCAACTCACGATCAAGTTAGAAATAAACAGTTATCATTCTGTAGCTCGTCAAAAGGCTTACAAACCTATATGTATTACACATGAAAATGCTCCTTACAAATTTTTACACCAAATAAAGACCATAAAGTATGGGCATGAATAAGAAATTTTTGAGCAAATTGCCATGGTAACCAGCTTTGTATAGCATACTTGCAATATGATTGCATGGACACAGTGATGGCTGCAGCTGAACCACTGTGTATACTGGTGCCAGTGTACATACCTTGATAATATTCACTTGAGCTCAAACTGTACATTGTTTTCCATTACCAAGCCAAAATTTGCCTTTCCGGTTGCAAAATAATTGAATATACAGTGCCTTGCATCCCTAGGTGTCACATTTTATGTGCACTTACCAATCATGTTACCTCAACACAGGCATACATCTAATTACACCCTCCCCCACCCCTACCCCCTGGAACCTTCAGACAGTGCAAAAAACAAAACAAAACAGAAAAAAAAAGTGAAAAACCTGTTAATTATTCTTGCCAGAATAATGAAAACAGGGTTTGGTTTGGTTTTTCTACATGAAACAAATATCAACTTGCTCAGGCAAAACATTGCCAAACAGAGGCTCTAGCTCAGACAAAACATTACCAAGACATTCAAATTCTTCATCACGGGCAAAAATGACCTCTTGTGCCACTCTGTCAGTTTAGAAAAATAACAGAATTTTAGGCACAGGTGGCTGAGTAAGACAGCGAAGAAAAAAAAAAAATCCCATCCATGCCCATGCCAAAATATGTTTATACCAATGGCAATGGGGTCTGTTTCAATAAAAATGCCAGCTGTAGATAGTTTGTAATCCACAACACAGTAAATTCTTTCTTTGACTGGCCTCGCCTCCCCTGTTTGCTGATGCAGCCAATAGACGGACATAGTAAGACCAGTCCTTTAGACTGAGGAAACAGGACAGTGGGCATTTCCAATGTGGTAAACCTGTTGACAGAGTGTGTCAATGAGCACACTTGCAAGTCATACAGCTGGTGTTCAGATTTGGACCTGTGTCTGCATTACATACCAACCTGTGCCAAATACACATTTACCACAAGGTTGTCAGTGGCAGTGCTGACGCTGTATATGGGGGTATGTTGTATGAAATTGCACTCATTTAATTGGTCATACTGTAAATATTATGACTTTGTCATTTTCTTTATTCAGAGTTAACATTTTAATGGACTACAACAGGAGTACCAAAATATTGGTTCCACCTGTTACTGTGCTCTGGGTCTGGCTTCGCTTAACCCTTTCCCCCTTAAACTGTCCAAAATGGGCTGGTGGTCAAATGTCGTCTGCTTCAGCGTTTTCAACTGATTTCAACAGCACCGAAAAACAATTTGACTGCAAATTGAAGATGAAACCTGTCAAGACAACATGACCCAGGTCAACAGCTTTCCTCGGCGTGGGTTGGGCACTAAGTGCCAAACCCATGCCGAGGAAAGCTATTGACTCAGTCTTAATTCAAGGGGGAAAGGGTTAAGGTTTCGTACTGGTAATTGAACCTGTCAAAATAGAAAGAAACAGAGTTAGCATTTTGTGGCTTATCAAAAGGCTTACAAACCTACCGGTTATATGTATTATACATCAAATTGTTCCATACAAGTTTTTACACCAAATAAAAGGCCGTAATGTATGAACATGAATGGGAAATTTTTAAGCAAATTGTCATGGCAACCAGCTCTGCATAGTACAACTTGCAATATCATTCCGCAGACACAGTGTTGACTCCAGCTGAACCACTGTGCATACTGGTACCAGTATACATACCTTGATAATACTCACTTGAGCTCAAACTGTACATTGGTTTCCACTGCCAAGCCAAAATCTGCCTTTTTGGTTGCCAAATGATTGAAAATAGGACACCTTGCATCCCTAAGTGGCATATCTATGCATGCCTAATAGGAGGGGATGCATATACATGTCGTGTTTAGTCCCGTTGTCGGCTGTCTTGACCATTGACCAGCACACACCTGATTTTCCTTATATACTTTTATCCCCTCTTGACCTGTTGCCTCCTAATTTGGTATAGATAATCTGTGGGTCTTGGAAAATTTTTCCCATATTGTAATATGTGACCTTGATGTCAAAGATCAAAGTCAAATCCTTGTTGCATTTTTCTGCTGACTTAATTGGTTATTCCTTCTTAATGGTGTGTTGTAGGCCCAAGGTTACTATTAAGTGTGAATAAAGACCGTCATTGGCAGCAGATCTCAAATTTACACTATGTACTTCGGACACAAACTTGAACATATTTTCCATGTATTCTGGTAGCATGCCATTCAGTGACTTATAGACAAGTACTGCCTTTTTAAAATTAATTCTTTCCTCAATAGACATCCAGTTTACCTTAGAAAGTAGCACTTTGTAAGGCTGCCTGCCATACACATTTAAAGTCAAATATGCTGCTAATTTATCAACCGTTTGATCTTGCTTAATAAATCTTTCTGACAATTACTCCATATTGTTCAACAATAATCAATATGAGGAAGAACATATGAATCAACATATGATTTACGAATATACAGTGGTAGATGATATAGCTAACAAGAACCAACAGTTCTATCATAAGTACTGAAATAAACTCTGACACCTGGAAATATATTTTTGTGTATATGGCTCCTTGCATTCCCGACTAGTTTCGGTGACTAATTCACCTTCTTCAGGGGAAAGGAGCGTATTTTTATTAAAATAGGGTAAGTATATTCACAATTGAGGAGTTACAATGTTGTTGGTAATTTATTATTGGATGTGACGTCATAATACTCTTACTATGGGGGTCAGTGAGTGCACAAGTCCGTGCTAATTTTATGTAGTTCATTCCCGTGTTTTGCATTCACAACATAATGTTCTCATCTGTTTCAATAAAGATTGTTTATTAAAAATTCAGTACTTTGTTGTTATGTTTTATAGATCTAATCAGATGTTCCACTAGATAATAGTTCTTGGTATTTGAAGTATATATAAAATATGTACGTCCCGTTGTATCAATCATGTGTTGAAGTAGAATGTCCGTGAATCACTTTTGATTAAGTATTGTAAGAGATTTTATGTATCGACAGTTTATGTTCATAAAGTTGTAAAAACTTTATGGTACATGTTTTTAAAAGTAAAATTAAAAGTTAATTTATTTTGAAGAATTAAAGATTAAAAAGTGCTGGCTGTATCCTGTGTGGTCGGTCTCTTGTTGCCTTTAAATGGAGTGGTGAGGTAGTCGGGCATCGGGTCGTACATTAGGGGCTGGTTACGTTCATCGTTCGGGGCTGTCTTCTTCTTCTTTTCCTGTGTATTAATAAAAGTAGACCTGTAACAGTGGTATTGTTCTTGTTAGCTACATCATCTACCTTTGGACTTTTCCACAAGACCGCCTGCATCCACTTGGATCCAGATCTATCATACCCCTTTTGTGGCTAAATTAGAGAGTGTTGCCGATTCTCCTACTCTCTTGTCGAATATACAGTGGTAAAAAGTATTTCATTTTCTTAAGGATCCCCAGCTTTGCAGCTACTTTTTTACAGACCGCTGCTACATGAATACCCCAGTTTAGATGCTTATCTACATGTAAACCTAAAATTTTGTGATCGTCCACATTTTTGATAATTTCATCACTTAGAACAACATGCTCTGCACCCCACATTTTTTTTAGATAGGCCCAAATAATGTTTAGGAGTTGTAAAGTGTATAAAAATTTTTGTCGACATCAATGTTGGTGGTGCCGCCTATAGTATTATGTAGTGTAAAGGTCAAATTGTGAAAATCTTGTCAACGCAATACTGTCCACAGTTTTCAAGTTAGCCCAATATAACTTTCAGGACCTATAGGGGGTAAAAAAAAATATAGGTTCCTTTCGATATTGGTGGCTCCACCTACCATATTATGAAGTATAGGGGTCACAATATGAAAATCGTGTGAAAACTGTAGTATCTTTAATTTTTGGCATATCTTCCCCAAATTCGGTGGGATTGGAAAAGGTCAAAGTCTAAGTTGCTAATGATACTAGTGGCACCACCTATAATTTTACATGTGGAGTGAAGTGTCATCTGGTGGACAGTTTGTACACTAAATTTACATAATCTTTATCAATTCAGAAGCAAGCCACCTGAAGACTCACAACTTTGAAATGAACCAGTGCAATATAGCCACAGTGCCAGCAGAGCATGAGGCCCATGGGCCTCTTGTTTTTCATATGATTGTAGATGACCTTCAGGTCATAGGTCAAGGTCACAATGCCTTGTAAAATAAAGTGGTTTCCTTGCCACAGCTTCATATGACAATAATCGAAGTCCGTGAAACTTGGTCATTATTTATCCAGGTGAGACTTCTTTTAAATTTGGTAAGAGGTGACCTCGAAGTCAAAGGTCAAGGTCAGACTTTCTGCAGAAGAATGGGGGCCTCTTAGAAGGGTGGCCTGTGGTGAGAGGGGCCTGCTTGGGGGATACAGAATGTTTTTTGCACAAAAAGTACATGCACTTTCCATGTTTGCCAGACAAGCTGCACTTTCACCCAGTTCGTACAGTTGTGGCACAAGAAATATGTAATTATCACAGTACACAAACACATGATTGGCAGTGGGTGTCATGTATCTTTACATTTCAATGATCACTGTCTTCAGAGACCTCCCCAGTGAGACCACCTGTCTTGAAAGACCACTTTTCAGGATACTTTATGAAGTTCCTTTCATGTAATTTAGACCTCCCATGAAAGTTGGTCATCCCCAGGTGTGGTCTTTCAGGTGAGGACAGATTCCACTGTATCAGCCCTATTCACAAACTGCCAGTAATATACGTTTTTCTAATTGTCGACAGGAAGATGTTGAAAGAAATGTAATTTGTATGAAAATTGACAGACTGTAAGTCAGAAGCTCCGAACTTTCTCCGACCTATTAAAGTGGGGGAATCTCCTGGTTATTGGTGATAAAAGTCCCTCAAATTTCACTTTCTCCCACCGATTTGTCAGTGTCGTCCGTAGTAAATTAATGGGGCCCACGTTTGTTACCCCAGTTTTCTCAGATCTGTCTATGTACATGTACCCGCCTGCACTTAGAGTCTCTGCAAAGGACATCATTAAAACACATCATGCCTGAAGGGCAGCCAAGCAGGCAACCTACCTGTTGCAGGCTGAGAGTTAGCGGGTGGAGACTGGATGAAATAAACTGAAGTCTACAGTGGTTTCCCCCTTATTAGGCCATCCCAATGCTCTAGAAAAGTCACTTATAAGAGGGGATGGCCTATTTTAATGGGTAAGATATAATGAACATGGCATACTTGGTGCAAGGAGAAGTGGCCTTTGTAGAGGGGGTGGCCTCTCTTTTGCAGGGGGCTTTATTAGAGGGGGACCACTGTATTCTGTTAAGTACTACAGAGGATATAGTGGCCCTCCTCTTACAAAGCCACCACATATTCATACACAGTGACGTAGTGCTGGCAAGCTGTGCTCGGAGCACGTGTTTCCTGGGTATGACAGGTAAACACCGGCATAACTTTTGATTCTATCTATAGACTCGCCATTTTTATCTTGCATGTTTTCAATGAAAGGTATCCGCACAACACCAACTGCATCCTTTATCGTAAAAAGTGACGCAACAAAAGTTATACGCCTTTATGCTAATATGAAAATATACAGTAAATATAATGGTGGTTTCTTCCCAGGTGGGGGCCACTGTACAATTTAGGGTACATGTACTATTGTTGCAGCAGTGGTTGATACATGCAGTAAAACTGGGCCAACTGCCCCATGCAGGGAAAAGCTCTTTTGGGGCAGGTATTTCACAATATTGACCTGTCTGAAAAGAGGTTTCTTTTTTCTAAAAAATATGATTATTTCACTTTCACACCTCAATGAAGTGCTGGTAGTCATGATCTGTCACACATTTATGCGGGTAATAGGCGTCGAAACATGTTGAGTAGTTACCCGCTGTAGACCATTTAATTTATTTGGGCTGATAAAGCCTATGTCCAAATTTTACAGAGGAACGTGTGCAATATGGACAATAGTAATTCCATATGTATATAGGTTAGACAGGGACAGGTTAGCTTATGGAGAGTAAAGAGTTCTGACTGCGGAATAGGGTAATGACTACTTGGAAGTGGTTCTGGGCAAAAAGACACAAATACAACACATTTGGGGACCGGTCTGTAATCTGATTTCAGCTTCAAATGTACCATTTTGCTAGGCCACTTTTAAAATATTCTAGACAGCATGTACCCCTAACCTCCCAGTAGGCTAGACTTTGTGCCCTGTTAGTGTTTGCTGAGGACAGGTAAAAGTAAGTGGATGTAGACAAATTAAATTAAACCTTACATGTTTGGCCCAGTGGATGTGTTGGGAAAAGTTAATATCTTCCCTTGTGCTTTGTTTAAAGACAATTTGGCAAGTGTTCCATATCTCCATCATTATGAAAATTAAATTAATGTCCCACAATAGCAATCATTATGTGCGATCAAATATATATAGAGACAATACTACTACTGGTAAAATCAGGAAAGTGCACTATTTTACATGAGTATGAAGAGCTGGCCATTGCCTGGCGGAAAATCATTGGCCCTACTCAAGTCACACTAGTTTGAATTATCATTAAGATCTCACTTTTGTATTCCTCATAAAAAGGTCTTTCATTCAAGTACCAGCATGCCTCTAGTTCCAGAGAAAAGCTGTTGATCGAGTCCAAAATTTGGCACTTAAAGAGTTAATTATAATAAGAGTGCCTGATTCATATTCTATGTGAAAGACCTTTCATTCACGTACCAGCATGCCTGGTGCCAATGATTTTCCATTTAAAAAAAAGTGGAATTCGGCTTCATCAGCAACAATTTTTTCAAATTCTGTTTCACTGCTGTATGTTTATATATAATTCACATAAGAAAAAATACCAAATTCCGTTTCAAGGATGAAAAAAATGCACAATTCTGCTTAGGTTTCAGAAAAAAAACACAAAATCATTGGCCCTACATGCCTGACGTTACATGTATAGAATGTAATAGTCCAGGTCAACAGCTTTCTTTGGTGCACTTTCTGTGCAGAGGAAAGCTGTTGTCTCAGTCCAAAATGTCACACTGAAAGAGTGAACAGATGGTATTCCAGGCTCTCAAGTAGGTTATATGGCCTAATACCTGGGCAATGAAAATACATGTACATTGTTGGCCTGATGTTGAGCTCTGAGTTCAACATGTTCAAACCATGTTGATCATCTGCCTTATGTGTAATACGTGCCCTCTGTCAGGTGATGCCTGTTATGTGTAATAATGTATTTAAAGAAATGGTACCTGATAAAGCTTGTCATATGTTTAGAATTTATTTAATGAGAGTGGCTTTATTAGGAAAATTACTTTGGGCATTGTCCCAAACTTTCCAAAGGCTCTCATTGTTCAAGGCACCAACAAAGTGACAGTGAATCATACTTTTTTGGTGATGATAAATATATACACAATAGTGCAACTGTCATAATAATGTACAGTACCTAATATACAATTCATAGTTTTCATAGACACATAATTAATGGGAACCAAACAGGTCATAAGATACTGGCTTTTTTCACATCAGCCCGGGCTATGGGAGTCCATGAGTTAGCTTTGTCAGCTGATAGTCACTTGTATTCGGTTGACTCTTTAAATGCCAAATTTTGGACTGAGTCAACAGCTTTTCTTGGCGCACAGTGGGTGCTAATACATGCAGAGAAAAGCTGTTGACCTGGGTATTTGCTCTGGAACTAGAGGCATGCTGGTTGTGGATTGAAATGTCTTTTTACAAGGAATACGAATCTGAAATCCTGATGATAATTCAGACTAGTTTCACTTTAGTAGATCAACTTTAGACGTGATTGGCACTGAAAGTGTTAAAAGTAATGGGAAACAGTTTTATACACATGTAAAGCAAGTGATCTAGCTGGATCATGTACATGTATACATATGTAATTCATTTATTATGTTAGAGTTTGCACATGTGTGTCAGAATGGGATGTTTCTCTATACAGTAATTGTAACATATTCTTAAAAACCATAGTTGTTAATAATGATGTTCAGAGGAAATGGGCACTCAGTGTTTCCGTTAACCCCCAAAAGGGGGTCTATTACCCTTTCAAAACCTTAAATACCCACTGAGAAAATTGTAAAGGGTCACAAGTCTTGTTTCTTTACATGTAAAATCGGTAAAAAGATCTGGTCTTCTCCCTTGAATTTCCTTTCTTGTGACCCCTGAAAAAATACCTAATGGAAACACTAGGCACGATCGTCACAAGAACAGTAATTTTTAGTGTGAGGCATAGCAAGTGTGCCTGTAAACCCGTAACATTAAGACTAAATGGTTCCACATAAAAAAAAAAAAAAAAGAGGAGGGGGAAGAATGTTTAACACGAGCATTGTGGAAATTTTCTGCACTAGACCTCCAGATCCACCATACCCCCACACCCTCCCCTTGGGCCACCTTAGTGGTGTGCTGGGTCGGCCTCCTTAGGTTATCTCAAAGACAAGAACGAGAAAGATCCCTCTTCATTCAAGTTGCTCAGCCTTCATGGTTGTGTGAGGTGACATTAAACCTGCAAATAAAATACAAACATGCTGCACAAGCTGTGCCAGAAACACAGCTGGAAATCCAATTACCGTGAATTTAATACCAGCTGTCTGTGGTCAGAGAGGTTCCATGTGCCTGTGTCATGTGGATTGTCTTGTGTTATTGGAAATGCCCCTCTCAGGAGCAGCACTTGCTAAAAGCCATTTGATACTTTCACCTTTGATGAATTAAACATGGTAAAACGGCTCTTTTAACGTGTAATTTGAAGAGTGTCACTCCAATTGTTTTTGAAGTCAGACCTAAAAAAAAAAAAAAAGAGAGAGAGAATGTTGTGTAAGTAATTAATTTTGCTGTGTTCCCTGGAAAACCATGATGCAGTATTGGTCTTGATGGCAGAAAAGAAAAGAAAAAAAGAAAGACCCTATTCTTGGGGTTGGTTTGCATGCCCAACTTACCCCAGTTATGGTTTTGGCTTGGGACATGTTGTCTAGTTAAGTCACAAAGATCTATAATTTTCATTCATATTATTTTTCTTTGTTGTTATTGAAGCAGTCGGGTTTTGGCTGGTTTAAGGCAATAAGGGTTAAAGAGTTATGTCCTCAAACTCAATACATGTATATTTGCCAAACCACACATTATTGTTGGCCAATTTTCACAATATATATGCTAATCTTAAGAAAACCGTTATTTTTTGTATGCATGGAGTAAGACTAAAACAAATGGTGCTGTAACCGGAAAGGTAAAATGGTAATGTAACCGGAAAGGTAAAATGGGACTGTAATTGGAAAGGTAAAATGGTACTGTAACCGGAAAGTAAAATTGTACTGTAACCGGAAAGTTAAAATTGCACTGTAACTAGAAAGGTAAAATGCTACTTCAATTCAATTCAATTCAATTCAATTCAATTCAATTCAATGCAATGCAATGCAATGCAATGCAATGCAATGCAATGCACATTTCACATTTATATTACAGTATACAAAAAGAAACTTTACGATAAGTGAAAAATTACCAATTTTAACTAGTCGATCCATTCATTCTCAACAAATTGTCCCATCTGACTCTGAGTGCATTGGTATAATACATGTCACTGTCATGAGTGCATTGGTATAACATATGTCACTTTCATTTTTAATAGCTTGCAGAACAGAATTCAAAGTTCGGTACTGTAACTGGAAAGGTAAAATGGTACTGTAACCGGGAAGGTAAAATGGTACTATAACCAGAATTTAGGTAAAGTGGTACTGTAACCAGAAAGGTAGACCAGCCTTTCATGCACTTTTTTGGCAGTATAGTAAAACCTGCCATGAAAGACCACCCTTTCAGAATACTTTCCTTTGTATTTTTCATCTTCTTCACGCCTCCTAAATATGCTAAAAGCCACCTGCCTTGAGAGACCACAATTTGGTGATCTCTAAGGGTGGTCTCCAGATTCAGGTTTCACTATGATGGATGTACAACTCATTATGGAAGGTCATGAGACCCCCTGTAATATTGCTAAAGGTTTGGCAGGGACCGCTGATGCCATTAGCCAATTAGTCAAATGCTTCATTCATTTGGCTAAAAAATGTAAATGGCTAATTTATTTTAATTTGAATTATAGGAGAGTCAGGTCCAATTCTGCAGTGATAAAGTATTGTTTTATTTTGCAATTTGGCTACAAATTTCAAAGGCGTATATCTGTCCCAGTTTGGACAGCAAGGCAGTGTTCATGCACACCAGGAGGACATGCAGATCTGATGGGGGCAAGTTGATTTGATTCTCTGGAGCCAAGTAGCCCAATCCACCGACAGGTCATACATATGGACAGCCAAGATCAGCCGATGTTCTTCCACAGGATAGATTGACTGAAACAGGATAGATTGACTGAAGGTGACATTGTGGGAAAGGCACATAGGTGCATTGAGAGAGTGAGGTTCTACGTGCCTTCAAAGTTGAAATGAACCTACTCAGACAGGCAGGCTTAATGCCTTCAAATTTGAAGTGAACCTACTCAGACAGGCAGGCTTAGTGCCTTCAAAATTGAAATGAAGCTACTCAGACAGGCAGGCTTAGTGCCTTCAAAATTGAAATGAACCTACTCAGACAGGCAGGCTTAATGCCTTTAAAATTAAAATGAAAATACTCAGACAGGCAGGCTTAATGCCTTCAAAATTGAAATGAACCTACTCAGACAGGCAGGCTTAATGCCTTCAAAATTGAAATGAAAATACTCAGACAGACAGGCTTAATGCCTTCAAACTCGAAGTGAACCTACTCAGACAGACAGGCTTAGTGCCTTCAAAATTGAAATGAACCTACTCAGACAGGCAGGCTTAATGCCTTCAAAATTGAAATGAAAATACTCAGACAGGCAGGTTTAATGCCTTCAAAATTGAAGTGAAAATAGTCAGACAGTTAGGCTTAATGCCTTCAAAATAAAAATAAAAATACTCAGGTTTATTGCCAAAATTGAAGTGAACATACTCAGACAGTTAGGCTTAATGCCTTCAAAATTGTAATGAAAATACTCAGACAGTCTTTAAAATTAAAATGAGAATTTACTCATTGAATTTAATGCCTTTAGATTGAAGTGCACAATGTAATTGTTCCTTGTTGCACATGTGTACTGTGCTTTAGTAAGTAGAATTCCAGGTTTGTAATTGGCTAAAGGGGTAGCCAAGAGTTCTCTCTGTGGTCCACCGCTCATTTTGCGGCATTTTGTGCTGTATCTGACCTGACTGCGACACCTAGAATATCTGAATCCATGGTCTGCACACAAGGCGGGTTGGCACACCAGGGGAGGTTTGGACAAAATTGTTGATTGGTTTATTCCTCACACGTTGGTACACATGGTACAATGCAGATAATTTGGTGCCCTTGGCTTTGTTGGACAGACAGAACTGTGTACCTTTGGGATTGACTGTCAACTGTAAGCTCAGAGGAGGGTTGGCATTCCATCCTTCATGCACACAGCTGAGCCTGTTCCACAATGGGTTAACCTCACTGGCACTATCCAGCCAAGATATGGGCAACAATTTAACTCTTTCAGTGCCAATCACAAATAAAGTCGATCTATTCAAGTCAGACTGGTCCGAACTAGAAAAGAAGATTTTTTCATTACAGATTCAAGTGGTCAAACACAATCTCTAAATCTTAATAACAAAGAAAATTGCACAGGCAAAGAAAGTAAATAACTCCCACTTTTGTGGATAGATGTCACTGACAGCTCTAACAAGAGCAAGCTACATTCATATAAAATTCATTTCCCATGATCAAAAACAAGAAATAACAAAATATATGAATACATATGTATGTATGTATGTATGTATGTATGTATGTATCTATCTATGGAACCCTGCATTGAAACCCCTTCCAAATAAAGACCACTTTGAGATGCAACTTAAGATGGTCTTAATATGGGATTTTACTCTGTGTGTGTGTCTGTCATAAATAATATTTGCTGTGTTGCCTATATTTTCCCCAAAGCTGATGAGGTCATAAAGTGTTAAGATTTTGAATGAATCTTTTTCAGAATAAGACTGAGTCAACACCTTTCCTTGGTAGTGGTTGGGTTCCAAGCCAAGGAAAGTTGTCAACCAGTGACGTGTCATCCTGTTGTTGACAATTTATTGTTAACATATTGACAGCATGAAAAAAAAATACAGTGAAACCTCATTAATACGGACCTCATTAATCCGGATGTCTCATTAATCTGAACACTCTCTCGGAACAGAATTGTTCATTTCAAGTAATAGTGATTCAGTAATCCAGGGGATTCATTAATCTGAACAGTTCACTGGGGTACAACGGTGTTCGGATTAACGAAGTTCCACTGTATGTATAAAAACCATCAAACAGATCTGATGACATCTGTGGCACTAGCCGCGGAATTTTAAATTCAATTTACACAAAAATTGCCCTGACCATTCAAGTCTAAGACTTCTGTTTAAGTCCAAAATTTCGGAGTAAGGTTCAAAATATTTATTTTGTGAATCCCACTTGTTGCAGGTTGTGGTCGCTTTGAGCAGCTGCAGATACAAAGTGTCTTAGCTGGCATTGTACATGTAGTCAAGTTCACCATGTCTACATCAGGGATTGTCACTATGCAGAATTTTGTCCAAAGGTGCACCAAACTGTTTCATGAAGTTTTCTAATTTGCATTTGTGTCACACATTAGATTTTTTTCTTTTTTGGCTTTTTATGTAAATCTAGCTCATGTAAATGTAAAACATGCTCATGGATTGAAAAATACTGAAAAAATTTATTATTGTGTTTAATGCATGAAGCTTTTAAAACTAATATACACCAAGGACCCAAGGAATGAAAAAAAATCGTATTTGCCACATGGGATGTTACTTCGTGTCATTTCTAATGATTTCAGGAGGAGAAAATATGTATGTCAGTTTCTGTGTGCATGCATAAATTGTGTAAGGGAGGTGAACAGTGTTCCTAAGGCCAGATAAAATATATCCCAGGTTATCAACATTTTTTTTTTCCACAAAGTGATGAGGGAGGGAGGTTTGCTTGTTTTTTTTTATTGTTTTTTTTTATTGCCCTTCCCTCCAAGTTATTTATTTACTCATTCCATACAAGTCCCTGATTTATCCGTATATTTACCTAGATTTAAGATGACAATTGCATATTTGTATTCTTCATGAAAAGACCTTTCATTCAAGTACCAAAATGCCTATAGCAGGGACAGATCTAGGCCTTCAAAATTAGAAGCCAAATCGGCAAATAAAAGAGTAATCACTGCAGAATTCGGCCTAGCTCTTATATAATTCACGTTAAAATAAATTAGCCATTTGCAAATTTCTTTAGCCAAATGAATAAAACATTAGCATTTGGCTAATTGGCTAATGGCACCAGCGGTCCCTGCTATAGTCTTAAGTCAGTGGTTCTGGCACTGCCTGGCAAGTCATGCTGCAGCTGCCGCAAGGCAGCTGCAACATGACTTGCCAGGCAGTGCCAGAACCACTGACCAAGGCCTGTGACCACAGTATGGAATGAGTTAAAGCTTTCAGCAAGTCCCCATTGCCCATACAGTATGCCGCTGTGACACAAAAGTTGTCCCTCACTGCTGTCAAAAGAATGCTGTAATGTAGTTTTCTTGATCAGCGCTAGAGATGGTGACCACTTACGGCATTTAATTGAAGCTTTGTCAGTGATTCTTTTTCGCAAATATCTACAAACTTAAAAAAAAAAAAGTTATGGCACAAAAAACAGTGCAGAAACTGATGCTAACCCATGATATTTTTTTATGTGGCCTAACAGTGGCCTGTGGACTTTGGAGTTTCAATGTTTATCTGTTTTTATGGAAGCATCTATCAAATTCTACATTTTTCAAATCCCTAGGATGAGGAAATGCACATATATTCAAAAATAGGTGTACTGAAAACACAACATTTGGATGCATTTAAAGTTGTTGACTTATATAATGTGGATATGTCCATTTTTGTTGTTGTTGTTATAATAGCCTCAGATAAAGTGAAAAAAAAAAAAATCTCAAAGGAAACTTAAAACCTATCCCCAGGGAAACTTCAGGGAACTGTGTCAGTTTAAAATGGCCCCTTTAGGAATGGCAGAATTCTAAAGTCACTAACTATATAGTCAAAAAAAGAAAAATCATTTCAGAAGTTTTTGACACAAGAAAGTCACAAAAATGAAAAGCGTCATGAAAAAAAAAATGGTAACATTAAAGATTTCTCTCCTTACTCTCAGTGATATTATACTGATTCATGTTCCCACTTCTTTGTCTGCATTGATGATTAAATTAATAGGTGTAGCCAATATTGTGGTTTTGAGGAAATGATTTTTTTTTTTTTTTTTAATTTTTGAGGATTGAATTAATAGGTGTAGCCAGTATTGTGGTTTTGAGGAAATGATTTTTTTTTAACTTTTTTGTTTTGAAGTAGAATAAATGATATACATGTCAACTTCTGGAAAATTGAAAAAAATTAAAGTTTGATATATGTATGGAAAAAAAAATTATGCAGTGCCAGACCATGGACCCTCGGATTTAGAGGGTCCAGAGCCGGACCAAAGTTCTGGGATGCTACAAGGGAAGCTTCCTTCATGGCATTTTCACATTCTAATAGAAACTGATGTTATGGATAAAAAAAGATAGATACCTAAAATTGCAGTTGTTGTGTTTTTCAGATAACTACACTTGTCAATCACAAAGAGAAACCTAAAAAGTCAGACAAAACACTGAGGACATTAAATCGTGTGGGTCAGGCAGTAAACTTGGCAGTGGAGAGATTTGTGACCGTGGGAGAAACTATTGCAGAGGAGAATCCAGAAATCCGACATGACATGTGTGATGCCTGTAAAGAGGCCCGGGCGGCTGGTGAGTGTTTAAGGATTTCTGATTTCTGTGAGTGTCAAGGGATTACTGATTTCTGGGAGTGTTTAGGGATTTCTGATTTCTGTGAGTGTTTAAGTGATTACTGATTGCTGTGAGTGTTGAGGGATTACTGATTTCTGTGAGTGTTTAAGTGATTACTGATTTCTGTGAGTGTTTAAGGGATTACTGATTGCTGTGAGTGTTTAAGGGATTACTGATTTCTGTGAGTGTTTAAGGGATTACTGATTTCTGTGAATGTTTAAGGAATTACCTATTTCTGTGAGTGTTCAAGGGATTACTGATTTCTGTGAGTGCGTAAGGGATTACTGATTTCTGTGAGTGCTTAAGGGATTACCTATTTCTGTGAGTGCTTGAGGGATTACCTATTTCTGTGAGTGTTCAAGGGATTACTGATTTCTGTGAGTGTTTGAGGGATTACCTATTTCTGTGAGTGTTTAAGGGATTACTGATTGCTGTGAGTGTTTAAGGGATTACTGATTTCTGTGAATGTTTAAGGAATTACCTATTTCTGTGAGTGTTCAAGGGATTACTGATTTCTGTGAGTGCGTAAGGGATTACTGATTTCTGTGAGTGCTTAAGGGATTACCTATTTCTGTGAGTGCTTGAGGGATTACCTATTTCTGTGAGTGTTCAAGGGATTACTGATTTCTGTGAGTGTTTGAGGGATTACCTATTTCTGTGAGTGTTTAAGGGATTACTGATTGCTGTGAGTGTTTAAGGGATTACTGATTTCTGTGAGTGCGTAAGGGATTACCTGTTTCTGTGAGTGTTTAAGGGATTACCTATTTCTGTGAGTGTTTGAGGGATTACCTATTTCTGTGAGTGTTTAAGGGATTACTGATTTCTGTGAGTGTTAAAGGATTACCTGTTTCTGTGAGTGTTTAAGGGATTACCTATTTCTGTGAGTGTTTAAGGGATTACCTATTTCTGTGAGTGTTTACGGGATTACTGATTTCTGTGAGTGTTAAGGAATCCATAATTTAAGGAATCCATCTTGTGCATGTGTTTTTATTTTAATGTGCTGTTTTTGTGAATGTTTATGACTTGTCATTTTGTGATTGTTCAGAAATCCATCTTTTTGTGAGAGTTTTAGGGGTCCCCGTCTGTTAGTTTGTGACTATTCTAGCGTGTTTATGGGATCCATCACTTTTGTGATTTCTCTCTTCAGCCATTGTAAAATTTTGAGAGATTTTTAAAGGCAAGTTCTGTCTCTGCATTGAGTATCTATTTTTGATGATTTTTCACTGTGAACTGAAACTTGTGTGAGGCACAGGCTTTGTTTTGAATGAAGATCCATGTCACCTCAAGTTTACTGTGAGTACAGTTATTTTCAAGGGTATTACTCTTCACAGTTTTTTTGTGTTTAGGACCTTTCCCTGAAAAAAATTAGTGTTTTATTCCTGAATATTTCCTATGAATGCCATGTTAAAGACTTTCATCACTATGTTGCTTTCATAGTTTTGGAGCATCAATGAAAAAAGCAAAAATAAGAACTTAGCAAAATTAAATTAATTCACAGTATTTCAGTTATAACTCGTGACCTGATTAAATTAAGAGGATTATAATCTGTCTTTGAAGGTCACAAACAGTGGGTTGTTGTCACTCACAGACAGATTTGCTTTTCAACTGATAACTTTGATGTCATAAGTCACTTTAGCACACAAGTAGTCTTTTGATCTTAATAAATTTGGTGACCTTGGCCTTTTTATACTCCCCCCCCCCCCCCAAGAAGGCAGTTTTGGGGGTACTATTTCTAGCTGTCCAACTGTTGGTCCACGGCAGAATCCTTGCAAACAAAATATTTCATGATTCACAGGCCACATCAAACTCAAATTCACCTCAATTATTCCATTGATGCTACTTCTTGACCTGATTACATTTGTGACCTTGACCTCATTTTCAAGGTCACAGGACCCATATATATGTATGTGCAAGGTGGAAAGGAGGTTGGCCAGTCTGGCGTTGAAGACTTTTTTAGTTTCAAAGGGCAAGGCTTTTATCATAGCCTTACCCAGTACTTGATTCATATTGTATGTCAGCAACACTTGTAAACGAAATCTTGATTGCTCATTTAAACAGCTGGCCTTATTGGAGTGTCTCTTATTTGAGTGAAGTCAATCTTATATCAACTTTGGCGGGCAAACAAACTGGTTCCCTTCCTACATTTTGTGGGTTGTCATTTGTTCACACAGGGAACCAGTCACAGGCAGTGTCAATTATCTTGTTTTCATTTTTTTGCTGCATAGCTCAGGGAGGAATGCACCTTAATATATTTGCATATATACATTTGCCCAAATTGCAGGAGTAGGCCGAACAGGTCTCAATTTCCATTCACACGCAGCTTTCAATTTCAAAGTTGAGTCTTACAGCAAAATTTTCACTGCCTGGCAATAGTTTAGTCTGTTCACGTCAAGACTCTTCAATCGTCAGCCTGGACAATGACCACATCTCTTTGTCCTAAAATAAAAAAATGTGCATGGAGAACCAATGGTGGTTTCCAGCCAGGTCAATGAGAAACATACAGCTCTGTGCTAATGGATCAATCCATAAATTGTCTGTACACGAAACACCAGTTCTCTCTGTTTAATGATCACATGTTGCATGTAACCAGAACAGTTTAACCCAGGGTCAGTGTCTGACTCGAGAGAAAAAAATTACCATGAATGGAAACGGCTATGCATTTGCAGGCTACAAAAATCAGGATCGGCTTTACACTGTACTTCCAACAGTGTCCCTGAGTTCAGTAGTGGCATACATACATTTTTTGTTGACTGTTACTGCCTTGAATTAACTCTTTCAGTGCCAAACTTTGGACTGAGTCAACAACAGCTTTTTCTCAGTGCGTATTATGCCCAATGTATGTGGAGAAAAGCTGTTGACCTGGGATATTCTCTTTGGAACTATAGGCGTGCTGGTACTTGAATGAAAGGTCTTTTTACGAGGAATATGGATCTGGGATAGTAGATCAACTTTAGTCCCTCTTGGCACTGAAGAGTTAAGACTGAGTCAACAGGTTTCCTTCGTGTGGAGCACTAAGCACCTGACTCATGCCAAGGAAAGCTGTTGGCCTAAGGCATTTTATCTTCATAGGTTTTACGGACATTTCTGATCAAATTGTATTCCATTGCTGTATAAATTGGTCAAAAACCTTAAAGCAGATTACAATTGATCACCAATGGGTTTTAACCATTTAAAGGGGAAAGGGTCAGGCAATGTCTGTCAGGACAGCCAGCAGATAGCCGATGGCCTCATGCTGGTGAATTCGAAAAAAAAATTCACCTCCCATGCAAGAACAATGTTGAGCCACTTCATCCTGGTAGCAATCAGATAGCACCAGACACTTGCTTTACTGCCAAAGTCCTCAGCAAAATAGCCACAGATTCTGAAGAGGTGTAGAGTGCAGACCTCCATGGCAAGGTCACATTTCTGTGGCAATCAGCAATAGAGTTTGTAGTTGCACGTTAATGTTCTATGTGGCCTTATGTACATTACAAATGTGAGTGTTGATGGCGCACCTACGTGTAACTATTTCAGTGCCAAGCACGGCTAAAGCCAATCTACTTGAGTCAAACTAGTCTTAATTATCATAAGGATCCCAGATTCGTATTCCTCATAAAAAGATCTTTCATTCAAGTACCAGTATGTCTATAGTTCCAGAGAGAAAAGCTGGTGACTCAGTACAAAATTTGGCACTTAAAGGGTTAATGTTGCTGAAAAGACATGAAAGTATTCACAATGGTAAATGTCAACAACTGTAGTGATGGAATATGTTGAATAGGAGATAGCATATAAATTTCCCGCCACAACTGCACACGTGATTACCTAGTCTCGCTTGGCGGGATGTGGCGAGATACGGGTCGGTACCTGTGGGGACAAGTGGGATATAACTAATATTTAGGAAATAAAGAAAACAGATTTAAGGCAGATGAAAATCTTTCTTTATTCAGTGAAAACTCTTTGTAATGACACCATCTGTTCCCAAAGAAATGTGTCGGATAACTGAATAGACAAATACGTCAAATGACAAAGAAAATATTTTCCCATGGAAATCTGTCATTATATTGAACATGTCGGATATCTGAGTGTCGTTATAATGAGGTTTCTTTGTATATGGCTCAGAAAGTACTAGATGAATACCAGTTTGGCATTTGTGAACTTCATTTTTTCTAAAAAAGCGCTAATTTTGTGAGAAATGAACACATGGCCCTGTCTGTGACGGTGATGTGACCCGCCCGCCTTCTGTGATGGTGCGGCATCAAACCCATGCGTTGTGGCAGGAAATTGATATGTATATGGTGTATTGTTCCAGTAAATATGATGTCCTTGCATATTAACGAAGCATGACAAATAAACACACTGTGAGGATACAATGAATGTGCTATATTCAGTAGCTTGTGGTTAATGCTGTATGTGGCCTTAACTATAAGTTACAAGTGTGAGTATTGAGGGTGCCAGAGAAACTAGTGATCAATGTTGTATGTGGCCTCACAGGTGTGAGTATACAGAAGTTGACAGACATCAAGGTAGAAGAAGCAGCCAGCAAGTCGTATGGGGAGAAGACGGCCATGGTGCGGGCAGCCAGGCAGCTGCTGTCGGCTATCACTAAGGTACTCATTATGGCAGACAGGGTGGTCGTCAAGCAGCTACTGGCCTCCAAAGACAAGGTAAGGGATGGGACATGTGTGTATAGGAGACAGACACGTGGATATGTCTTTGGTTTTAACCTATTTTGTTTTCGGACATATATGCATTGGTGAACAAAATCAAATACCATTACAATCGGGGAAAAGGTCAGGCAACTTTGTAAATAAGAGAAATACAAATTTCAATGTTCGCTTTGAAAAAAAAAAAAAAACAAACTAAAATACTTTAGTTTTGGCTCAGACTCCTGCCTTAAAAAGCTCAAGTTCACTTTACAGTGAAACTGACCACCGGATGAATGACATAACCTGCTTCAGTATTTTCAACCAATTTCAGCAGTAGTG
Organism: Hermodice carunculata; assembly: GCA_964020975.1. Classification (NCBI taxonomy): domain Eukaryota; kingdom Metazoa; phylum Annelida; class Polychaeta; order Eunicida; family Amphinomidae; genus Hermodice; species Hermodice carunculata. Next base: position 64,716,633 of record OZ026618.1, on the reverse strand, counting down.
AGAAACAGTTTGACTGAGAATTGTAGATGAGACCTATCAAGATCACATGCCCTGGGTCAACTGCTTTCCTTGGTATAGGTTGGGCACTAAGTGGCCAACCCATGCCAAGAAAAGCTGTTGACTCAGTCTAAAATCAAGGGGAAAAAGGTTGAAATTGAACCAAATGGATGTGTAAATGTGCACTGGTGAAAGACACAATTTAACTGGATTCACATCATAATTTACTAATCAAATTGAGACGTCTGATAATTTTTTGCTGAATTTACATGCACCTGTTGTGATAAGAACATTTATATTTGTGGATTAATGCATAAACTTTCAATCCAAAATCCAGAATTCCTAGTGTCATTCACATCTGTAATTAGAGCAGGGTAACATCTTTTGGTCACACTCTTTTGTACACGTGAAGGAAAGAATATATGCAGTTCATTATAGCTAGATCTCAGATCTGGTGACAATGTGTACCCAGGAACTCAACTGTCATTTGGTTTGAATTGTGTCCTCTCAAAGTAGTTCTATCTTTATCCCACAGGTGGCGTGCAGTCTCAACAAATTAGAGAAAGTCAACAGTTTTACAGATTTTGTGAAGGCATTTAGTCAGTTTGGCAATGAGATGGTGGAGCTGGCTCATTTGACAGGAGACAGGCAAAATGTGAGTGTGTTCAACTTTACATGAGTCAATACATGTTTTATGGTTTTTAACATTGTAGAACTGTGATGAAAAGTTGTACCCAGCATGAAAAAAAGTATAAAAAAAAAAGAATTGAAAAAGCAGAAGAGAAAACAAATTAGTCAGGATTTAACCTTGAAAGAACTTTATACCTATATATCGGCATATAACTTTTCCCAGTATTGTTAACCAGCAAGCATCTGATGCGATCTTAAGAATAATGTATATCAACAGCTTTGCTGAGTTCACTTTGGCTCAGTTCACTTTGGGTGAATGCAAGGAGGAAAGTTATCAACAGAGTCTCTAGGGGGTTAAATAATTTCATTTCTATACAGTTAATTTTTTTTTCAGTTAATATGGGGATCTGCCCACACGTATAGGTACTTCCTTGTTGAATGATGCTGGCCAAAGCAGCACCGCAACTAATATGAATGTCCTGTATTTTCTGTCTTTTAGGATTTAAAAAGTGAAAAGAACAGAGCTCAAATGGGAGCAGCTAGGTCCATGCTGGAAAAATCTACCATGATGCTACTGACATCTTCAAAAGTAAGTATTTCCAAAGTAAAACAAACTTTTTATCACATTGTGAGAAGATTTTTTGTTACAGTTGTAAAATACCAATACCAACCTGTCTGACACAAGTGTCATTTTGTACTTCATGAATACAGAGCTATCACAGCAAATCATTGTGAGCTTGAAGTTACTTGTAACCATTTCCTGTCCAAACTGCCAAAAATCACCATCAACGAGGGGGGGGGGACTCAAAAATAGGACCACCTTACCCTTTTCCAAATTTTAAGTCGAGAAGTAGAAATGGGATACCAAAAGCAGACGACCTGAGCTGTAGCTTACACAATTATGTTAATCCTTTCCTGCTAAAAAATGCCCCAAAACAGCAGGATGCAAATTGTCAGCTGCTGTAACGTTTTGCTTAAATTCCATGTAAATTGCTTTAATTTTGCTGTACTCTTATTTTCACCTATTTCGCTGATGGCACAAAACCTGAAAATAAAAACAGTGAAATAGTATTATATCATTGTTTGAATGGGAATTATGTCCAAAACAGTGAAATTAAAACTGCAGTCAAATGTCAAAAATAGAAAAAACATGAAAATTTATACACACGCAAAAATAAAGCAATTTACAGAAGGGAACCTTTTTTTGAGACTTGTAGGTAAGTCATGTCATGATGGCACACCCCAGGTCAATAGTCTTCCTTGATCTGGGCTGGGTTTGATGTACCTGGCCTGCAGTATGGAAAGCTATTGACTCAATTCTTTTTCTGACTAGGAAAGGGTTAAGTGATGTTCTAATTAATAGTGTATGTGCGTGACATGCATGAGTGAACATGAAGAACAATAGAAAGTCCTGCAAACTTTGGTAAATTTGAATAAAGTATGTATTCCCTCATTGACTGGGCATTTCATAATTTAAGTATGTAAAGCCCTAAGTGTGACTGAAAAACTTTCTTTTCAGCATTTTTCATACAAAGTGCATCCCTGGTTTCTGTGGGCACTTTTTAGGGAAAATGTACGTATTCCTAGTGTATTTCTTTGTTAAATACCCACACCCTTGCAGGACATTAGGCAAGACCATTGGGACGTGACTTGTGTATTTAGCTTTTTTCAGGCCAATTAAGCCATTGTTCTTGTATACTGGCACATGGGTTATGGCCCCTGAAATTCACCGTCGGCAATCATTTGCCACTCAAAATATGCATGGTAAATTGTGCCCCTTTTCTGTAAACTTTCAAGATTTTTTTTTTTTTCGATAACAAAAGCATTCCAACAGCCATGTTGCAAGCTTATAGTACAACTGATGTGTCTTCAGACTTTACTACGACACCCAGAATGTGAGTCGGCCAAGCGAAACCGAGATGGAGTGTTCAGTCAGATGCGCCGTGCCATGGACGTCATTCAGCACATTGTGTCAGGGGGGATGCACACCGATGGAGATATCTCACCCACGCAGACGGCAAATGGGGATTCGGGCATTAGTTTGGCTCAGCATCAACCTGCTGCTTGTAAAGCTATCAAGGAATTTGATGTAAGTCTCCAGCCTGAGTGCATCCAGATCTTATGTAACTGTTCATAATTGTGTGGCCAAGTGTTTCACTGATTCCTCCATTATGAACAAGGTGTCAGTAGTCAGACAAGCCATCGATATTTGCACTAATGTCAAATGAGGTAATTTACCAGGCATGTGCTCCCCGTACATTTATTTTCAGGTGTATTCGTTTTCATGGGACTTGATGTATTGCGTAGGTCTCGTAGTGTAAATGTAAGTCTGAGTAATTGGGTAGGAGGAAGCATAATTTCATCCACTTCACATCTAGTCTTCTCAGCAAAGAGGAAAGACAGGCAAAGAATATACCACTAGCATGTGACTTGTTAATTTTCCCTCACATTAGACCTGTGTTGCCAACCCTCCCAAATTATTCGGGAGTCTCACAAAAATTCAGGCATGTGCTGTCTGCCCCTCTGAGTCCCGAATTTATATACATGTATATACATACTAGTTCATGGTAAGTCACATTACTCTTATCTGAACTTGTTCCATGCTATTTAGTAATGTTTGGTTTGATAGGTATTCTGCATTCATAATGAAGCTCTGCATTTACAAGCAAAACTTCCCTCATTTAGCTAATTCATCATTTTCCACGTTCATATCTATTCATTATTATGTGGGTTGTCTTTGTTGAATATTTAGCTTAGACAAGGAGCCACTACTCACACATACGGGTACAGGCTCTGAAACATGTCCTGAGTAGTTACCTGCTGAAGACCCTTTAATTTGTTTGGCTAATACAGCCTATGTCAAATATTTACAGAGGAACGTGTGCAATATGGACAATAGTACCTCCCTATCTATACAGGTTAGACAGTGACAGGTTAGCTTATGGAGAGTAAAGAGTTCTGACTGTGGAACAGGGTAATGACAACTAGGAAGTGGTTCTGGACAAAAAGACACAAACACAAGTACTGCCATCTAGTGGTGAACCAGCTTTACATGTATATAATTAGTTGCAAAGTCACTATTATTGTTTCCTTGATTGACATGTAGCCTACCATTGTGCTACTGGAGTTTCCCACTGAGATAATTGTGCATCCCCCATAGGGGGGGATGTATAAAGTGTTTAGTCTCCGCCACCACCACAGAGCTTATTTTCTTTATGTTTTTGTCCTCTCATGACCCATTGCCTCCGAATTTGGTACAGATAATCTATGGTTCTGGGAAATTTTTCCCATATGATAATATGTAACCTTGAGGTCAAAGGTCAAGGTCAAATCCTTGTTGCATTTTTCTGCTGACTCAGCAACTTTCACATATTGGCTTATATCTTCGTAATGGTGCAAAGTAGGCCCAAGGTAACTATTAAACATTAATAGGAAAATACCTATGGGCTTTCAGTTTGTATAGTTTATTTTAAACCTGAGTGACCTTGAAAGGTCAAACTGCATACATTCCTGTTGATTACTATATTTGTCAATGGGGATTGAAATGCTAATTCACATTTTCAACACAAACAAGAAAGGCAAGACAAAGGACTTAAAAGGGGCTCACTGACTTAGCACTAGAATTTATAGGATATGGCCATGATGTCACAGGCTTTAAGGAGTGATATCACAGGCTTTAAGGAGTGATGTCACAGGCTTAAGAATGATTGCATTACACCCCTTTCTTGAAAAAGTCGTCCACTTTTATCAATCTATTTTTGGTGATCTGCTTTGCCTTTAAGTTTAACTACACACAAGGAATTAGAGCAAAGATGTTATCTACACCCAGATTGGTCTGTCAGGTACTTGGGATAAGATATGTACAGTTTTTAAGTATGCTGAAACCATCATGTTGAACTTTCTTTTCACATGTTTCCAGGATTTGGTAGAGATGACCCGTGTAACCTTGGTTACAGCCAGCACACAGGAGAAACTACAAAGTGCCTTAGAAACTATGACTGAGACCACGCAAGACTTTACGGACTCCGCGTACACCACTCACCAGCACAGAGAACGCATCTTAGTCCTCTGTGAGCGCGTCAAACAAGAACTCACAATTTTATTGCGCATTGGAATTTGTCTTGTAAGTGAGATGCTGTGTCTGTATTATGCATTGTAATGCTGGAAAGTCAGTGTTTTGAGCCACCGTATATAAAATATTAATGCTTGCTTTCAACTTTTGAGAATACTTTTTCCGTATTATTGGACTGGTGAAAGAATCTGAAGCAAGATTCAGCAAAACTGAATGAAAATTTTCAGCAGAATAGCATAAAGTTGGTAAGTGATCATGCTTATTTTCAGAATCAGATATTCTTTTTATGTTATCCAAGTATGACTTATCTCCAATTCTCACTCAAAATTTGTTCTGTAATGAGAAGATAAAGTAAAGAGTTGAAACAAATGACACTTTTGCATTGGGGCGCTCTCTGGTGATTGGGGGGGGGGGGGGGGGAGGGCGGGTAAAAGCCAACATTTCAGATGTAACTCACAGTGTCACAAAATGCCAGGACACTGAAGAAGCAGAAGTGGCTAGATAGAAGTTATGCTTGGGTAAAATTGTGGTAAAAGTTTAAATAAAATGCCCTGTTGATCATGCAAATGGACAAATACAGTGCTGCCCCCCTCTTAATATCACCGGTGGTGGGGTCCCTAGGGTAGACCATGTTATAGCAAAACCACCGTATTACACAGAGATTTCTGACATGGAAGAAATGGGAAAATCACTTCAGTAGGAACTAAGGGACTGTAGTGTATTTTATGTTCGGATCGAGCGGGACTTGAACTTACAACCTTTGGCACCAGTTGCCTAGCTGAAATGGGAAACGCACATAGCCACTCTACCAAATCCCCATTCTTAAAAAGAATGATTAAATGGAGGTAGTTATGTGCGAGTGCCATATCAACTCGGTTATACAGTAGATCAGAATCTGTCTTGTATTGAGGCGTGTTATAAAGAGGAAGCGCTGCATAATGTACTTTGTCTTACAGGAGCAAAAAGATAACTCGTCGCCCAGTCAGGAGCTTGAGACTGCTATCCTCAACACAAAGGACGTTGCTCGAAGTTTACGCAAACAGTTACAGGACACCGCCCTGGACCAAGCCTCGGAGGTGTTTAAGACCAATGAAGACCACGAGTTGTTGGCTTCACTAAAAACAGCTGGTCAGAGTGGAGAGAAAGATCGTGTTGATGAGTTGTCAGTGAAGTTTGAAGAGCATTCAGAGCAGCTTCAAGAGGTACGTCGAATTAATTTATAAATAAAGCTATGTTCAATTAATTTGTAAATAAAGATATGTCAAATTAATTTGTAAATAAAGGTATGTCAAATTAATTTGTAAATAAAGGTATGTCCCATTAATTTGTAAATAAAGGTATGTCCAATGAATTTGTAAATAAAATTAATTTGTAAGTAAAGGTGTCGAATTAATTTGTAAATAAAGGTATGGCGAATAAATTTGTAAATGTGGTGGATGTATTATGTGTAGAATGTCCAAGAATCCATGTGTCTGTCTGCTATAATGCAAGTAGCATGTGAGAAATGTCAGATTTTCCATTTAGAAAACACCAAATTTTTTATCACATTTTATTGTAGACAAACTGCAATATTTGCAGAGTGCCATTTCAGTTATGCAGTTTCAAAACAAAAAAAACAGGATAGTTTTTTCCTGTCAGAATCATGATAATATAACAATTGCCGTATTTCTGGTATTAATTGGAATGATGCAAGTCCACCCATTGATGCAAAAACACACACTTTACATGATCAATTCTTTTCATTGATTGCCAGCACTGGATTTCATCTCTACATCTAACGAGCTGTTTAATTAGTTCAGAAAAAAAAAAATCCCAGGGAAACCCTGCCAAAAATAACCTGCAGTCTGATGAAACGTTATCACAGTGGCCTTTAGAGAATGTGAGAAGTATCCAAGCTTATCATTGGTGGATTTGATCCTTTGTTGCCCAGTGCCCAATCAAATTTGTCGAATTGCATCTGCTCCGTGCAAGGAGTTTGTTTGGTGTACCACACAGGTGACCAACATGACTTGCCATGATAAATTACTTGACCTGGTCCTAGTTACCAAAGTTTAATGTAATCTGAAAATGCTACAAAGAAACAAATCTTGAGCACAGTGTAAAGAAATGACGGAGGGCAAAGGATACCATGTCCATTGTGGTGTTGATCAGAGGCCACAAAGATCAGACGGGACACAAGATTTAATTTGAAGCATGTAGCTTTCCTTATAAATGTATTTTGTGTTGTTGATTGGTGTAAAGATAGACAGGACATTGAATTTGAAGCATTTAATTTTTGGTCTAAATGTACATATTGATGTGTATCATTATCTGCTGTAAACCTCACAGAGGAGAATACACCTTGGGACCCATTGATCTTGAAGCAGATAAATGAATTTTATCATCGCAGTTACATTGAAATGTTTGAATCAAACAGATCTCTTACAGAGAATCCGTGGAGTGAAATTTATGATGAAGGGCCGCAAAAATATGTGTATCTTGCAGTAAATCTTGCCTGTGATTCTTTCTTTATTGCATATATGTATACACACTAAGTTCTGTTTTATGGCCTCATTGGAAGATTTGTGACCGTGATCAAGATCTTACCGATTCCTTCTTGGGTTTTGAAGTTTTGGGATCAATTGTGATAGAAAATACCCAGGAATATAATTATAAATAAAGTAATTCCTTACATAATTTATGATCTCAATCTTGACTGAATCACAGATGAATGACTAAATAAATAAATAAATAAATAAATAAATAAATAAATAAATAAATAAATAAATAAATAAATAAATAAATAAATAAGTAAATAAGTAAGTAAGTAAGTAAGTAAGTAAGTAAGTAAGTAAGTAAGTAAATAAGTGAATAAATGAATAAATAAATAAATAAATAAATAAATAAATTTCTGGTATAAACATGTTCAATGTGTAGTCGTACTGAATTTGAAGATTTTGACAATGTTTGTCTAAGGAGCAATTTATGAATGTTTTTAGCAAATTAAATCATTGTTTGTATCAGAAGGTGTGTGACTGCAACAAAGATGTAACACGTTATGTCTTCTTGGGCTTCAAAGTTTGGGGATGGATTGACATAGATGCTACAATCATGTCACAAAATTGATGGTGATAACTTGGAACTGAAAAATCTCTCTCTCTCTCTCTCTCTCTCTCTCTCTCTCTCTCTCTCTCTCTCTCTCTCTCTCTCTCTCTCTCTCTCTCTCTCTCTCTCTCTCTCTCTCTCTCTCTCTCTCTCTCTCTCTCTCTCTCTCTCATGTTTATTTTACACAATTTGAAGATTGTGACAGTTTTAGTCGGGGGAACAATTTATGAATTTTATTAGCAAATTTAATCATTGATTGACCTTTGTGTGTATAATTATGATTGATCTGCTGCTCAAATTTTGACACGTGTAAAAACAGGCTTGGCTCCAGGGCGTTGTTTCAGACGAAGTGAACATCAAATTTCCACTGTAAATTACCAACAACAGAGATGCCAACATTTGAAACATTGCTTCCAGTACAGATGTGTCACTGGGTTCAGAGTTTGTCTTTTGAATCAGACAGACCTTTTTAGAAGTTTTTGGTGTTATAGAAAAAATTACCATATATATAATGTATGCATTTACTTTGGGTCACTATGGAACTAAATCATTGGAAATGTTGATATTTGCACACTGTTGGACAGTGTTGTATGCAATCGCTGGAAAAGTGAGTTAATGGAGTACTTCTGGGCAGGCTGGGGGCACATTAACATGGGATCAGCTTGATTGATATGGCATTGTTAGTTTGGTCCATATGGGATGGTCAACACTTCTGCAGTGGTGACATGTAGGAGTGATATGAGGCTGGAGGAGGAAAACTTTAGTTAGCATTTTGTCCAGTAGGTGGCAGCACATGATTGCTACAAGTACAATTTTTTTATGAGACTCGTACCTTTATGACAGTTCAAAGCATAATGATCTGAGACTGATTTGATCAATTATATATTAATGAACATCAATATTCAAACACAACATTGGGTCCAGATCATTTAAAAAAGTAAAAGGAATGTCGATCAATAATGTATCAATAAGAATAAGGTATGTAATTCTGAATTTTGCATTAAAAATTATGTCATAGTGAAGTGAATATCTCAACATGGCTAACCACAGACAGATTTGTGTCAGAGGTCATTCAACACAGGATATAATCTTCCCTCATAGAACTTTTTAAATTACCTGGTAAGCACAATCAAATGTCTCTATTTATTATGTTCCTAGACTACTTTCATTTAAAGAAATTGGGACCTTACAGTGAATTCATAATGCTATGGAATCTGTAGTAATTAACCCTTTCCCCCCTTGAATTAAGACTGAGTGAACAGCTTTCCTCAGCATGGGTTGGGCACTTGGTGCCCAACCCATGCCGAGGAAATCTGTTGACCTGAGTCATGTTGTCTTGACAGGTCTCATCTTCAATTCTCAGTCAAATTGTTTTTCATTGCTGTTGAAATCAGTTGAAAACACTGTAGCAGACGACATTTGACCACCAGCCGGTTTGGGCCGGTTAAAGGGGGAAAGGGTTAAACAAGGCTGCCATCCAGAATGTTGCTGTAACATTTCTATCAGTGAGAGAAAGCTGAATGTGTGGTAGAACGCAAACCTCACTGAGTTTGTTCAGCGGAGATGTTGATTTGAGATGTTGCTGTAAAATACAATTGGGTTTCTCATTCTCTGTATAACAGTTTAACAATGTATAATATAAGTCAGGGCCTTCAAGTTGCTGATTTTACATTAGGTGGTCATAAAATACAATAGAAATAGACCAATGTTGTGAAGTGGTGGTCATGATAAGGACATGGTCTCTCACAAGAGGGTATTCGTAGAGTGGGCATTGCTGCACATGGTTCATAGGCTGGGCTTATAGGCTCCTTGGAAACCCATGAAAGTTACTGAATTTCATTTTATATTTCATACGTCTTTGAAATTTATTTTGATGTTAATATTCTGATTAAATGCATGAATTTTTTTCTTTTTTTTTTAATCTCCCACTGGTGTTTCAGTCGTGTCAAAATACCATCAGAGGTCTGGGAATTTTACCTTGTAAAGTGTTTGAAAAATCTTTGACTTGCAAAGCTGCCAATTATAGAATGTATTGAAGTCTGTCGCATACAGGCTTTCGCATACAGGCTTTGAAAGTATTGCTGTTTGCTTTAGTGGCGATGTTGTTTAAATGTTGTAGGTATGTAAGTTACTGAGACATATCGCCCACACAGAGACGCTTCTTATCAACACAGAACATGCAGAGAATATGCTGAAAAGTATAGGACCCTTGGTAAGTACCTCTTTTGTCATTCATCTGCGTTGTGAACTCAGAAACAGCTAAAAACAACCCATGCAGTTGCTCCCTGGGAGGATTTGTTATACTTTTGTGGAAGAAGAGACCCTTTTAGGACCCCAGTGGGCAGCACTTGGGGGTGTTCATTTGCATAATTTTACTCTTTTGCATAACAACAAATTCATTTGAAGCTTTTGTTAAGCAAATATCCAAATTTATGCAAATGAACACCATCAAGTGCTGCCACCTGGGGTCCTAAATTCCAGTAGTGGTGGCCAGCTGTGGAGTAAAATTTTACAGGAGGAAAAAATTATAAAGATTATTCAGAGCAAGTTGAACAGAATTGGATCAAAGTGTCAAGAACAGATGCTTGAATGCTGGAAATGTAATCCATTGTGTGGTTTATGCAGTAAAAGGATTTGAGATATCTGAAACCATCCTTTCTAACCAGCACTCACAGCTCAATTCCAATTCTAAAAAACACCCAGAATCCACATTATATGCAAATTTGCATTAACTTATGAACCCTAAAACCCTGTCGTACATGGTATACCCACAATCAGTGTTGTGAAAATCAAGGAAAATTCCCTTTCCTTGCAATTTTCGTTGAAGAGTATCCGCTCTTCCATTCATTGCGTTCATTATCTGAAGCACATCGTTCCCCTGCATGTCCTATCAGAGTGTCCACAAATACGTCAAGAAATCAACAAGGTTTGCGAACATCCTTCTCCACGTCGTCCATGACGTAATTACTGTTACCATGGACACGGTATGTAATTATGCATATACATGTATTATGGTCATGGCCATTGACACATAACTCAAAATGAGCTGGTGAGTGTTGAATCAGTTCCTGATGAGCCCTGTTGGTGGTGAAACGCATCAAACTGCATCCCCTAAATACATGTATTACTGAAAATGATACAATTTTCAGCAGGTTTTGGAGCCTGTGGGCACTAGTCTGGTGTTAAATTTTATTCAGTAAAAAGCCACAGCAAATTTAATTTGACAGAAAGGCATTAATTGTAGGTATTGTGAATAACAAATGTTTGCCAGGAAAATAAATTTAGATTCCAGAGGTCCATGATATTGGAAGGAAAAAACAAAAATGCGGCTAGTGTGCCAGTGTATGGCTTTGGGGTCCCGTAATGTGTTGTTTCAGACAAGGTATAAAACAACACATTATTTTAGCAAGAAACAACAATTAAAATGATTCCAGGACAGATGGTGTTGTGTCTTATCAGTTAAGGTTTTACAATCCTGACTCTGTTGTTGCTTGTGTGACCACTATTGAGACTGAGTATATCCTAAAATCAGGTGGTAAGTATATGGGACGCGTATATGTTTCAAGTAAACAGCCATGGGTGGCCAAAACAAGCACAAGCTGGAAAATGACACTGGTAAAATAGGGAAGAACAACAATAGCAGGTTCCCGAATCACTCCTGTAGAGGGCGTTTGTAGTCAGGCAGGTTAGGGTTTTGTATTCTTGTTACTGGCCTTTGTAATTTGCAACTTCGTAACTTAAAAACCACTGCATGTAAAACACCATAGTTTTCTTTGTAAATCTAAGTGTATAACTTTTATGATATTGAAAATTTTATTTCCTTGCCCTCAAAAGTAAACACTTTATTCAAAGCTACTTTAACAGGCAATCCTATAATAATACACATGAAAGGCCACAGAGATTTTGTGTATTGGGTGGTGTATTCAGTTGAATATACATGTATATGAAATTGTTGCTTGTGACTGTCCCACAGCTAGTCATCTTCAGAAGCTTCGAATAGCACAAGACAGAAAAAAGGAGTTTTTCCTGAAAAATGGAGTCAAACGTTGGAGTTCTGTTTGTTTGACACAGGGAGGACTTTTTGAAAAGTGGGAGGTAGGAAAATCCAAGTGATTTTTATGACCAAAAGAACCATAAGATTTCCAACTTTATGGGGAGACTTGGAGCCTCTGAATCAGATGTATCTTGTATGGTGCCCATATTTTAGATATTTTTAATTGATTGTTTAATTTTTCTTTGCTTTTATAGACAATTTATGCAGCTCAGGCCCTGTCCCTCTACCCGACCAGTAAGATTGCCAAGGAGAACCTAGAGGTGTTTGCCGATGCCTGGGCGACACAGATCAATGACCTCTCTGTGCTGGTCAAGGACGTCAATGACCTGTGTCAGGGCAAGGGAGACCGACAGGTCTATTTGTCCTTACCAAGGCCTGGGGTATGTACTTGTTTGAACTTTGACCTTTCACTGGGGATCTCAGGTCAGCAGTGTAACCAAGGCTACATATTTTTGTTCTGCTCAACAATGCACTGCAGAGATTGAAACTGTTACACACCAGGATTTTTAAAACTTTTTTTTTTGTGTGACTACATGTGTATTGAAATTATAAGCCCATTCTAAATTCTTTTGCCATTCTTGTTTCAGGATTTTTAGCTCAGCTGACTTGTCACTCAGGTGAGCTTATTGGATGGTTGGTTGTCTGTCTGTCCAGAATTCACATTTTTGACTTCTCCAAAACCATCAGCTGAATCACTTCAAATGTGGTGGGGATATACCTTGATGGGTAGCTCTGAAGTTTATTCAAATGGTCACGCTTCAGTGATTTTTAAAAAATTTTTATGAATTTTTTTGTTCTTATTTGGGGGCAAATCTTAAAAATCTTCTTCAAAACCTGCTCACCCAATTGCTTTGATATCACACAGGCACACTTCTAAGGACACCTGGTTCTTAATTTGTTCACCAGGTGGCACTGCAATTTATTTTCTTTTTTTTTTTGTTTGTAATTTTTTGTGTGGTTTTTGCTATATTCAACTTCCAGAACCGTCACTCAGATTAAGCTGAAACTTGATGGATATGTTCCTTGTAGAAGGGTTAAACAAATGTATTCACTAGGTGGCACTGCTGTGGATTCCTGATTTTTAAATTTTTTTTCAATTCAGGTATGTATCGGTAAATGCACATTTCCTATTGATTACTATGTAAGTCAATGGGCATTCTTATGCTAATTCACATTTTCGACTTTTTTTCCGAAACCGTCGTCCAGATGGACTCCAAACTTGGTGGCAATGTACCTGGGGTGGGTGTCTACCAAATTTGTTCAAGTGGTCATGCTCCAGTGATTTGGATTTTTTTATAATTTTTCTTTCCTTAATGTGGGCAAATCTTAAAAAATCTTCTCCAAAACCACTCACCCCATTGCTTTGATGTCTCACAGGAACACTCCTAGAGACTCTCATAGTTCTTAATTTGTTCACCAGGTAGTGTTGCAATTTTTTTCTGATTTTTATGATGTTTTATTTTATTTTATTTTTTGCTATGTTTGACTTCTCCAGAACTGTCCCTCAGATTAAGCTGAAACTTGGTGGATATATGAAAAGGTCGAACAAAGTTGTTCACTTGTGATTGCTGTAGATTTCTGATTTTTAACATTTTTTTCAATTCGAGTACTTATGGGTAAATGCAACTTTCAGGGGCCTATTGATTACTATGCAAGTTCATGGGCATTCTAATGCTTATTCACATTTTGGACTCTGAAGAAGAAACTGTCAGTCAGATTGGCTTCAAAATTATACATGGCAATGTACATTGAGTGGGTCTCTACCAAGTTTGTTCAAAGGGTCACACTCTAGTGATTTTTGAATTTTTCATATTTTTTTGGGGGGGGAGGGGGAAGGAAATCTTTAAAAACGTTTAATATGAAAGTTTAACATGGGAATTTCTTTTAATGGTTATAACTGAACTAATTTTGGCCAGATTTGTGTCAAACTTGGTAGGGATGTACCTTTGATAAGTGTCTACCTATTTTGGTCTATGCCAAATTGACGGAACCACAAGTGTGATGAATTTCTAGGTCAGCTGAGCATGGGCTATTCACACAGCCCTCTTGTTTTTTGTCCCGTTGTTTCATTATTTCTTGTTCAATATTCATAATTTACATTCTTGTGTGTCCTGGAAATCAAATCTTCCAATTACAAATGTTTGTATCCATGTGTGGATCGGGGGGGGGGGGGGGGTTGGGGAGGTGAGGGTTTTTGTGGAGGATGTGCTTCCACCCCCACCCCCACCCCCACCCCCACCCCCACCCCCAACTCAGAAAATATAGTAATTCAAAAAGGCACAGAACATAACTGAGAAAATACGGCTTTCTGATGCGAGGAAAGAGTGAAAATGGGGTATAAAAATGATAAAATCCAGGAGCTTCCAGGGACTCAGTCTACCCTGCATGGCCCATACTTCCAGCACATCTCCTGAAGAATTTCTTGAGCCGCCCCTGGTATATTATTACATTGTATCATGAGCCGCCCCTGGTATATTATTACATTGTATCATTGAATGACTTTCCAAGTGGAGGGCTCCCAAGGGTAGGTTACCTGTACAGAATATGAATGGATCATGCCCCTGATGGCTGTGCTACCCACATGCTCCAGACCAAGTCATTCTTGGATAATGTTAGTTGGATATTGTACAAAAGGTCTGTTTGCCATGGAAAATTGTTTTCAACATAAGTGAAAGTGTGAAAGGAAAACAAAAACAAAAACAAAAAACAAAGCATATAGCAATATTACCATTTTGTCAGAAAATTTTATTCATTGCATATAATGTGCAAGTTTGATAAGTATTGAGTAGCTTTTTTATGTGGAATGATGGGGTAATATGAGGTAAAATATTCATTTGCTGATAAAATGTATGGTGGTTCCCTTTCAGTAAAGTCCTGCGTACTCTGGGCCTTTCCCTCCCAATGTTGCATTCTGTCTTTCACCAGGAAGATTTCAGCATGCTAAAAGATTGTACTAGTCTTACCCAGAGTACTTCAAGACCAACTGGAGGTGTTGATAACATTTGTTGTAATCCCTTTTGTTTTTTAGGCTCATTAATTTGATGAAGAAAGTCATTTTCCTGTTGGGGGCCAGTTTGTTATTGTGACGCATCAGGTGCACAGTTACATTGAATTGTTTAGTCAGATTCAAGTTATTATATACATTCTGTGTTTGATTGTTTATCAGTAATATGACAGTCCCACAGCGGAATTTAATGCAGTATATGTTAAATAGACAGATCTTGTTCTGAGTTTTAAAGGGACGTCACCAGCATGACAAAATAAGTAACTTTTATTATGATTTTCCCATTCATATGGGGCACCCAATCTCCTGGCCATTTTCTGTTGCCGCAGCGGGTGGGGTGGTGGGGGATGTGTGCAAATGTCAATGTCTAGGTACGCAGGACAAGAACGTATGTTCGTGAAAATCAAGACCCGGCAGACAACACGACTCAGGCATTGGTGCAGTGGCCCAAAAATGTGAAAAGTGTGAGGGATTCTCTGCTAAGCAGACCAAACTGTAGGGCATCTTTTTCAGAGCAGTTAAAGTGGAGTGGAGAATACATGCAACTTAACCCATTCTCCTTTTTCAGCGCCCTCTCCATTTTGCAATCCCTAAATTTATGAAATTTTGCTAGAATTTCTACCATTTTACATCATTTATGTGTGAATATTGTTCCAAAAATCCATGTTGGACTTCCTTAAGATTAACTACCTAAGCATTCTGGGCTTTTAAAAGGGATAATACGGTAGTTTTACTCCCCACAAACATAGTTTGAGGGGTACATTGTTTTTTGCTTGTCCGTCTGTCTGACTGTCTGACTATCCATCTGAAGCAGAATCCTTGCCAGCAAAATATCTCATAATCCAAGATCCACGTCAAATTCAGGTTTATTTCAATTGTACCAGGACAAGATTTCTTAACCTGATTACATTTTGATGACCTTGACCTCATTTTCAAGGTCACATGACCCATATGTGTGCAACAAGGGGGTATGCTCCCAGTGATGGCTGTTCTAGTTTGTTCTAGAGACAGTGTAAGACACAGATTTGTGCGAAATGGCCAAACTCAGAATAACAGGTTTAGCATCATGATTCTGAAGATAATTGCATGCTGAACAGTGCACAGTTACAAGTGCAGCTCTAAATGCGACTCAAATTTGGTTTTCAAAATGTAATATGTGTGCTTCATATGAAAAAACATGAATCATTCTGGCATTAGTGAATCAAGATAAACCTCAGAGAAGGCCAAGTGACACACAGTGAAACATCATTATAATGATACCATTAACTGTGTTCTGAGATGGAACAGATTCTCGACACACAACCCTTTGTGTCCAGTTTACGCTGTATATGTTTGTGACACCTAACAGCACTTTTAATATGAGGACAGTGAAAAGTGGGTTTGCAAAAGCACAGTGTACATCGCATAAAGGTGAGAGTTTACATTATTGAAGCTTTCATGCAGCATAACAGGATCAATTTTGCAAAACTGTTTTTAAAAGTGTACCTCAGGTACATTTTGATACCTTGTAATGGGGAAGGTACACAGGGAACAATGTCATGACACACCACTTTCTGTTGGAACTGGCCGACCAATAGGACAAGGTAATTTTGTTTATCTCCAGATGGCAGCAGCTGTAACAGTTAGATACCAGGTATAATTACCCGGTGCTGCCATCTGCTGTGTACCTCACCCATTACACTCTGATAAAATGAAATGTGGTTACCCATATTATTTTTTTAAAGGTGTCAATCACGTCACTGTTGATTTTGCATAGCTGTGTACCAGAGAATATGTGGCGTTTGCAGACTTCATGACGATTGCTTGATATGTGTGTGTGTGTGTGTGTGGAAATTTGTGTGAATGCATGTTGCTTGTCAGCTTAGACAGGTAGTTAACAGCTTGCACTGATAATATGTACACACATGGTTTACAATCAGCAATATTATGTTTTTTTTTTGCTTAATACCTAGCAGTGGTAGTGCTTAATTTAATGTGCAATAATAGCATACATGTATATATGTATATATACTTTCTGGATGTTTACTTACAAAACAGAGCATTGTCTTGATACATATCCATGTAGTTGGACTCTCTGCATGTGTTTGATATGCGTGATCCACAAGGGTATATCATACAGGTACTGTCTATCCCACGGGGGGGGGGGGGCATTCACAAAAATATTTTGAACTTGAGGTCAGAAATTCATCTTAATCATACTTGTTTTTAAATTTAAGTCGCAGATTTTCAACTCAAGATTTTTGTTTGTTTTTTGATGAATACAACCCCAGTATTGTTTATAAATTCTTGTTTACAATATAAAATGTTTACACCATACAGTACATGTGGTCTTCCAAGACAAGTTGCTGATATTCTTATCATGGCAGCCCAGGTTGCTTGTCTTGTGAAAAAGACACTTGGCTTATAAGACACTGCCTCGTTCTCAGCAGATTTTGCTTTGTTGGTCCTTTGCTCCATTTGTCATCCTACATGTAGTTGGATTTTGGTGATCTTGATGACATTGACCTCATTTTCAAGGTCACAGGTGTTTACAATATTGTACTATTACAGGGGATGGGTATTCAGTTTGCTCTTTACTGCTCAAATCTGGCATTGTCAAGCATGCTGTGCATAAGTGCATTACGTACATATACAGCTACAATTTAGAAAAAATAAACACACACATGCAAACTGTAGACTTTGTGATATCCCAACTGCTAATAACCCTTGCACTTACACACACAGCTTAACACAAGGAGTCACCATGTGTTTGGACAAAGTATCTTTATTCTGACAAATGTCAGTACATTGTAACAACTTTGGTTTTCTGTGAATACACCCATACAATGTATGTGCCAGCTGATTGTCACTCTTGCTAAGCAACAAGGTCAGACATTTTGGTGGCAAATTGACATGCATGTCTTGTGTTGTCTCTAGCTCACAATTTCATCTGTACATCTACATGTATTTTGCCTGTCTTCCTGATGTACTTCAAGTTCCTTAACTCTTATGTGTAATTGTATGTTTTCTTGCTGCTAATAACACATTTGTGTGTGGTTATGTGTGAGTGTGAATGTGCGTAGGCATGTGCGTGTGAGTGTGTGTTTGTGCATGTGTGTGAAAACAGGGCATTTTATGGCTGTGGAGAAACAATTTCTGCTGAGGTATTAACCGTGCAGGAAAAAAATGGGGGCTGGGTCAACAACTTTCCACAGACACTTCAGGTGCAGTGGTTAAAAAGTTTGGGAAGTAAAGCTATTGACCTAGTCCATTTACATGCTCTGGAATAGATTGACCCTTGAAGTGCCGATTTAAGACTAAATATTCAACTTTTTGCTTTAGACATAGGCTTGCTGGTATTTGAATGAAAGGTATCTTTATGAGGAATTTGAATCCTTTAACCATTATATGTTTAATGGTAATGAGAAAACGATTAGAGCTGTGATTATATAGTTAGCACTTTAAGGGTTGATAAGGACCAGGCGTGTTGGTACATGATTGATATCACTGTGTGAGGAATTTGGAGGTGGAAGCATTATAATCATTCAGAAATTCACGTAAGTGGGACTAATGTTGTGACCAGCACTCTTACAGTGAACTATTGAGGAGCTTTCGTCAAGTTTCAAATACATGTATGTGTGTGTGTGTGTGTGTGTGAGAGAGAGAGAGAGAGAGAGAGAGAGAGAGAGAGAGAGAGAGAGAGAGAGAGAGAGAGAGAGAATACATGTATGTGTGTGTGAGTGAGAGAGAGAGATAGTTTCAAATACATGTATATGTGTGTGTGTGTGTCTGTGTATGTGTGTGAGAGAGAGAGAGAGAGTTTCAAATATATACTGAACCCCAATGAAAAGTATCCACATGCCAATTTTGAAGTATTTTATTGTTTATACTTGAAACATTTCATACCTAGACGTGCTTAGAACTTAGCAAAGCATTCACTTTTCTGGCGTAAAAATAATGTCACGCTCTACCGACATTAACGTCACTTACAGGCAAAAAATGTCATTAACTGCCCTAATTGAAAGTCACACAAATTTTTCTGTTCAATATGGGATGTGGCCACCTCGAGCATCAACACATGCTATACATCTGCGGCGCATACTGCTGACCAGGGTTTGAATTCTGTGTTGGGGAACATTATTCCATTCTTCCTGCAGAGCTTGGATCAGCTGGTTTCCGGTAGTAGGCCTAGGTGTCCTCCGTTGAATACCTTGGCCTAACTGATCCCACAAATGTTCAATAGGGCTCAGATCGGGTGAGAACGCTGGCCATTCCATGACATTGATGTTGTTCTCATTGAGAAAGTTCATTGTTAATCTTGCAGAGTGTGCACGTGCATTGTCCTGCTGAAAGATCGCCAGATCTTGATGCTGCTCCATAAATGGGACCATGTGCGGCTCCAGCACCTCATCAATGTACCGCCTAGCATTGAGGATCCCTTGAATGACCACTAGGGGTGTCCGGTAGCGGTTGCTGATGCCTGCCCACACCATGACAGAGGGTCCACCCCATCGATCTGCC
The DNA here is from genome assembly GCA_964020975.1 of Hermodice carunculata. Lineage (NCBI taxonomy): Eukaryota > Metazoa > Annelida > Polychaeta > Eunicida > Amphinomidae > Hermodice > Hermodice carunculata. The sequence goes on along the minus strand of OZ026618.1, from coordinate 64,697,292 downwards.
TGACGGACACAGGCATCTGCATATCTCTCCCCAGTCCGGCGCCACACACGTTCTCTGCCATCTGCTCTGCTGACACAAAAACGGGACTCGTCAGTAAAAAGGACGGTATTCCACTGCTGGCGAGTCCACCTGGAGTGTGCTCTACACCACTGCAGTCGTCTTTCTCTTCTGGGTTGGGTCAGCAGGTTACCCCTGTAAGGTCTTCTGGCTGTTAGGCCACTGCTCCTCAGTCGCCTCTCCACAGTAGAACTACTGACAGGACGGTGATTCACCCCTTGAGTCTCACGGGCTGTTTGGGCTGCTGTACGGAAACGGTCTCGCAGGTGCATCAGCCGGATGTGACGGTCTTGGCCAGGTGTTGTCACTCTTTCTCGGCCAGGCCTAGGCCGATCATCTACGGATCCAGTTTCTTGTTGCCGTTCAATTAGTCGTTGGATGGTGCGCAGAGTACACCCCATTCTTTGTGCGATTTGAGTGATTGGGACTCCACCCTCTGCAAGCCCCAAAGCATGGTGTCTTTGACCTTGGCTCAGACGCGGCATGATCGCCTCAACACACCTGAGACCACTGGCTTTTTTCTTGGCTGAACATCCCTTTTTAAAGCCACTGAAAACATCAGGTCATTTTAGCCATCCAATAGGAGTGGTGGTCAGAAGCCATATTCGGTGCACAAAAGTCACATGCATTATGTAACAACCCAGCAAAAGTTAAAAAGTTGTCCTGAATGACCCTGATGTAGGCTCCAAACCATGCATATATGCACACACAGTACTTAGTAACTTACAAAATTAATGTGTTAATTTTTTTATGTGGATACTTTTCATTGGGGTTCAGTATATGTATATGTGTGTGTGTGTGTATGTGTTAGAGAGAGATAGTTTCAAATACATGTATATATGTGTGTGTGTGTGTGTGTGTGAGAGAGAGAGAGAGAGAGAGAGAGAGAGAGAGAGAGAGAGAGAGAGAGAGAGAGAGAGAGAGAGAGAGAGAGAGAGAGAGAGAGAGAGAGAGAGAGAGAGAGAGAGAGAGAGAGAGAGAGAGAGAGAGAGAGAGAGAGAGAGAGAGAGAGCGCTGGAAGTCTGATGCGAAGTATTAATCAATCCATAAGAGCAGTTGCACAGAAAGTGCAAATTATAGAACTTAAAACCTGTTGTAATATTTGTCATAAGAAAAGAGCGATAAACATAAGTAATTAATCAATATGATTGCTCGAAACTTCTCATGAGTGATTGATTAATAGACAGCATTAATTAATCCTTGAGGATTTTTCTATAAAAAGTAGGGTCGTACCTGTTTGGGAAATATAACTTTCTGTGGACTGTTCCAAGAGATTAAGGAGATTTTGATAAATGTTGTAAATAAACCTTTTCACCCTTCAAGTAAAATTGAGTCAACAGCTTTCCAGGCATGGGAAGCTGTTGACCTGGGGCACATGCGCCTAATAGACCTCATCTACAATTCTCAGACAAGTTGTTTTTCATTGCGGTTGAAATTAGTTGAAAACACTGAAGCAGACGACGTTTGTCCACTGGCCGGATTTTGCCGGTTTAAGGAAGGAAAGAGTTAAGGGTATGGGATATGAAACTTTTGTAAAAACTATGCGTGGAAGGGTTAAGTACAACACAATGTTGAAAGGCTGTTGAGAAGACTGCATTGCAGAGAGATTGGCGGCAAGTTCTTTACGTGTTCACTTTGATTGTTTTATCACCTGACTTGTGGTGTGATTTCATATGCATAACTCCTGGGTGTATCATAACATCTGTTGGAACTCAAGATTTTGTGCTTTGGTATGTTTTTTTTTTTTGAACCATTTCCTGTCCAAAAGCAGCAGAATGTAAACTGCGGCTGCTTTAATGTTTTTTAGCTCTGCTGACCAAAGGTTTCAGAGCTTGTGTGACTGCTCATGTCTGTCTGTCCTTCCGTAAACTTTTGCTCATTAGGGCAATACTGTCCACAGTTTGCAGGTTAGCCCAATGTAACTTTTAGGACTTATAGGGTGCATGGAAACCTAGGTCCCTGTGAATGTTGGTGGTGCCACCTACAATATAATGCTATATGGGGGTCAAAATGTGAAAATCTTGTGAACACTCCAGCATCTTCAATTCTTGGCAAATTTTCATGGAATTTGGTGGGATTGTGTGCGAGGTCAAAGTCTAAGTTGCTAGTGATACTGGTGGTGCCACCTATAATTTGACGGAAATTAGAAGTCAAAACGTGTTTTAAGATATAAAATCCCATATCTGGAAAAGTTATTAGATTAGACTTGCCAAATTTATAGGATATAGAGACCATGTCCAATGCTAGGTAGGATATTATGTAATATCAGTGACTTTGACGTATTTTTGTGAGATTACCATACCTGTAAAGTTGAAAGAGTTGATTTTTTAATGGCAGGGTGTAGCTTGGACATCAATGGCAACAAGAATTGAGCCTCCAGATCAATATTGCACTTCATTATATCGTACACAAAACTCTACTTGATGACCAGCTTTTTTGGTCACTGTGACCTAGTAATTATGGAGTTTGGTCCTTTTGAAAATTTGATATTGCATAATATGGATCGTACATAAAACTGTAGGATGCTAGGATGTTATGTAATATCAGTGACTGACTCATTTTTGTGAGGTTACTATACCTGTAAAGTTGAAAGAGTTGATTTTGTAATGGCAGGGTGTGAGCCTCCATTCAAAATTGCACTTGATTATATCATACATAAAACTGTACTTCATGACCAACTTTTTTGGTCACTGTGACCCAGTAATTATGGAGTTTGGTCCTTTTGAAAATTTGATATTGCATAATAATGGATGATCTTGATCGATTTTTCAAGGTCATGGAGGAAACACATTTCAGGAAATTTTTTTTTTGGTCATGGTTGTCAACAGAGCATTAGGCCCATGGGCCTCTTGTCACTTAAATTTCATGTAAATAGAACACTTTTTTTTCCCGAGAATTATAGACAAAACCTACCACAACAGCACACCCCAGGTCAATAGCTTCCCTCGGCAGTAGGTGGCTGCATTACACTCAACCCACAAGGAAAGCTATTGACTCAGTCTTATTCTGGCCAGGCAAAGGATTAATGTATCCTTGATGGAGCTCTATATATCAAAGCTTGTTATTGCAGAGTAACATGCTCTCCAGGTTGTTGAGCGAAATTCCATTTTACATGATTTTGTGCTCCGTATAGCATCACACACATTATGGAATAAAACATGAAGTGGTGACAGGATATGTATATTCTATCTGTGCAATACGAGACTGCTGACCTTGACAGCTTTAACACTGGAAGTGGTTTTTTTTCATAAATGTTACCGAATGACAAGTCAAGACAGATTAGCAGATTAAGGATTAATTTGAAGATTGTATTTGCTTTTTGGAAGCAAGAAACATCTGTTTTCTAGTGCAAAGAAAGTATCTTTTGTATTTCAAGCATAAGTGACTTTTTCAGTTGAGTTAAAATCCAAAATTATGAATGTGATGGAAATTCCTTTAAAAGTGGCTTAGTTTTTGAAAATTTCCTATTGATCAAGGGACCAATGCCCAGAAGACTGTCTAACGTTTATGACATTCTGGCATACTTTGAGAAAAGTGTCATGAACTGACATTGTCATTTCAAATAGGAATCATCTACTTTTGGATGGCATGTGATTTTGGGTGTCTCCGTGTGATGTACAAAAAATTGATTATGTATTTTTTTTCTCTTCTTTGGATTTTTGCGGATATTGTGTGACATGCCAGGACTTGGTTCTAAAATGATCCTGGATTCAATTGTGATATTTCATTTATGCACAGCAGGATTAATACACCATGTACAGAATAGCCCCCTGTGTTAAGTTAAACACTGTTTAAGACTGGTATGCTGCTCAATTTTGTGCAAAGTAACCTGTACTTTTCATGTTTTTGTTAAGAACATAAAATGTTGCACAGTCTAGTCAAATGAAAGTGCATCATACGTGCGATATAATATCATTTTTGGATTGAGTTCAGCATTTTACATTTATTTTTGTGTCAAACTTAAATTTTCAGACCTTGAATTGCATTTTTAGCTCTGCTGACTTGTCTGTCAGCAAAGCTTATACATTTGTTGACATCTTTCAGTCAATAATCTTTTTTAACATTTATGACATCGTGAAAATTGTCAGTCAGATTGAATATTTGGTGTGGATGTTCTTGGCTTACAACTTTCTTTCTTTCTTTCTTTCTTTCTTTCTTTCTTTCTTTCTTTCTTTCTTTCTTTCTTTCTTTCTTCCTTCCTTCCTTCCTTCCTTCCTTCCTTCCTTCCTTCCTTCCTTCCTTCCTTTCTTTCTTTCTTTCTTTCTTTCTTTCATTCTTTCTTTCGCTTTCTGTGTAATCTTTGGTTTGAATAATGTTTTCAACTTATTCAGAGGTCTGTTTCCCACTTTTCATTTGTTTGACTAACTGGCAATTACTGACTGGGCTTTGCATTTTGTGTGCATATGCAGGATGTTGGCTGAGTTAGCAGAGCTCAGGACCATCATGATCCTCTAGTTTTGACTTAAGCCTTCTTCATGGCAAAAATAAAAGCAGTCCGTTGTACTTCTAGATATTTTAATTGGCACTGGTTTGATTTTGAGTGGTAAATTACGATGCTGAACCACTTTTTTGAGCTCTGATTTTGTGTGTTTTCAAGATTCCAACAGATTTTTGATACAGTGTATATGTACTTGTGTACCAACCATTTCTTCAACTGCTCATTGTCTTTGCTATTTTTCTCTCTTTTGTTTCCATAGAAACACGGCACCACAGCTAAGTACATCAAGCCTGTCAAACTTGATGCAGAGGTAATGTGAATTTCTTCACTGGTCACCATGACAATGCTATAGTGTTGCCATGACAATGCTTTGGTCACACTTTAGTTTCCATGGTTACATGTGCAAGGCAATCTTGTAAAAAGTCAACCTGTCATCACTTACATGTACTGTATATGTTATGTAAGATGTGTAATCACTTGTGTTACCTGTATGTTTAGACACACAATTGGTTAAATCTGCCAGGAAAAAAATTGTACAGTAGAATATCTGAGAGGGAAAGGAGAGATATTGTTATTTTTTTCTTATTTACAGTAAAACCTCTATACTGAACACCATTTCTCTGTTACAAATATATACATGTACTTCCAATGTAAGCAAACCTCCCTATACCGAACACCTCACTATACAGAACACTTTTTCCGGTCCCAAGGGTGTTCGGTATAGGGAGGTTTCACTGTATTTTTTTTTTTTTTTTTTAATTTATTTTTTTTTTTTTAAATTTTTGAAAACAAGCTGTGTCTTGAATTTGAGTATGTGCAACAATAGTTGCATTTTTGGAAAAATCAGCAGTATGTTTGCCACAGTTGTTCTGGGAGTGAACACGTTTTTGAGGACCTCAAGGCAGTGGGGCAGTGTCCAGGGATACCATTGGTAATTCTGAGCCCTGATGCACACGCATTACTCCTATACTATTTGACCCTTCCCTAAAACTTCTGAATTTTAACAATTATTTTGACCCAGACTGTTGTTATTTCAGGAAAGCATAGGTACAATGTACATGTGTCTTGACCAGCATGAGAAACTTTCACGTGCACAATAGAAGTAACTCAAAGAAACTACCAACTTATTTTGACTCTCTCTCTCTCTCTCTTTTTTTTTTCATTGAGGAAGCAAAGATGCCACTCATGCACCTTGTACTAAAGAAGGAAAAAAACTTGTAGGATCCACAACAAATTCATAGTCATTTGGCAAGAACTTGGTCTGAGAGTTGCCTCAGTTTAAAAAAGGGAGGATAATATATGCTTTAACCCCAGCAACATAAGTGATAGTGCTTTGTGTTTGTAGAACACCAATCAAATAAATGGGAAATCTGCTGGGAGTTTAGGTGAGAAGGACAGGTCTGCATTGAGAATGTGTGACAGGATATGGTTCTATATACATGAAACAAGTTGAATATTTTTCTCAGTCTCGAAGACTCCCCCCGAGACTCGATGTGATTGGAATAGCCAAAAACATTTGGATCACCAGAAGACACCATTGGCCTATGGGGATCATTTTACATCTCCTGTACACTCGATTGGCCAGGAGATGTTAGATTTAGAGGGTTCCTTTCACTCAGTGGTGCCCTCTACTGATCCATACATGTATGTTATGATGTTTTCCATTATGACTACATTTCTCAATTATTTATGAAGAATTGCCTGTATGTCATGATACAGTTAAAAGAAGTTGATTTTAGACATGAAGAAAATATCACTTTTGTTTTTCATGTTCTGAAGTGTTCTTTAAAGTATGTAACCAATTTGCCTGTGAACTGTGACCTTGAGGTTTATTTTCATAAGTTGAATCAAACAGAAAATCAATACCTAGGCCATACTATGAACGCGGAAGACATAGTGTACAGGTCGTCAAAGCTCTGTGGCCATATACAGCAAGTTCCACTGTAGGATGTGAACTGAAGTCTCAGACATGGGCAACGGTGTGGATGCATATGAAATGAAGTTGTAAGGTCAGAGGTTAAGTAAGCCCAGTGCATGCATCATCCATCTATCTGTTTGCTGTTATATGTTTAGTTCATGCATTGACTAGTAAGTCATGCTTCTGCTCTGTTTGTATGGACTGAAGCATGACTTGCCAGGCAGTGCAAAAACCACTGATTTAACCCTTGCCCCCTTAAATGAAGACTGAGTCAACAGCTTTCCTTGGCACAGGTTGGGCACTTAGTGCCCAACCCTTGCCAAGGAAAGCTATTGGCCTGGGGTATGTGATCTTGATCGGTCTCTTCTACAGTTCTCAATCAAACTGTTTTTACCCCTCGGCCCTAAAGGCCGAAGGGGTATTGTCGTCACCTGCGCATCCGTCCGTCCATCGATGCCTTGCTAACGCCATATCTCCAGAAATGCTCACTATACAGAGACCAAATTTTTATCACAGGGGGTCATTGAGGTGACTCATGTGCCTATTGAAAAGTAGGTTACTAGGTCTCATTTTTAGGTCACAGAAAAAAACGGCGTTAATGCAATATCTAAAAAAATATTGAATGTAGCTTTATCAATTATTTATGACAGTTGGTCCTAAGAATGCCCCAGATGCATATTGAAAACTATATCACTAGGTCACATATTTAGGTCACAGTGCTGCAGTGAAGAAAAATAGCCATACCATGATATCTTCAAACATTAAATTACTCATTGTAGCGGCACCAATTATTTATGACAGTTGGTCCTCAGACACCTAGGGAAAACTAGGTCACTGGGTCACATATTTAGGTCACAGTGCTACATTGAAGAAAAATGGCCTTGCCACGCCATATCTCCAAAGATATTCTCCTTAGACCAAATTTTTTATCACAGAGGGCCATTTAGGTGCTTTAGGTGCCTATTGAAAAATAGGTCACTAGGTCACATATTCAGGTCACAGTAGTACATTGATGAAAAAATGCTGTTAACACAATATCTAAAATATATTGAATGTAGCTTCATCAATTATTTATGACAGTTGGTCCTAAGGATGCCTCAAGTGCCTATTGAAAACTATGTCACCAGGTCACATATTTAGGTCACAGTACTACATTGAAGAAAAATGGCCTTACCATGATATCTTTAAATATTAAATTACTCATTGTAGCTGCACCAACTCTTTATTACAGTTGTTCCTAAGGATGTCTCAGATACCTGGTGAAAACTAGGTCACTGGGTCACATATTTAGGTCACAGTGCTGCATTGAAGACAAATGGCCTTGCAATGATATCTCTGCTCATTGCATTGTACCAAAGCTTTGTCATTAGGTCAAACAGAAGTAACCTTGACTTACCGGAGGGGTATTGTCATCACCTAGGTGTCCGTCTGTCTATCCGTCCCTGCCGAGGGGTTTGTGGTCACTGATTGGCTTCTAGATCATTACTTTTGAGATTGCTTGAAAACACTAAAGCAGACGACATTTGACCACCAGCTGGTTCTGGCTGGTTGAAGGGGGAAAGGTTATATACTACTTGAAGTGTCACCTGTGTCTTATGGAATTCTGACATACAATTTCCACTGTAAAACCACCAGAAAATTGGAAAAAAAATATACGATTATAAGACGGATTAATCAGTTTCTCCTGCTGTGATTTCAGGAACAAGCCAAGATTGCAAAGCTTGGTCTCGAGATGAAGCTGATTACCTCAGAAATGGACGCGGAAACAGAGAAGTGGGAAGAGCCAGACAATGATATTGTTCGCCGCGCCAAAAACATGTCCAGCATGGCTTTCTCTATGTATTTGTTCACCCGAGGAGAAGGTCCACTCAAGACGACACAAGATCTGTTCACACAGGCAGAGTATTTTGCAGAAGAAGGCACAAAGTTGTTCAAGACGGTGAAGGATTTCTCTCAGAGGGTATGTTAGTTGGATGTCAAATATGCCACAAAAGATATCAATAAGGAGAACAGATATGGCAGGGCTCTCAATTTGTGTAGCATTTGATTTTTTTATCGCAGTATACATGTACACTACCACTAAAACACTTGATTAATAGTGGCCTTGGGAACTACTTCATAAAATATAAGCCCAGGATGGCTGATTGTGTTTTAGAGCTATCTCAGTCAGGAATTATGTAATGGAACATTTTGCCCTGCCACCTCTGATAATGCAAAAATGGAGTTTTGTGTATTTTCTGACGTCATGTGTTCAGTTATTTTGACAATACATGTACAATTGAAAAGGCAAATCAGTAAATAAATATTGCTTCAAAATTTGCTCAATATGATGTACACTTAACATCTCCAAGTAGGTTAGAGAAACCTGTTGGATGTCCACACAGGGTAGTGTCACCTGGGTATATGACCTAACTAAGAATTAATATGGGTGACTTTTAAAGAGCATAATCAGGTATTGAGAAATAAGTCACTGGCATTATGTAGACAGAGAAGCCCTTAGATTGTCAACTCATTCTATAGTTCGGTGACACAAGCTGTGGTTACTGGTTCTACATTGCCTGACAAGTCATGCTGATAGCCGGAGCATGACTTCCAAAGCAATGCAAAAACCACCGACTCCAGCCTTGTTGGTACTTGAATTAAAACTCCATTTATGAAGAACTTGAATGTGCAAGTCTCCTTTAGGTATGGATCATGTACAGGATTATCCATCACGAAATACAAAATTTATGAGATGTTAGCGTGTCAATCTGTATGTCCAGGTACCGGTGGGAGGCCACAAGACAGAGCTGCTGGCACATATGGACAAGATTCCTACCTTCTGCCATCAACTTAACTTTACCATCAAGTCTCCCACTATGGGCAAGTCTGCCACCTTCAACAAGGTAAAGGGTTAACACGTGTTCTGCGTAAATTTTCTGCCATCTAAAAGTACCATCTCATTTACAAAAGTTTCTCTGTAGAAACATTCTGTCCTTGTGAGAAAAAGGGGTAATGTATGTAAAGCTATTGGAATTTCTCTGTGTCTTTGTCTGGGTCTCTCTTGCTGGGATATGGGTTAACCCATTGAGCACGGAGACTGAGTCAACAGCTTTCTTTGGTATGCTTTTGGCACATTGCACCCGAAAACATGCCAAGGAAATTGCTGTTGACATGGAGTGTTCTTCTGGTCTCTGGAAACCCAGGCATGCTAGGACCTGAACAAAAGAACCTTTTTATGAGGAATTTGAATGTGGATCATCATGATAATTTAGAATTGTGCAACTTTTGTTGTGACAGCACATTCAGGGTAAGTAGCTATGATAGTATGGTAAAGTCAACACTGGATATATGTGTTGCACAAGGTCTTTATACAGGTAGCCACTGAAGGTGGCATAAAGGGGATATACTGTACAGGTAGTCAGGGCCAGGGCCTGCCAGTCTGTGCGTGTGTTCTTCTGTCTATCTGCAGTGATATCACTAGAGCTGTTCCACACACAGTGATAATATTTAAAGCATAGATGCATCATACCCTCCTTTTATGCAGTCTGGCTTGTTCATTACTTCGTTCTCTTATCAAGATCACAGGGGCCCCAGAACATGCCCGTTTTGGGACATTTTTGTTCTTATTTTATTTCAAACTTGGGTCCCAATATTTGCCCGACAGAAGCATTCTTACGAAGATCTAATGTATACAATATTGTGGATGATCTTGACTTATTTCAAGGTCACAGGGGCCAAAGAACATGTCTGTTTTAGGACATCTTTGGTGATACAGGTATTTGAAATGGCATTTCATCAATACATAGATGTAACGGGGTGTCAGAAAGGATGACGTGGTAGGGGACATAGATCTTTAGGAGTGTCATAATTTTATTTCAAGCATAAAATACACATGGTAATTCCTAAATATGCCAGAAACGTAATGAGAGATCCTCTGCCCCTCCCCCCCCTCCCCACAAAAAACATTACGTTTTTTGTTTTTAAGGTGGAGAAAAACCCCAGCTCAGTTGCAGATTTGTTCAATATCAGTTTTCAAAGGCATAAATTGCTGTTCAAATTGACAAAATATTGAAAGGAAGGTACGACAGTGACAACATGTCACTGACCTACAGGCATATATCAGAAGGAAAGATGCAAGGAATGTTATACCTATATGTTGTCTTTCTGCCTCAGGTGGACAGTGCCATTCAAGAGACAAAGAACCTGATGAATGCTGTCGCAAAGGTTGTAACGGCCTGCTTCATCTGTGCCACAAAGGTATGTACAAGGATTCATGTAGTTTCACTTTCAGTTTTACTTTTGTACTGAAAGTGCCCCTTGGTGGTGTTCCCACACAAAATGCATTCTGCTGTTACAGTGGTCCCGGTTGTGAGGGGCCACTGCAATGGAAGACACCTTCATTGAAAGACCTCCTTTTCAAGATAATATGCTTTGTACTTTTGGTATTTATACATCCTGTGAGAGACCACTTGTTTTGAGACCATTTGGTCAGTCCCAGGGTGGTCTTTCAAGCAAGGTTTCACGATATACTACATTTCTTTTGGTATTATAAATATTTGAAAGAAAATGAAAACACCACAATATTGGATGTGGTTAAAATTTTGGCAGAAATCCTGAAATTTTGTTGAAAGCCAGTCATATGATCAACGTAACTAGACATACTGACTGGACACTTAATACTGTGCAACTAAAAATGTTATTAATTAAAACTTTAATCATATTATGTAAAATGAAAAAAAACTATTTTTTTACCAGTTATATTTAGAAGGAGAAACAACATATTGGCCCTTTGACCAAAGTAAAGACTCCATACTCCAAATAAATGTTGAGTTTCCCATATTGTCAAGGTCACCTTCCTATCTTCCAGTACAACATAGACTATAGAAGTTCACCGCATCACAAATGGCGGCCCCCGGCAGTTCTGGACACACACATCAATGGAAGCGATGGCAGTGATGCTGGGTCCATAAAGAGTACGAGATCTGATGGGTTAATGCGGAGTTCGTCGTTAAACAAGCCTATAGCTAGCCACAGTAATTATGAACGACTCTGACCCCACCAGCAGTAGCCATTGTGCAAATAAATTAACTCTGTACAGAAGGTATCTTCATTTGTCTCCCTGGGTTCATGTGAAAATGTTACCGGTAAACCAAGTTTACATGTTCCAAAACCCTGTTTGTCCAGGTGTGTCCAAGAAATGTAAGCGGCGTGAAGGCTCCTACCGTTCTAGTTTTAAAAAACATGAAGAGATAGCCCATATTCAAATGCCTACCATGTAAAGCTAGACGATGCCTCTGCGTGGGGCGTATGTATTCAAAGTGGTTCTCTGATACATGTGTCTGGATGAAATAGACTTGAAATTATTTTTTACCTGCATTTACTTGTCAACCAGCGTTTGTAGTAATGAAATTTTCAGCTTGGTACCAGGGACAAACAGGCATGGTACCAGAGAAATTCAGGGATGGCACCAGAGAAATGCAGGCATGGTACCCGTGAGATACCTGTTTAGCACCGGAGGGATAGGGTGAATTGTTAAGCCGACTCCACATATTAGTGACAGCAAAAAGCATGCAGATTACTTTTTACTCATCTTCCTTAAGAAACATAATTTTTGATAGTTTGTAAGATTATTATTGCATACAGTTTCTTGGTATAGTATATGTGTACAAGGTAAAACAAATAAGCATGTGTACCTGTGACTAGGTTTGTGTTACTGTTGTATTTATTTTGATATTGACTTATAGGGTGCTATGACAATTATACATAAAATATTTGACGTGCATTTTATGATAAATGAAAAAGTCAAAGAGTGAAACCTTTTAATTCATTTCACTTTGGTGCATTCATTTTATTCTTTGTTTTTTTTCAATATTGTTTGTCTGCATTGAATAATATCGGAGTTTGATATATGTTTGGGCAAAATGTTCTTGATTGCCGGATTTTGTATAAAATTGAAAATACATAGAAAAAGAGGGACAGCCTCCGTGGACATGTATGTGTACCAATCAGAGAAAAGACCCTTCTGTTTCTGGAGGAACTTTCATGATGCATTTATGAAAGGTCCTCAGCCAGCCTTGATTCTAATGCAGCATGTTGGCTGCAGGTGGCACCACAGGTAGCTTTGGCCCTGGTATCCATCTTCTGTTCAAGACACCTGGGGCATAAACAAAACCTACTTCATTAATAGGTTGAAAGTATCATGTGACACAGGAACCAAGTGATGCCACCATGCTGAATAGTGGATCTGATCTGAGACTGGTAACGCTGGACTCTAGGCATAAAATGAATCTAAAATGATTCCACCATGAATGAGCCACCTTTTACTGTCATGCTTTGTGACTCGTCAAATGGCTCAACTGTTTTCCGTAAAATGCAATGTATGTGGTGCTGCATGCTTGCATATCACACTAGCAGTGCACACCGACCACCTTTGTGAAATTTACCAAATTTACTTTTTATTAGTCTTAGTTTTGGCCTGAGGTATATTTGACGGACAGTTGTGCAGAGAAACGCTTCCCTAGCATGTTGTGTCCAAAAGTTTGCCACCAACTTTGGGCACCCATGAAATTGGAAAAGACTGTGGTTTTGACGACGTGTATATAGGCCACTCATGGGGTAGAAAGTACAGTCAAATGTGTCCACAAAATTTGGAACTGCTTCTTGTAGAGGAATATGTTGGATAGTTCTGTACTTTGTATGTTTCATGTTATGTTTTCCTGGACAAAAGAGCAGCTTCTATGACCAACATTAATTTGTCAATAGTTGGGGGAAGTCTTTGATGAAAAGTTTTACTGACTTAATATTTTTTTGTCCACCAATACGGATTCTAAATCGCAGGTTGTGCCCTAATTGCTTCTGAAGTGTAGTAGAGCTAACGCAGAGTTTGGTCTGCTTTGGAAGCAAGTGTCCTAATGGTGGTCTTAAATTGCAAAGTGTATTATTGTTACTTAATATGTTGTCAGCTGTTAGGTGCCATTGGCTGAAGTACCACATGCTCAGGGAGGAAGATTGTGAAATACACACATGTATGTACGCTATGCTCTTTGTAACACATCTTAAACAGGGTCGGTTTTGAAGTGGTACGATTGCTCTGCTGGCTTCTGTATCCACAATTAACTGTTTCAGTGCCAATCACGTCTAAAGTCGTTCTACTAAAGTCAAACTTGTCTGAATTATCATTAGAATCTCAGATTCGTATTCCTCACAAAAAGACCTTTCATTCAAGTACCAGCATGCCTCTAGTTTCAGAGAAAATATCGCAGGTCAACAGCTTTTCTTGGCACGCATTGGGTGCATTGCGCCTAATGTGCGCTGAGAAAAGCTGCTGACTCAGTCCAAAATTTGGCACTTAAAGAGTTAAATTGCAAATATTTTGTGGAAACTTGAAGCAAGTTTATAGTTGCAAATTTTCATGTGTAGATCTTGTCATTAGAGTGCGGGAGTTGGAAGCAAAAGATACTTGTGACACTTTTTACTTTTGTATCTTTTTAGTGACCAGTTTTAAAATGAAAATCATGAAGTATGAAATAAAAGAAGATTGCCTGCAAGTTTATATCTTGGCTGACTTGTCAGTCAGGTGATGTTGTAGGATGCTCCATCTTCTGTTGTCTGTTGACAATGTACATTTTTGACTTCTCGAAAAGCGCTGACTAGATGCACTTCAAATTTGGGGGGTGGGGATCTTGCTTAGGTGGGTTTCTGCCAAATTTGTCCAGTTTTTATGGTCGAACTATCTTTGGATTTTTTTTACGAATTTTGGTTTTTGTTCGTTTTTGGCTTAATCTTCAAAAATCTATGAAAACACCAAGTGCTTCAAAGTTGCATAGCGACACTTCTTGGCACCTCTTGACCTTAATTTGTTTAACAGATGGTGCTGCAATTTTTTTTCTAGTTTTTTAATGAATTTTTGTGTGTCAAAGGTATTTTCAGTTTCTTCTGTGAAACCATTCCTCAGATTGTGCTGAAACATGGTAGAAATGCAGCTTATAGAAGAATCAAACAAAGTTGTTCACCAGATGATAATACTCTGGATTCCTGATTTTTAACAAATTGTTTAGTTCGGCTACTTACCGGTTAATGCATACAGTCCTGTTAGTTACAATGCAATCCATGGAGACTGCAGTGATACGTCACATTTTTGACTTTGTGTCTGAAACCGTCAGCCAGATCATCATCAAACTTGGCAGGGATATACCCTGGGTGAGTCTCTACCAAATTTGTTCAGTAGGACACACTCCAGTGATTTTGGATCTTTTTCGTGAATTTTTGTGTTCGTGTGTTGAAAAATCTTTCAAAAATCTTCTTCTCCAATAGTGCTCTTCCAGTTGCTTTGAAATTGCATAGGGATGCCTGTTGGGACCCCTAGACTCTAATTTGTGCAACAGGTAGCGCTGTGAATTTTTTTTTGGGGGGGGGGGGTTGGGGTGAATTTTTGTGTGTTCAAGCTATTTTAGACTTTTTCTCCAAAAGCATCACTCAGATTGTGCTGTAATATGGTAGAATATATCTTGTGGAAGGGTCAAGCAAAGTTGTTCACTTGTTGGTCATACTCCAGATCCCTGATTTTTGACAAATTTTCCAGTTCAGGAATTTTGAAGGTCAGTACTTACATTTCTATGTAAGTCAATGGGGACTGCTATAGTAATAATATCATTCACATTTTTTACTTCTCCAGAACCCTCTGCCAGATTGACTTGAAACTTAGTTGATGGATGTGCCTTGGTTGAGTCTCTATTAAGTTTTCTGAAGTGGTCATGCCCCAGTGATTTTTAGATTTTTTAGTAATTTTTTTCCTTTTATTTTTTTGGAAAATCCTAGAAATTTTATATAAAACCACTTGCCCAATGGGTTTGGAATTGCACGCAAATGGTTCTGGGTACCAATAGAACAGGGTGGGACTTATTTTCAGTTAAAAGTACATGTATCAAAGTCAGCAGAGTGCAATCTTCTTGTTTAAACCACATTACAGATGACACGTCAAAAGACAAAAAGTTTTATGTTTGATGTCCCATGATATTTTGTCCAGTAATTTTGCATCTGCTACTCCTTAGCAGTTACCATGTATAATTTGTGCTGTCTTTTTGGTCTGCGTATCATCTTAGAAGATAGTATTGTGGCTGTAATTTGCCATTTTTATTGGCTCAGTAGCATCAAACTTACATTCTGGCACAGCTGGTGTCACTCTGCCAGTTGGAATGGATGATGGTTTTTGCTTGGCTAGGTTTGCACCAGGGGGTATCTGAGTGGCCACTTGAAAACATGATTGCTTTTGATTGGCTGGTTGAACATGAGGAAGTGCCCTATTGGCCTGTTTGAGGAGACCTTTTTTCATTGGCTTTGTTATAAAGAGTGCAGTAGGTAGCTGTGAGGGGGGGGGGGGGTCTTGGTACACTGGTACAGAAAACAAAATTTGCCAGTACAGAGTACAGTAAATAATTTTTCTCCAGTACACAGTACACAAAATAAGACATCTGCAATATACATCTTCAGATTTGAAATGGTGATACAACCTGTAAGAACAAAGATGCTACAGACTTTTATATATTTTGACCTGAATTGTTAAAATTTTGCCTGAAACTTGTGTACCTCCTTGTCTTTCTCCTCAAATTTGAACTGCTTAGACAACGTAGGTTTTTTTTCAAGAAAAAAGCAAGCTATCTGAATTCATGTCAAATCCTGAAAAGTAGCATCTCTGAAAAACTGTGAATAATTTTGACTTTGCCGCGAGTTGACTTTTTTTTTTTTTCATTTTTCATTTTTTTTAGTACGGTTACGAATATTACATGTGTTGCTGGTACACTTTACGCATAATAAATTTTGATCAGTACAGAGTACATGGTTTGCTGTCAGTACGCTATACAGTGAATATATTTTTTCTCTCTACGCTGTACGAAAAATAAAAAAAAGCCCCAGTACGGAGTACGGGCAACCCCTTTCTGACCCTCAGCTGTGAGAGAACTTGGCTTTTTGTAGTCAGGTTTGAAGAGCCAGGCTTGTTTTATTCAAAGTCTACTAATGATTAAAAGATAAACTGTGTATATCACAATACATTAACAATACAACCACATTAGGGTGTTCCCTGTATGGAATTGCAGAACCAAGAGGCATGGAACTCACTTGTAGTTTCCAGTGGACCCAGTCGTGCTCTTTATGAAGTGGTGGTAACTGTAATGCCCACTTCCAGTTTACTTCAGTTTTCTTTTTTTTGGGGGGGGGGGGGGGGAGGGGGGCTTTGTTCAGTCAGAAAAATTTTGGTTTTTTAGTCATTGCTGAAGTTTTGGTGCTTGTTTTATGTTGGTCTGCTTCGAAGTCATCCAGAGATTGAATAGACATGGGCAACATTACTTGGCAAATGTACTTAGCAAATGGGTTTTAGTACATCTCAGGAAAAAAATTTGCCGAGTGGTTTATGTGACTGGCTTGTTAAAATTTCCAGAGGAAATCCCTGCTTGGTGGTTGGTCAGGTAAATATGTGAATAATTAAGGCAATTATTCAAAATCCCTGATATTGTCAGAATTACAACCTTAAGAGCCTTGTGCTGCACAACTTCATTTCATGGGTGACATGTCCTTATTAAATGTTTGTCGTCAAATTACAATTAATGCCTTTGTACATGTTTCAAAATTCACACTCAAACCGTGAGCTACATGTTTTATTTGACCATGTGGTACCTGGCAAGTTGACGCGGGCTGTAACAAAAAAAAACTGCATTAAGATTTGTGACAGAATGTAGGCCACAGTGAATTTGTTCTCAGTTTGGTGCTTGTGGTAAGTGCATTACAATGGTAAAGAGTCTGGTACTAGTGTATCAGGGTCAGTTACCGTATTCATTCTGATAAGCACACAGTGCCCATAGTAAAAGTAAATTACATACTCTGACTGCAAAATCGGCAATGAACAGAATTGAGTTTGAAGATCTGCTTATCAATGACAAGCAAGGCTGCTTTTCAGAAAAACAAAACAAAACAGGGATGTGGTCTGATAAGGCAATGTGCCGTTAATAGAGCGAATACAGTACTTCATATTTATGTGACCATTTATAAGTGTTTCTGTCTCAACATGGACTTGTATAAACCTTACAAAGTGTATGTGTGCATATAGTATCAAATGATATACAGTGTTCAGTTCAGACTTCGTTCATAAGATAAGTGTGTCATAATACTAATGAGGCTATGTCTCAGTCTTGAGTCTTGTGCAATGATTTTTACAAGTTTTGAGTCATATATATCATTGTTTACCTATTTATTTGGCCTATGTGTTCTATACATACTGAAAAAAAAGGCCTGGTAAAATTGTAAATAAAAGGCATCAACATGTACATGGTTGCGTACAGAGTTTCACATACATGTAGGAAGATTAAATACCAAAGATTAACATCTACTGTACTGTTAAAATAAAGTATCATACTACGTAACAGAAAGACCCAGTGCACAAAGTGAAACGTAGCAGAAAGAAACACTTCCACAAAAGTCATTTAAGTGTGTTTGTGAGACCTTGACATTTAAATGTGACAGATATGTAGCCCAGAGAAATTGTGCTTTGCAATCGTGGTTGCCATGACCAAATGTAGAAGTGCCATGACCAAATGTAGAAGTGTGTCTAAATGTGGCAGTAGGTGGCGCTTTTGTTTGTGAATGATATAAGGTATCGCCAAATGATTAATCACCCGCTTTGAATTTTGGATATACTGGGAGTATTTTGTATGTGGTAAAATAATTTTGCGTTAGAATTTGGGGCACAGTGTAGGGCCTGATGGAGTTGGTGGCATGTAGACAGTTTTAATTCTACAACAATAATTTAAAATAATCATTTGCGTAGTCAAGTTGCTAAAAGAACATATCAGATGTCATGTATAGTGTTGAGGATGCCTTAAGGGTGTCGTACACTTTAACAGCACTTTACAGAGAAAATACGACTTTGCTCCAAACTTGTCCTTACATACATGTATACTATACTTCTCATTTGAATTCATAAACTGTATATTTTCTAAAAGTGAACATTTGAATTAAGTTTAAGTAAGTCGTAAGAAATTGAATTTTAATTGCTTGATTTAAAAACTTATATTTCAGCTGTTTTGGCAGTAAAACAAAAAATAGCACAAACACGAACAATGAGAAACACCATTTTCTCATGCGAAATGAAACAGCACACTTCTAGCAGCAAAATTGTATTTTAAATCAGTGATAAGAGTTTTAGTTGAAAATTTACAGGATGTTAAAATTGAAGTTTAAAATATAAATTTTTATAAAATTTAAACAGCAATGAAATTAGAACTAGCCCTTTTTTCAAAAATTCAAAGTACAGTTTTTGAGAGTGTAATGTGGTCTTTCATTTGACGCTCTGAACTAAATCTGATTTTTACTATTTTAAATGCTTTTTTTCAATTGATGCAAAATTAAAGAATTCCAGTTAAATTTAATTACATCAATAGCAATACATGTACTAAAATTTTATATTCAGTACCAGAATTAAACCTGATGTTATGTTTTCTTTGGGGAAATATATACTTTTTAAGGTATCAGATGGTAACCATAGGCAGAAATTAAACATTTATGCATGAGAGACATAAAGTGTTCCATACCCTTAAACCCTTAATATGAAACATACAATCTGGAATATAACCAAAAACATTTCATTGGAAGTTGTGGGTCTAACTGGGAATATTATACCTGTGGATAGGTCATGGACATATCAGTTTAACATGTTTGTATGTAAATCTTATGTAGATATTTTTTCATGTGCCCCAAATTCTAATAAATACAGACACTGTTGCATGTTTTCAAGCAGTACTTTCCATTTTGAAAGGCAAAATTTGCGGTTGATCCCAGGGTAAGTGCAGTAAAATTTAACTTGTCTTGGGAGTATGTGTATTTCATAGCCAAGAAAGCATGCTTACTGATGAGTAATTATTTATTTGTTTGCTTGGTCCTAAACCTTTCCCCCTGTGGAATTCAGACTGAGTCAACAATTTTCCTTAACCCTTTCCCCCTTGAATTAAGACTGAGTCAACAGCTTTCCTTGGCATGGGTTGGGCACTAAGTGCCCAACCCATGCCAAGGAAAGCTGTTGACCTGGGGCATGTGATCTTGATAAGTCTCGTGTACATTTCTCAGTCAAATTGTTTTTCATAACTGTTGAAATTAGTTGAAAACACTGAAGCAAACGACATTTGACCACCAGCCGGTTTCGGCCGGTTTGAGGGGGAAAGGGTTAAAAAAAGCACGCAACCCATGCCAAGGAAAGCTGTTGACCTGGCAGGTTGTATTGATGTGCCACATCCACAGTGCCCATTCCCATTGTTTTTCATTACTGTTGAAATTAGTTGAAAACATTGAAGTACACGGCATTTGAGCAGCTGCCATTTTGTCGGCCAGTTTAAGGTCACCAGGGTTAGTAAAGGGTATAAATGTATGTTTTTGTTGTTTTGCTGTTGGTATTGAGTGAGTGTGGCTAAATTGAGCATCACATTTGCTGATGAAGCAGTGCCTCGTAATAGGACAAATTCATATTAAGTGGGACCCTGTGCTGCCATCTAGGCTGCAGCAAGGAACTGGACAGGAAGGAGGGCGAATTCCTGTATTAAGTATGGCAAAATAGGCTTCTATAATTCAAGTAACAACATGAGAAAGCAAAAAGCTAGAAACACCTGTTCACAAAGTTGTAAAATATACAAGATGCTTAACATATTAAGAAAACTTCATTTTTTTTTTTTTTTTTGCAGAAAAGGTGGTATTTGTTGATGGTAAAGTAAGATTAGTGATGCAAGGGCCCTCATCATGGTGGATGCATAGTTCTGTTGCTTAGCAACTTAGGGAACCAGAGCAGGTCTGCATTTAATGTGGTTATATATGAATACCTGCTATAACTAGCTTCAGCAGAATTGCTTGGTCAAAAGGTTCAGGGAATTTCTTGTCCCTGTTGTATGCTGTATAATAATGCATAGACAATAGCCAGCTGTGTTCTGTACCGACCCACTTCTAAATATTGTACACATTTGAAGTGCCTGCCATGGATCCGTGTTCCTACTTTATGAGCCACACCTGTCCTGTTCGTGAAGGGTGTGGTGGCAAACTGGATGCTGTCAGCCCTGTAAGTCTTGTGCTTGTTTCCTTTTATATATTGTTTCCTGAATGTCCAATTGGCTTGGGTATTGTGAATTGCTTGCGAATCAGAATGGTGTGAAAGATTTCCATGACAACAAGGCCTTCCAGCCTGATAGATGGGCTGCTTCATTTTGCAGTGCATGCAAGTGGTGCCCCCTGGATTGGAATATATTATTTTTTAGTATGGGTGATTTGCCACCAGGGGGCATGACAGCAGGGTTTCTTGTTGCTGTCACATTCTTGGTATCAGATTAATGCATTTGCTGGAGGGTACTGCAGCTGTGGCCCCATAGAATTGTTTCCTAAAGATCCCCATCCAAAAATAAAATGTTAACAAGTCACTATATGTTGTGATACACTTGGCCAACTAGCCCGTCTCATGGTTCTTTCCAGCTTTCCAGTTACCTGTCACAGTAACTCAGAGTTCATATCACATCTTGTCTACCTACAGTATTGACTGAGCAAGTGTACTTACCACCAGCTGAAGCGATGGTGATTCTGTTGCTAGCCCATGTCACATTTGCAGCTGATTATGGAAAATACAACTCTTTACATATATGAGAGATTGGATTCAAAAGGTTGATACTTATCTTTTTTTTTTTTTTTTTCGTTGACATATGGAATTAGTGGTTTTGCTCATGTGGTGTTTCAGGAATCGTTGAACCATTTATGCTGCTGGAAGCTTGGTCTTCAAATTAAAATGGCATCCTTTTGGGGGGGGGGGGGGGTGGAAAAGGGGGGGGGGGGCAGGGGGTGAAAAGATCTGGTCACCTGCAGCTGAAACATGTTGTAAGAGAAGTTGTTGTCCAAATAAGCTTGAAACATGAGGATTCATTTCCATGAATTTACATAAACCGCTTAAAGCTATGTCACTTGTGGTCATTGGAGAACGACGCCATCTGGTGTATGAATGGTGACATGTCAACCCCCAAAATGGGCTACAAATACTGCCAGGTCTCTGTGTTGTTAAGATTTGTGATTAAAGGTACACCTTGTCTGTAATTTGTATATGACCATTTTGTCTTATAATTTTGTATAGAAATGGCATGTCTCAACAATTTCCGACCTCCAGACCATAAATCCTGTGCTCAATTTTGTGTGATGGATACCCAGACTGTTCCCAGTACAATCTGGTACGACTGGACCTGATTTCCTGACAGTTTGATTGTATAAATTTAGGTGAGTGTCCAGAATGTTGTGAACACATCACTGGAGTATATATTCCTGTTTGACCTCGGCATCTCCTGTGTTCATACTATTAAAGGAGTGTCACACGATGAGAGACTGGCATCATCTCATATATGTGTATAGCAAATGAACTTCAGTGTCTGTTGCACAAAACACTTCCATGATGTGAGACCTTAAGATGAAACTGTCTCGTACAAGAGAGTACGACAAGACCGCCTCATGTGTACAGTATGAGACTTTCACGAGAATGAGGCTTCGTGTCATAAAACAGTATGGTGAAACTTGGGTCTCATTGTAGACGAAACTACCCAGTATAATGGTATGATGAGGGAACTTGTGTTGAATGAGACCAAAAAGACCATCTTATGTTAATATTGATATGACAAATCAAGTTTTGTAATGTGTGGTAAGCTATGTTCACATTGATGTCGGATATGTTTGCCTGTGAAGGCGGGGTCCACGCCAGTTGTGTTCGCCAATATGCAAAGCTTGAGTTCACAACATGAGTCATTTGTCAAACAGTGTGTCTCCCAGACTGCCTGTACAGGCAGCTGTTATGTGTACGTACAAGATGATGTAGATATTGTCAGACTTGTTACACGGACAAGTGAAGGAAAAAACCTGTCTCCAAGTGTAAGAAAATGTTTTCCAAGTTTTGTCTTTTGTGTGAAAAAAAAGGTCGGACATCAGGGATCCAGGAACAATTCACACTTTGCCATCCCATATACTAGTATATGAAAAATATGAATATATGTATAGACATTTACATGTATCTGCTTTTGTATGGCATTGTTTATATTGTGTAATTACTGTAGATTATTTATATACATATATAATGTATACAAGTAGACATTTTTGTCTTGTGTGCATGGATGTTTTTTATTTTTAGATGAAACAGTAATTTTACAAGATTATAAAATTTCATTATTGAGAAATATAATATTGGCAGTTTTTAAACTGATGAGGGGCCATGTTGTAATTCAAGGAACTAGTCGACTGATAGAGAAACGCAGGTAAAGAGAGAATACCTCATGACAACTATCAATCAAGATGATAGACCCACCTGGTTGCAATCTTGATTGATATACAATAGTTTTAGGTCCACCCCAACTGAGGGCTTTGGTACTTTCACCCTCTGGAGATTTGAGTCATCATCTGTTTGCTTAAAACATTACTCGTCATGACAAGAGGAAAACCAGAGGATGACAGACACTTCTTGGTACTTTTTAATGGGTAAAAGTTGCATGCTGATACATTGGCGTCGGTCTGTACGGGTTAAACCCTTTTCAGTTGAACTGTGTGACATGACATCCCTACAGCTGCAGTGAACATGTTTTATTGAAACTTGTCATAACATTTCATTTTGGCAGAGCTTAGCTGCTGCTGCTGCTATTTATGTTGTTTGATGCTGCCGCACTCATTCACGTCAGTGTGGGCGACTACTATAAAACAGAGCATTCAGGACTCAGTCTGGCATAACGGTGTGCTCCACATCCTTTGCCCTCCCCGTCCCCGTCCCCCTCCCCCTCGCCCGCCCCCCACCCACACATATTCACATCAGTTTTGGTGTCTACTACAAAATATAGCGTCCTGCACTCAATCTGGCATAAGAGTTTTCCAATTTAACTCTGCACATCATAGAGCATTTTCTGTTGCAGTGCATATTCGCGCAAACACAATTACTGCCACTTAATGAACTTTTGTGATGACTTTAAGTTCCCTTGGAAGCTCTATAAGTATTAACATGCCTAGAATCAGTGGATTTAGTGCATGCTGGAGCTGCTGAAATACTACCCGCCATGCCACGCCCATTGTCCAGGCTGTCAACAAATTACAGTAATTAAGTATCTATAGATTTAATTGATGTAGGCCTGAACATGATTTGTAAATCTAAATGTTTTCGGACACAGCAGTTTATCAGTTCTTGTGCATTGTGACCAAACATTGGATATTGTGAGTCCGTTGTACCACTGATGTCATGCACATATAATATTGCAGCTACAACTCTGATGAATGACTCTTTGACCTCTAAATGAAGGCCTGGTCCTGTGCTGACATTTTCGTTTGGGGTGATCATGCCCTCACATGTACCTTTGGACCTGGGACCAATAACTAAAACCAACAGTGTCTGTGTGAGTAATTCAAAACCAGCGGTTATTCCAGGAATACCTGTTGAATACCAAGTCAGTCATATCATTGCATCTGATATGTACAGGTGAAATCATGGCCTTATGCAGTAAGTGATGCCGTTTTGTCTGGACATGGACTGGTGATGTCATCACATCCTGGACCAGTAATATTGCCTCTGGACATGGACTAGTGATGTCATCACCTCCTGGACCAGTAATATTGTCCCTGGGCATAGACTGATGATGTCATCACCTCCTGGAGCAGTAATATTGCCCCTGGACATAGATTGGTGATGTCATTTCCTCCTGGGCCAGTAAAATTGCTTCTGAACATGGAACTGGTGATGTTATTGCCGGTTGACATGGACTGGTGATGGCATTGCCTCCAGAACAGATAACATTGCCTCTGGACATGGATTTGTGATGTCATCACCTCCTGGACCATTAGCATTGCCTCTGGACATGGACTGGTGATGTCATCACCTCCTAGAGCAGTAATATTGCCCCTGGGCATAGACTGTTGATGTTATCACCTTCTGGACCAGTAATATTGCCTCTGGACATGAACTAGTGATGTCATCACCTCCTGGACCAGTAATATTGCCTCTGGACATGAACTAGTGATGTCATCACCTCCTGGACCAGTAATATTGCCTCTGGACATGAACTAGTGATGTCATTACCTCCTGAGCCAGTAATATTGCCTCTGGACATGAACTAGTGATGTCATTGCCTGTTGACATGATCTGTTGATGTCATTGCCTCTTGGCATGGACTGGTAATACCATTGCCTCTAGATACATATGGACTTTTGACATGAAAGCCTCATAATATGGACCATCAGATTCATCACATGATGCAGTCTTCTGTAAAATTGTCTAGGTGCAGGGAAATCTCGATGATGTGACACACACTGGATGCATTATACGAATTGTGAAAATGTAATTAAACTCCTTCAAACAAAGTTGGGGGTGTACTGTTATTAGTTTGTCCTAACGTCCATCCACAGCAGAATTCTTTGCGAGCAAAATATCCGATGATTCATGGGCCATATCCAACTCAAATTCACTTCAATAGTACCTTAGCAGTACTATTTCTTGATCTGATTATGTTTGGTGACCTTGACCTCATTTTCAAAGTCACAGGACCCATGTGTGTGCAAAATGGGAGTATCCAGTCTGTGGGCAATGGCTGTTCCAGTCGCCACTTGTCTGCTTTACAAGGACTGGTCACAGCAAGTTCATAACAGATCGCTTACGTGAGACTGCACATGTATTGCTTCATACCCGAGATGGAGCGTAAGCCATAGAGGGTCTACAGCATTCCTCTCCGTTAGAGTTACTGCCGGCTGCAATCAAAGACAATGTAGCTGTTGCTCGCAATGCAAAAGACATGCCAGCAACACACTATTCGGTCACGAACTGGTGACGCTTTGAAAAATGGACCCCTGTTCTCGTTCTGGTAGCTTTTCTAAAGATTTTTATTTACTCTAGGCCATTAAGCATAAGGCTATCATGCAGCAGTTTTTCGAAGCATATACCATCACAAACTGGTGACGCTTTGGAAAATGGACCCCTGTCCTTTTTCTGTAACCTACTGAGCATTGGAACATACAGATACTTTTAGACAATTGCATTCTGGCATGAAATGAAGTGTAAAATGTAATCCCGAGTAAGTATTCTAAAGCTCCGGGAGCATACGATTTTCTTGTGACACAGTCCTCTGCTTTTGTCTAGATCATGACAGACCAGCAGAACTCCCTATTGTGAAAATAAAAACTGCTAGTACAGTGGTCCCCCTCTTATAAGGCCACCCCAAATGCAGCCAAAAAGTGGCCTTATAAGAGGGGTGGCCTCTCTTGAGGGGGAGAATATAATGGAAATACCATACTTTCTGCACAAGAATGCTGGCCTTTCAAGAGGGGTGGCCTCTGGTGAGAGGGGCCTTATAAGAGGGGGACCACTGTAGTGTCTCTTCATGGTAAAATACCAGTCACATACGTGCATGAGGTTGTAACATACAGGAGATCTCTTCTGTGTCGGGTGTGATAACTGTTACGCCAAGAGTCTGGATTACTTGTGAATGCTACAGAGTGACAGGAAATGACACGGGCATTATAATAATATACGCTGGAACCGCATTATAATGACACTATATGCTCCTTGCAAAGTGTGTCGGATATCTGAGCATGTCGGATATATGAGGCACATAATGAAGAAATCTGACTATAAGTCTCTCGAAACCTGTGTCATTGAGTGAGTATGTCAGATATCTGAGTGTCATTATAACGAGGTTTCACTGTACATGTATACGTATCAACAATGATACACAGGCCACTGCCACTACTGTGTGGCCTTCTTTCAGTTGCATGTACGTGGTGAATAGAAGAGTAGATTTCTAGGTTGTGTACTTAACGTTTGTACTCTACTTGCCTGGGTTGCTGCCCTTCACTTGGCTGTCTGTCTGATCAAAACTATTCCCAACACCAACCAGTGAGGCTTTTTTGACAGGGAACTGCATTATTTGGTCTGAGCCTCGTGGTTAGTTAATCCAAACAGTGACATGATATTGAACTGTTCAGCAGAAACAAGATGAAGTTTGATTGTTTGTACTTCTGACTTGATAATGGGCTTGATGGTCTGTTTCAATATAAACTGTGGTTAGTCGGTGGGCTGCATTAATTGAAGGGGTTTTAATTTTGATTAGTTTATCCCTAATACTTTCTTCCTTCCGATTGGTTGCACACCTTGGTGATAAAAGCCAGTCTCGCCTTAGCTGACAGATTGATAGCTTTTGTAAAGTTAGTCATACACATGTAATAAGCAGAAACTCCCACCGACAGCTTCATACAAACTGGAGATTCACCCTCCTGGAGTACTATTGAAACTGGAGATGTGACGGAATGCAGCGATTGTGCTGGGGGATGGGTCTGGGAGGGCAGCGCCCCCTCCTGGCGTGAGAAAATTTTGAAGAGTTAAAAAGGTGTATTTTGATGATTTTTTTACTCATCCATTTTTTTTTTTTTTATCTTGGCGGGAGAAAACATATTCTAAGCGGGAGAACAGGAGAATTTGGAAAAAGGGCAAAAAAATGGGAGATCTCCCGATGAAAACGGGAGGGTTGGAGTCTCTGATTAAGCCAAATATACACCTCAACTAAGCCTACCCGGTGAAGTTTGTACTGTATGCCAGTCACAGGGCAATGGTCATGGGTCACAAGAAACAACTTTTAACCCAAACACAGAAATGTACCAGCTTTTTGTTTTTTTCCTTGATTGAAAAGGGCCAAGAGGTGATGATAAAGGAAGTTTGACCCTGATTACTGTGGTAGCTAACGTTGAATGGGGACAAATCATTGTGTGTTCAGTAACCTCTGACCTACTTGTGCCGATGGTGCACTTTGCTGAGATAGTAACTTTAATAGCATGTTGTACATGTATGTACAGTGTTCGCCCTCTTGTAAGGCCCCCTTGACAAGAGGTCACCCCCACTGGAGAGGCCACTTCTCCATGCATCAAATATGGTATTTTCATTTTATTTTCCATCTTAAGAGAGGCCACCCTTCTCATAAGGCCACATTTCTGGTGCACTTGAGGTGGCCTTACGGGGGGGGGGTTACTGTATTGGCATTGTGAGTGACAAAGGAGGGTGTGTAGGGCTAATGGGATCAAGGGAGGCATTGTATTTTGCAAATCCAGAAATGGAAGGCAGCAGGAAGGGGTGCACACCAGGCAAGCTGTTAACCCTTTGTATTTATTATAAATGTATATCTTCAGTTAGGTGGAACCGATACATATGCTGGGTTCTTTGTCCATTTTGGTATTTTTGTCTCGTGCAGCTGGGTTTCGAAGAAAACTGTGGCAAATGTTGAATGTTTAAAATATTCCTGACCATTTTCAAAGAACTGCTTTGACAATTTGAATTTTATAAAGCAGAGAGTAAATTACACTAGAAGGTGTTTTACAAGGAGTGGATTTTATGTACACAAAATGGTATCATTCCCTGGCGATGTGCATGAGAAAAAGGATGCTATTAAATTATCACAAAAGTGATTTTCTTTCAAAAGTGATTTGGTAGAAATAGCTGTGACATTGTTTTTATAACTGTGTATACAAATATTGTACATGTATTTATATCTGCAATATGATTGTAGAAGTTTACCTGGCCAGCAGATTGAAACAAAGGGTAAACTGACTTGTCCATGTATGTGCATTTTTTCTTTCCTTTCTTTTTTTCAGTTTTTGTGAAAAGGACAGGCCAATTGGTGTTTTTTAAAACATAGTACCACAAATATATATATAAAGAGTTGCGTTCCTATTGGCAGAACCAGTGGCTGTTACCATGGAGATGGAACCATGTGGCCATGGAAACAAAACCGTCAAACACTTACTGTGCAGGGCATTTCAGCATAGATTACCCGCTTGTGTTGTAAATACCTTAAAAGCGCCCTCTGGTGTTCAAATAGTGGCTTTTGCACAAAGTTATATGATAGGTAAACTTGGTATGTGATACTACACGGTACAGAATATGTGTACACTATTCACAAATGCTATGGAGACATGTATTATTCATGTTAATTTATAATAAAATGTTGATTATTCTAATAAATAACCAATGG
Organism: Hermodice carunculata; assembly: GCA_964020975.1. Taxonomy (NCBI): domain Eukaryota; kingdom Metazoa; phylum Annelida; class Polychaeta; order Eunicida; family Amphinomidae; genus Hermodice; species Hermodice carunculata. The sequence continues at coordinate 64,668,860 of OZ026618.1, read as the reverse complement.
CTTTTGTCTTCTGTTCTTGAGAGTGTAGTCCACTTAGAAAACATTTTCATCCCAAACTGCCCAGCTACACCTTGATGTTAACCCCTTTACCCTAAACTGACCAAAACTGGTTGGAGGTAAAATGCCATCTGCTTCACTAATTTTAGTTTCATTTAATGTTTTGTTTTGTTTTGTTTTAATTTTTTAAACAACTTTATTTTTAAAAAATGTTTTTTATTTTATTTACCTCTGCTGACCTAAGGTCGCAGATCTTATGCCACCACTCATGTCTGTCCATCCGTATGTCAACTTTTGCTCATTGGCGTGATACCGTCATGACTTCAAGGGTGTATCAAAATCTAGGTCAAGTTCAATATTGGTGCCATTAACTACAATATTATGTAATATATGGGTCAAAATGTGAAATCATGTGAATGCTCTGGATCATCATGAAATGTGGTGGGATGGGGGGGGGGGGGGGAGATCAAAGTCTAAATTGCTTATGATACTAATGGTGCCACCTGTAATTTGAGGGAATCATGAGCCAAAATGTGTTTTAAGATCTAAAATTTCATATCTGGGAGAGAGTAATCGGATTAGACTTGCCAAATTTATAGGATAAATTTTGCATGTCCAATGCTAGAATGTTATGTAATATCAGTGACCTTGACCTAAATTGTGCGGTCACCATGTTTGTAAAGTTGAAAGAATTGATTTTGTAATGGCTGCGTGTAACTTGAACATCAATGGCAAAGAGAATTGAGCCTCCAGATCCAAAACTGCACTTTATTATATTGTACATAAAACTGAACTTGGTGACCTCCTTTTTTGGGTCACCATGACCCAGTTATGGAGTTTGGGGCTTGTCCAAGTTTATTGTTTTCTTCAATAACTCCAAAAGTTATTACCCGATCTGAACAAACAGACCATGTATGGAAAGTTTGAATGTACGGCGCACATTTTGAACATTTTTTTTTAAATCTGAGGTGAAGGTAAAGGTCAAATGGCCAGTTGGAATATAGAGGTAATCTTGTGAATGCTCTGCACCCCACGTCTTTTTTTTAGTCAGGCCTATATAACTTTTAGATCATATAAAGTGTATGAAAAACTGAACTGACATTAACATTGCTGGCGCCACCTATAGTATTATGTTATATACAGGTCAAAATGTGAAAATCTTGTGACCAGTCCAGCGTCCTTAATTTTTGATGGATCTGGTCATGAAATTGAGTGGGATTGTAGAACAGGTCAAAATCTCAGTTGATCATGTTACTAGTGGCACCATTTATTAATTTGACAGAAATTATAAGTTAAAATGTCTTGAAAGATAGAATATTCCATATCTAGAAAAATAATTGAATTAGCCAAATTTATAGATTATGTAGATCATGTCCAATGCTAATATATTATGTAAGATAAGTGACCTTGACCTATTTTTGTGAGGTTACCATACCCATTAAGTTGGAAGAGGTGATGTTGTAATGGTAGGGTGTATTTTGGACATCAGTGGCAAAGAGAATTGAGCCTATTTGTAGTTATTAAAAATGAGATATACGAGAGGTAAAGGGCATTATAAAATAACCCAGTCATTTCCTCATATTTTGATGGATAGTTAAAATCTACCTTTAAAATGGTGTTCTAAGCAATCAAACATCACAAATGTGTGCGTAATGTATACATATATATATTTATATATGTATATATATATATATATATATATATATATATATATATATATATATATATATATATATATATATATATATATATATACAGTAGTCCGTCCTTTGAAAGACCACTCCTTTGGGAGACCACCTCCTTTGAGAGACCACAGTTGTCAGGTCCTTCTGCAGTACTTTTCATGTTATTTATACCTCTTTTGAGGGACCACCTGCTTTATGTGACCACCTTTTGAGTGGCACTCGGGGCGGTCTCTCAAAGGATGGACTACTGTTTATATATATTTTTTGTGCATGCAACACAGAATACTGTGTTAAAGATGCAGTGCCTCTGATGTTCACAATCCAATTTAGCCTTGTTGGCTTCCTAATGCACAGCAATGCATCCAGTCAGTTATTGTCTTTGTCTTTATTCCCTGTATCAATTTGGGTACTTATCAGTAATCCCCTCATAATTGTGAGCGGCAACATCTTGTGCTCCACAAAAAGACATTTGTATGCAGAAAAGATTATTCTATCCGAGCACTTGGAGGGAGAGTATCTTTGTGGGTGTAGGGGCATATGTACCATGTTCAATTATCCACCCATAGTTTGTAGGTGACAAAAGGTCTAAGGATAGAATGTTACCTGCCATATTTACAAGGCCAGGGGTGTGAATGATTAAAATGAAAATGCATGTAGTCTCACTAGACAACTAGTGGGCTGTGTAAACTGCCTGTGCTCAGCTGAACTAAGCTTGTCCACAAAATCAAAGCTCTGTGACCTTGGGAATTAGGTAGAGGTCACCCATCTTCAAATGTAACCTTGCCCTTGTAGAGGACTTTAATTCTATTTAATATAAAAGTCACAGCTCAAAAACCTCTCAACATACATGTACCATGCAAAAAGCAAATTCCACAACAATCGTCCCATGACCTTGGGAAACAGCTCAAGGTCACCCATCCCCAAATATAAACTTGCCCTTATAGAGGACCATAATCCTGTGTAATATGAATGCCTCAAGTTCTTGACATATTATGCAGAATGCAAATTCCACTTCAGTGGCTCTGTAAATCACTGAAGACAAACTGACAAATTGACTGCACAGACATATCTAAGGAACACGGCCACCAAATTTGAAGTGAATCTGGCAAACAATTTTGGGGATGAAGTCAAAAATTTGAATTAGCATTAGAACGCCCATTAAGTTATAGTAATAAAAAGGAAAGGTGTATTTACTGATAAGTACCAGAATTGAAAAATAAGTGTTAAAAATCAGGAATCCACAGCAGTGTCACCTAGTGAATATCTTTCTTTGACCCTTTCAGCAGGAACATTTTCACCAAGTTTCAGCTAAATGTGAATGGGTGTTCTGGAGAAGTCGAAAACAGCAAAAACACATAGAAAATCATTTTAAAAAAATTGAAAAAATCAGTGCCATCTGGTGAACAAATTAAGAACTAGGAGTGTCCCTGTGTGATATCAAAGCAATTGGGCGAGCAGTTTGGGAGATTTTTTTTAAAGATTTGCCTCAAAAAAAGAACAAAGACTGCAAAAATCACTGGAGCAGGACCATTTAAACACACTCAGTGGAGACCCACCCAAAGTACATTGCCACCAAGTTTGAAGTGAATCTGACTCATGGTTTCAGACTTGTTGAAAATGAGAATTGCGAATGGGCAGGCAGTGAATACAAACTCGGCAGACTGACAAGTCAGCTGGGGTAAAAATGGCACTTTGACCACATCAACTTCATCTGTGGTCCTCAGAAATTCACAAGCATGGCTGTGTGATTGACCTCTTTCAGTGCCACCTGTAACTGAAGTCGAAATACTTAACACAAACTACTCTCCATTATGATAGGAGTTTCAGATTCAGGTTCCTTGTAAAAACCACCTTTCATTCAGGTACCAGCATGCCTATAGTACCATAGAAATGAACTGTCCAGGTCATTGTCTTTCCTGGGCAGGCTTTGGGTGCATTGTGCCCAAAGCGTGCCGAGGAAAGCTGTTGACTTGGCCCAAAATGTGGCACGGAAAGAGTTAATATTGTTTAACCAGGTTCACTGGGGATATTGGTAATGAAATCCGCCTCAATTTTATCTATATATTTCAACACTTCACTGATGCCAACAGAGATAAACTTGAAACAAAACAACATTAAGGTTTGTACAGTTTATTGACTTTAGCAAGTGCAACTTTACATGTACATGAGGCCAATAAGCCAACAGCTTGAACAAATGTTTATGTACATTTCACGCCATTGTTAACACAATACACACACCATCCATACTTTGATCTCCATATATACATGTAATGTCCTGTACATTACAGAAAGGTAAGGTTCATGTTTACTGCAACAACCAGATCAGTGTAATGAATATCCTATCCGACGTTCAACACAGCTGCCATGTGGGATACATGAACTTTGACCCCTTTCTTGCCAGCCCGAGGGGCCTTTTCTCAAGGGGAATATTTGAATATTGTTTTGTTAGCAACATACAGCAATCCGAATGGCCACACCTGCCTAGCAGGTCTTACTTCAGCAAGCCGAATTGAATTGCACACTTTATTAAATGACACTCTAATATCAAATTTTGATTGGAGTTTTACACAATTTTTGCCTGCAAAGGTGGTCACATGGTATTTGAGCAGAACAACTTGTGGATACAAATGTACCTTAACATCCAGGCTACTTGGTGTCAGCTGTAAAGCCTATGTCATCATCATTTCTTTCCCCCTTGATTTAACTCTTTCAGTGCCAATCACAACTAAAGTCCATCTACTTAAAAGTCAAACTAGTCTGAATTATCATAAGGATCCAAAGTTCCTATCCCTTGTAAAAAGACCTTTAAGTACCAGCATGCTTCTAGTTCCAAAGAGAATATCCCAGGTCAACAGCTTTTCTCAGCACGCATTGGGCGCAATGCAAGCCTAGGAAAGCTGTTGACTCAGTCTCAAATTTGGCACTGAAAGAGTTAAGTCTGTTCAACTTTCCTTGGCATAGGTTTGGCTAGGAGCATCCAGCCCAGACCAAGGCAAGCTGTTGACCTAGGCATGTTGTCTTCAGACCTATTGTACTGTTGACCTAGTGTATGTTGTGTTGATAGACCTCTTCTACTGTTGATCTAGGGTATGTCATCTGAATAGATCTCATTCAAACTGGTTTTCATCACTGTTGGAATTAGTCAGAATCACGGAAGTAGATATTATTTGACCAACAACTGGTTTTGGGTAAAGGAGGAAGAAGGTTAACTTTTGAAGTGGAACAGGGTTAATTGTCTTTAACATGATCACTACGGTAACAACCCAACCATTTAGTACATGTTAGACTGAATACATGGAGTCAGTCAGTCTTGTATTACTATTACTATCCTGGTCTGTTTAACATGTGTATCTATCTCCCACCATTCCAGATGCTCACAGATCATGAAAGATAATAAATACCTGCACTTTATACCATTCAAAAATGTCCAGTACAAAGCTTCCATTTTCGCTGATTTAGCTGTACAATTTTGCGTGTATGTGTGTGACATTAAATTCTCCAAAACAGATGTAATTACCAACACATTTGCATAATGTAAATTACTGGCCACAGAACATGGAAATTGTCTACACTTGGTACAGAAATTAACTAAACAGAGCATGATCAGATTAACTATCAAGTAAATATTTACAATGCAACACATTTCAGCTGTGTAATACATCTAATTTTATAATGCTTTATACATCTATATTCTGCACTTCAGAATCTATAATTTTACAGGTGTCGTCTAACACTGTGGCATGAAGCCTAGTGTCATGTGGACTCAAAACCACATTGACCCTTTCCCCATTCAATTAAGACTGTCAATAGCTTTCCTTGGCATGGATTGCTCACCAAGTGCCCAATCCAAGCCACGGAAAGCTGTTGACCTAGGTCATGTGACCTTAGTAGGTCTCATCTACAATCTCAGCCCAATTGTTTTTTATCAAATTGTTTTTCATCACTGTTGAAATTAGTGGGAAACAATGAAGCAGACGACATTTGACCACCCACCGGTTTTGGCCGGTTTAAGGGGGAAAGGGATAACAGCCTTCCTCAGCACCCTTTGGCCACAATGCACCCAAAGTCTGCCGAGCTGTTGACTCAGTCGAAAATTATGTACTGAAAGAGTTAAAGACTAGTTGTCAGACACTTGGGCACTTTCCTTGTCAAATTAACCTACATTTTTAAGAATGGACAGTCTTTATAACAGGTATCTACCACTCTGCATTTTCTACTGATCCCAAACTTTATCTACCAAACAGCCACTCTCACTCCTAAAGTACTCATAAACATGTCCACTACATCTAGTTAAAAAATATTAGCACAAAAATAATTCGAATGACATGCAGTTACTCATCATATACATATATATATATACATATCTATTACATGTAATATAGATGGTATTTAGTAGCAGCTGTTTTTGCCTTAACCCTTGAGGCCTAAGAACCTGTGTACAACCCACAGCATGCAAGGTTCCCAAGGTAAAATATGATTTTTACGCTGCAGCCTGATAGAAATTAACTCATTGCATACCAGTCCCAGATTTTTCCATATATTCACCTAGATTTAAAAGGACAATTGCATATTTCAATTCATGAAAAGAGCTTTCGTTCAAGTCCCAACATGCTTAGAGTCTTAAGTCACTGATTCTGGCACTGCCTGGCAAGTCATGCTGCAGCTGCTGCAAGGGCAACTGCAGCATGACTTGCCAGGCAGTGCCAGAACCACTGACCAAGGCCTGTCATCATAGTATGGAATGAGTTAATGCAAGCTTTCTGGCAAGATTCAGTCTTGTACATTTAGCCATTAATCCCCAATCTTTTGATATTGTACAAATGTTATGTTGTTACATGCACAGAACTTGATACATGTACAAACGAAAAGTGGATCACATATCATAACTGTGATACCAAATAGTTCAGCTTTCTGTACACAAAACCTTTTCCCACACTCTTCACCCATTCTTTGTTGTAAAGTTTACACTAAAATAAGTGCTTTAATAGTAAACTTGGCCCTGCTACGTACTGGTGGGTGGAGTCTGGGGTGGAGATTAAGCACCCAACTTTTACACGAAACCTGACAAATTATCTGGGGCATAATATCATGATATGTGTCATCTTCAGCTCCCATTACAATTTCTTTAACCAAGAAGAATGGCTTCGTAAAGCACACTACATGCCCCATATTTTTCACATGCAACTCCTTCCTGGCAAGGTAACTCCTGCACAATTATCATCAGGTCATAAACAATTCGTGGCAGACAACGCGTCTTTCGTGCTCGTGTTCTGTGCTACTTGCGTGTATATGCATCTCTTACTGGTACATTTGTACACCTATGTGGATACACAGTTTTATAGCACCAGTGATACTGGCAATAATTTGCATGAATACTGCAATCTTCAGTGCATTCTTGAATGTTTCTTAATCTCAATATGTTGTTCATCATCATTCATTTATGGTACATGGTTAATGAAACAGGCGTCCCATACATTACAGATTTGTCCATGTATAGGCACAAACTACCGTCTCCAGACACCATTCATTCTTGCTCTCACAGACCCAAATTTGTTATATACACGATACATTGTTACAAAATTCAGATTCAATCTCAAATATATGAAGAGACGCACTTTTTTCCCCCAGGAAAGTTTGATTAATACACATGTAAAGCTTGGAGAAAGATCTTACAAGTGTTGATGAAAAAAGGTACAAGATGTGCCGAATTGCCCGACTGGTTTCAGAGTCATACATGTACAGCTTGTCTATCATTCACAGCCAATTAAATGATCCCATACTACACTCTATGCTGGTCAAGGTCAAGATCTGACCCTAAATTGTTCTTAACCTTTGTTGGGACATCCTGATGAAGTAAAACAGTAGATCACTACGATTTCTTCCGATTGGATTTCTTTCTTTCTTTCTTTTTTTTTTTCTTTTTTGTGAAAGGTGTACATGAAGGCAACATGGGCTTGACAAGAAATGCTTCTATTTAATTATGTGTATTGATTAATTCAGTTGATCAGAAAGAGTACTTCATATATTTCACAAAATATATGAGAATGTACATGTAAAACATACAGATTCAGTTATCTAACATATAGAGATAGTTTAGTTTTACATCACATACATGTACAGCAAGTACTTTCAAAATTAGTTCTCCCCCATTTTGGGTGTGGGGTGGAGACTTTCCAGGAGTAAAGTATTTACAGGTATCACCTGCACATTTCTTAGTGGCTATTCCTAAATCATGTACATGTATATTCTTCTGATAGCACTCATTACCCTGTAGGCCTACCATGTCGCACTCATTACTTTGTAGGCCTACCATGTCACACTCATTACCCTGTAGTCCTACCATGTCACACTCATTACTTTGTAGGTCTACCATGTCACACTCATTACTTTGTAGGCCTACCATGTCACACTCATTACCCTGTAGGCCTACCATGTCACACTCATTACTGTGTCGGTCTACCATGTCACACTCATTACCCTGTAGGCCTACCATGTCACACTCATTACTGTGTCGGTCTACCATGTTGCACTCACTACCCTGTAGGCCTACCATGGCAATACATTACTCTGAACAAAAAGAATACCACAATCATCCCAATAAAGGCCCCTCTTGCAAGCCCCCCCCCCCCCCCCCGACACGGAGGCCACCCCCTCTACAAAGGCCACTTAATGCACGGCATATTCATTTTATTTCCCCCCTCACAAGACCACCCCTCTCTCTTAAGACCATTTTAGGCACCCTTGGGGTGGCCTTGGGGGACCACTGTAATCAAAGACAAAAAATTTACATTGAATGATATTTTGCTTAGTAGTGTGAATTGCTTGGTTTTTGAATTTCGCATGTATAAACTTTCAGTTTTTGTCTCTGACATTTTACTGTTTTGGACATAATTCCTATTCAAACAATGTTAAAATACTATTTCTGTGACTTTTCATTTTCAAGGTTTTGTGCCATCAGGGAAGTAAACGAAAATAAGAGAACAGCGAAATTAAAGCAATTTATAGTATTATAATATTTCAGCCATAATGTTCAAAGTTGGGTTCTAAATTGCAGGCTTACTACACTGTAATTTTGTGTGCTCCCCGAGAAATTTATCCGGAGGTATGTGGTTATTTTTTTGTTTAAAATCAGAGATACTTTGTTGCTGAAAGAGGAAAGTGGAACCTAGAGCAAATTTCTATTGAAACCTTCGTATAAACTGTCACCTTACTTTTATTTTATGCAACATCTTTTCTGTGATTATGTTGCCAATATGGGCTTGTGGCCCAAAAATGCTCTCATATCACATCATATATATACAGTAATTCCCATGCTGCTATGGATAAAATTAGTGTGGTGGCAATGTTGTAGATATTTGCTGTGTCTATAAAAAGCTCAGCTGAAGACTTATAAGACATTTGTATACATGTACATGTAAATGATACGCGAAAGTTACACTGTATAACAAAGTCCAAAAGCCACAATGACCTGACTGTCTCATGTTGATAATATTTTGATCCTGTTTACCTCAGCTAGTAACTGTATATCTTTCAACTGGCCTCATAATGCTGTAGCTGTGGTTTAATGTTATTAATATACACCACAATATCCATGATTAACATATATACTACAAGTAAATGGACAGGGCCTTCACCTTTTTTTAGTGTTTATTATTATAAGTTATGCACCATTATATGTACAAAAGCATACTTTCTCACAAGTTTTTCCGTTCCCATTTGACCAAAATGTACACTGTATTTGTTCCAATACTGTTATAGAAAGATTTTCCCTCCTATATAAGCAAACTGTACATTACATTTGTTCCAATACTGTCACAGAATGATTCTCTCTGTATAAACAAACTGTACAATGTGTTTGTTCGAGCGCTGTACTATCTCACTCAAAGTTGAAAAAAAAAACTTCAGATGATATAAGTTGCATTTCACTAAGCACAAGGAATAAGTACTCTGTCATTACCAGTAATAGTACATGGAAATATAGATATAGCGTCAGACAGCAGCCGTTGTGTGCAGCTTTTCCCTGCAAATCCCAGCGGATTTATACATGTGGACTTTACAGTAGATGTGCTAACTCTTTCAGCGCCAATCACGTCTTTCATTCAAGTGCAAACATGCCTATAGTTCCAGACAGAATACCCCAGGTCAAGTTTTTCTCGGCCCGCATTGCACCCAATGCGCGTTGAGAAAAGCTGCTGACTCAGCACTTAAAAAAGTTAACTGGTTATTTTTGGATTATCTCAAAATTTACTCCTCTATAAAGTTGTTATAATATGTAATCTGGTGCTCCCTGTTTACAACACCAATGACAGAGTCTGTGGAATAGTCCATATTGTTGCAAAAATGTCTTACAACATGGCAACATTTATCATATATAGAAGTAATAGGAAAGATGCTTCAGTGGCAGCCATGAAACCAACCATGCTATACCTGGAGACATACTGTAACCAGGGGCTGTAGACAGAGGGACTAGTCATTATGTGGTTGCATTTTCCCTTGTAATATATTTGTAGCTAGTTAATGGCTATACATGAGATGTATATGTGTTTCTTTCCAGTGGCTTAGTCTCTTCTTATAATGCAGTTTACATGTACCATAACACAGAATAAGACCTTAACTTCCTTAGCACTTTTGGTATCCATTAAACTTCTATTGTGCTTACTCAAGTTGCATAATCGACTCAAAATTTTAATTGACTACAAAAAACGTGAAAAGCAAGAAAACTCACTGTGAGAAAGCTTTCATAAAATTTACAGAAAAGTTGGAGAACTAAAGTCATGAGACCTGCAATATGGCAGTATAGTTAGACAAACTTCTAACATCACCAAAAACAGCAATAACTGGCAATAGTGCAGGCATCCAATGCATGTACACTGTATTGGATCTCATGTTTATAGAGAAAGAAATTTTAGTCAAACAATGACAAATCAGGAACTAGCAAGTTAGACACAGCACTTTCATATTCTCACACTATGGCAATTCATAAAGCCGTAAATTCAGTGCTGTACACAGAACTCTGATAGCTTCAACAATAAATGCGTTTTCATCCTTTTTATGCAATACTTTTCACATCCATGTAGCACAGCCAGTTAAGGTCACCCAGACATTAAGAACAGGTTTCCCTTCCAGGATATTCAATTTTGAGAATTTAGCATCACATGTATGGCATATTAAACAGTTCTTAATATTGCAGGGCTTGCTAGTCTGCATTTGGTACACATATGCCGAAAATGAAAAATTTTAACTGCACAGTATAAGGTCCCTCCAGGGACAAGCCACCCCTTCCATAAGGCCACTTTTTCTTCAGGGCCTTGTATGCGGACAAGATGGACAATTGCTTTAATATACATATATGCGACTTATTTTCCTAATTTTGTACAGCAAGTATGTCAATTGTCTGCCTTGTGTTTCTACTAGTCTCCTCGGATATTCACTCTTATTATTCTTCTTTCAAGGAACACACACATGTACAAAGGGACAATCAGTTGCCACCATCTTAAAGAGATTATTTTCCTTGAATTTAACAAGAATTTGGTTTATTTGAACAATTCTGCTACTGAAAAGTTGTCACGAGTTCTGCTTTTAACTGAACAAGACTTAAACATTAAGACCTGGGAACATAAACCAAGCAAGCATATGCATGTAGTACCAGCTGACAGATGGCAGGGCTTACTGATCCAGCTGTATATATCAGAAACAGGGCAATTAGGCATGTGATTTGCCCGTTAAATTGACCTGGGGGAAAAAACCTGCAAATTTTAAGTCAATCTATTTTCCAGTGAATAGTTCAAGATTGTCTTCCCAGACATAACTTTCATTTAATATTGTTTACTTTAGCCAAAATCAGGTGAACCTTAGGTAAATTGAGCACTAGTATAATTCAGCTCATTTACATGGCTAAAGAAGCAACTGCTTGGTCCGACACTTATGTGATGTATAAAGAATCACGAGTTGTGTTTCTGGAAAAATCCTACCTTTCAGTGAAATAGCAATTTTACAAAAGTTTCTTTATTGCTAGTCAAGTTGACACTAATCACATCACATCACAGTGAAGCTTGCAGCTGTTCCACAGTTGCCAGTATAAAAATAATCAGCAAATAATACCAATGACCAGCCTTTGGTGAACTGCCCCAAGATCTACTCAGGCCTCTCAAGCTGCCCCACTGAGCAGTCTGTACGATATCTGTGTAACACCTGCCCTGTCCTGCAAATCCCTGAGTTCATGCGACCCTTGTTCACTTTCATTGGATTCTGTTCTGTCGATCAACTTCTTTTTGCTCCTTATTTATTGCACACTAACCCTGCAAGACAATGTTACCATGGTCACGACAAGGCAAAGCTATAAGAAGTTACACCACGCTACCCTCCTGGACGGCAGGTGGGTCCGTTGGGATGCTACTTTTACGACTGCCTGGGTCTGCTGTGGAACCACTTCCTGACGCTCGATCCTCGTTGTCTGCCAGAATCTTCTCTAAGTACTGTGTAACTCCAGTTTGGTTGAACTTCTTGGCATCGTCTAGTGGGGTGAATCCCCATCTGGATTAAAAAGAAAAGGAATAATGCTGAAATATTGGCATGGAAATACACTTTGTTTAATTTCCTGTTTTGGCATTTTGTGACAGTGAACAGACTTTATTGGTTCACATGCTGTCCTACTCTCGGTTAAAAAGGATGGTCCAAGAGGTACCTTGTTTGTTTACAATCATGGTTTGTTAATATGCAGCCTCCTGCAGCTCCAATCTGACTAAAGTTACTGTTGACGTTCATCTACCCAGTGGACGTCAATTAACCACTGCTGGCTTGGGTGGCAGTTAATTGGTTGATCAAGAGGGTAATTACCCTTATCAGATAGGACTAGATAGGCACTGCAGGAGGTGGCGTATTAACAAACCTTGGTTATACAGAAACAAGGTACAGTAAAACCTCAATATACCGAACACCCTTGGGACTGGAAAAAAGTGTTTGGTATAGTGAGGTGTTCGGTATAAGGAGGTTTGATAACATTGAAAGTATATATTTGGGACCGAAAAATGGTGTTCAGTATAGAGAGGTGTTCGGTATACGGAGGTGTTCGGTTAGCGAGGTTTTACTGTACCTCTTTTTTAACAGAGAGTAGTACCTCATACATTTTTACTAACAGGAGTCTATTGAAAGAAGGATTAAACTGTGTCCAATTCTTATAACTATGTTACAATTTCACCATGAAAAACAGCGTGTCATTTATTAAAACACCATTGGACAAGTAACTCAAGCACCTTTATTCTATGTTTCATGGTGCATTATCATTTTCTGGAGTGAAATTCAAAAGTAGTAACTCACTGTAGATCACATGACCTAAACATTGTTACAACTAAACTGTCATGCACCTACATCAGTGAGGCAGTGCACTGACATGCAGACAAACTCAAATATGTGTGAGGGATGTTTGATTATAATTCACATGTGAAGCTGAATAATCACGATAAACTTAAACAAACACGGCACAACAGGTTGACATTGAAGGTAGGCCTAGGGCATATTTTTTCGCAATGAATACCCAATTCAACATAAAATAAACAAAATCTTACATGGTTGGAGAGTAAGTTACTATTTTTGTGTCATGACGGATCGTTGTTGGTGGGGATAATCACAAGTGACCGCAGGTCAAGAGTGATTTTCCCACCAGCAACGATCCCGAGTGAGAGAAAAATAGTAACTCACTCTAGATTGCTCGAATTTGGGAGAAAAATCTTATTGTAATTTCTCGCCAACAGATAGTATCACTTTATGATACCTTGCCACAAAAGTTTTTCGAAATGCCTTTTATTTTCAAAACCTGTGGACAATTAACTGAAATACTATGATAGAATTCATTTAAGAAGGTAACAGTTGGGAAAAAAAATTATTGCATTTTCTAGCCAGTGGATTGCAGAACTGTGTGACATTTCAAATACTGTCCAAGTTGGCCTTCCCTCACACCCTACAAAAAGTTTTCCATGTATTTTTAAGAGCACTGTCAACATACCTGTCCTGTGGAGTTACATTTACATGACACTTTTCAATAAGGAACTTGACCAGTGGTAAATGGCCCTCCACAGCAGCTAAATGCAAGGCTGTTCGCCCATCATAGTCCGACACGCCCATATCCATCCCTGTCAACACGAATCTGAAACCACAAATTCCATAAATATGTTGAGTTCATTTTAAATCCTAATGCCATCTACAAATGTCTGCTATGTGTAAAGCATAGCCTGCATTTCTTTCAGTAACCACCAGGTGGAAGCACTGTTCCTCGCAGCTAATTGTACACTTTATAGACAATGCAGTAAATTTTTTAGCTTATTGAATTAGAAATCAAAGATTAACATTTAACCTCTTTCTATTTGAAACTGCAACTTAGTATCAAATTACACAGTTGACAGTTTTATTAGTGTCATTTTTCTCTTTATTTCCTCAAACACCCAACATAATTTCAAGAAAGTTCTTCTATCTGAATCCCAATCTAAGCTGATTTTGTTTTTTTTTTACCTAAAAAGTTAAAATACATAGCATTTTTTCAGAACAAAGTGAACATTTCTTTGCAGATCGGATATTCCCCTTTATGTCTTCAGCGATAAAAGTCTTGTGAGCTGACCTTCTCAAGGCAGTAATGTCTCCACTGGCTGCTGCGAACAGCAAGTGGACCACATTGTGTGCGTTTGTTTCTGCTCTTCGTGAACGAGGATCCATCTTCTGCATTGTGTGCTTCAGGTTATCATAGTTATGGAAGTTGAAGTTGCGAACAAGCTCCTACAAAACAGGACATTTGACTATAAATACAACAAAGCACTTCAATTGACTTCTATTTGATAACAGTTCAATTAACGGAAATTTCCATTGACGTATATATATTCCATGGCAATGTGTTCCACTCATTGAAGAACTTTCCTGTTTCAAAATCCTTCTCAACAGGAAATGGTAGTAAATCTCTTTTTTCAGTGGTTTTTGCACTGCATGCAGGGTACATCACACTGCACGACTTCTAGAAAATGCTAACACAACGGACACTATACTGGGCATGTTGGTACGTAACTAGTAGCTCTTTGTACGAGGAATACAAATACATAATTCACAAAATAATTCCACCCATAATCATTACGCTGGCCACAAAAAGTTACATCAACTGAATATACTGAAACAAGTGCTGGCAGATGGTAAAGGTCTCTGATCTTAGTCCTCATGGTATGTTGTTTCTGCTGATGTTGCAGGCAAAATGACTATATTTTGCCTTGATCTAAACAAGGACCTGCCATTGAGATAGACTAAAAATGCTAATCCGTAATTGGGTGCAACAACCCCAAGTCATGTTCATTAACTCTTTCAGTGACACATTTTGGACCGAGTCAACTGCTTTTCTCAGCACGCAATGTGCCCAATGCATGCCGAGAAAAGCTGTTGACCTGGGATATTCTCTCTGCAACTATAGGCACACTGGTACTTGAATGAAAGGTCTTTTCACGTGGAATAGGAATCTGGGATCCCAATTATAATTCAGACTAGTTTCACTGAAGTAGATCGACTTTATTCCTGATTGGCACCAAAAACGTTAACACTTCCCCTACTAATGCCCCCACCACTCTCTATGTTGTTGCATTTTATATTGCCATGATTGAGTTGTATCAGATCAGTTACATCAAGTGTCCTAGTGTACTTGTCAAAATGGCCAGACCTACACACAGGTGCCACAATCACTTTCATGGTGTGAATTTGACTTCTGTGAGTTGATTGATGTTCTTCAAAATCGACTGGAAAAAAGTGCAGTTTTTGCAATGTTTTTTACTTGCACCATACAAGATTTGAATCTTCAAAAAAATTGACACCATAATCAGCTACAAAAAATATTTCTGACCGACAGACAATGTCGTTAGGATCACAAGGATGGTTTTGATTCTTGCAGCTGAGTGTGCCATAAGATTAGCTTTTGACCCCTAGATGTGGATTTTCACTGTTCTCAGTTATCTTTTTTATGTACAAACAGCTGATTGTAATTTTATAGGACTGCAAGCAACCAGTATGGAGCAGGACCTGTGAGTGTACAAACAGTGGAAGTTCTTACTATTACACGACTCGAGCCCTGGCACCCCACATACTTCAACCAGGCTCCAACCTGTTGATAGTCCATCTGCATAGCACATCCCTCAGCCTATGTATTTTAACTCTTTACTTGCCAAATTTTGGACTGAGTCAACGTCTTGGCGCGCTTTTGGTCGCAATGCTTGCCGAGAAAAGCCGTTAATCTGGGATATTTTCTCTGGAACCAGAGGCATGCTGGTACTTGAATGAAAGGTCTTTTTATGAGGAATACAAATCTGACATCCTGATGATAATTCAAACTAGTTTGACTTTGGTAGATTGACTTTAGACATGATTGGCACTGAAATAGTCAGGTAAACAAACCTTTTTTTTTTTTGTTGCCTCCAAAGCAGACTAACCTGTACACTACTTCTACTACACATGGAGTGAACAAAAACACAGAGATAGGTCTGTTTATCAGGCAAGAATTTTTCCAGTTCTCTGCTGTTCGTGACTTACCTCACAGAACTGAATTCCTCTGCAACTGTTGCCCGTCTTGTCAAGAGGCGGGGACCAGGTACAGATGCCCATTACATTGGGTACTACCAGCAGTATGACTCCAGACACGGCCGACTTGGCCGGCAACCCACACTGAAACACACAGACAGACCGTGACTTTCCTAAAACTTTGCTTGTTGTACAAGCTAAGCTGCATGAACTACTCATTGTAGCCCACGTAGTAATGAAATTAATATGCATGTCTCGTATTTATCCCTCAGTGACCTGTGAACTCTGACCTAAATAGGTATCAAACTGTGTCTGAGCTTGTTCAGCTGAGACAAGACTGACTGAACTGCTTTCCTTCCATGTTATTCTCACAGCGCCCTCTACAGGTTTCCTTCATTACTTTTTTATCACACACAAAAATTAAGAAGTCGTTGCCCCATTTGACATGTTACCTTCCACTAGTTTTGCCCAATTTAAACCATAAAAATTGCTTGAATTGAAAAGAAATGCTGTACTTGTTTTGATAGACCACCCCTGGGGCAGACCTGAAAGTGGTCACATAAAGCAGGTGGTTTTCCAATGGAGGGTTGACCCTTCTGCGACCTGGCCACCCACTAACCTGTACTTTGAATTTCCATCCATAATTTAGATTCATACATGTGTGTTTCTACACTAATACCCAATTCCACCTTGCAGTCATTTGTTTATTAATTTATTGATATTATAAACATATTTAGTTTTTGTAAAGTAATTTTATCAAAACAGTTTTACTAATCTTGTGCAAAACTGGTGGATTTTACTTATCTATATGGGGTATTTGTGGCTGAACAACTGTCTTTTGGGGCTACTTTGGATGGTCACTGGTCAGGTTCTGCAGGTGGTCTCCCAAAAGGGGTAAATTATCACTAGAATGTGTTTTTGCACGACAAAAAAGGTCACAAAGATAGGGGGGTGTCCCAAATGAGAGGTCCCTCGAAGCAGGTTTTACTGTATATTTCTTATCAGTGCAGTTGTCATTCACTCTACCAGTGTGCAATTTGTTTGCCATGCACCTCATTTTCTCATTCTTCAAGCACATCCAATTTCTTTTTTTTTTTGCTCTCAGCCAGGAAGTCTCACCTTGAAAGCAAATTGACCCGAGTAGTCGTACATTCCACAGGAGTACATTAATGAGAGTGTATTGCGGACTGCCTCTCCAGATAACACTCGTTCTCCAGTAGTTGGACAGATTCCTCCATTGGCAAGTGTGGCAGCGATAACAGCACCGGATTCTGCTGTCACCTCACAGGAAAATAGCTGTAATTTAAAAATCCACTGTTATCTATGTTACATACTGATTAATGCATATGCTGACAGTGTGAGGTTGATTTATTGTGCCTGATTAACAATTTATTTGTACACTGTAGCCCGGGGACGCTGTGCCAGATTACCTTGTTAATTCACATGGCCGACAAAAAAAAGAAAAAAAAGAAAAAAAGAAAAAAAGAAAAAAAGAAAAAGAAAATCTAAAAGCAAAAAAATAATTTCAAATTCATGTATGAGCCAAATCCTAAGCAACCAAGCAATGTCAGGATCAACTCCCCGCCGACTGAGTTTTCCTTTCCTTTCCTAAATCATTCTCAAAAAAAAAAAAAAAAACAAGATAGAGAGAAAGAAAGAAAGATGACACTTATGATTCTGGACTATTTCTGGTAGTTTTTAATGGGGAAAAAAGCTTCATCCCAATGTAATGCCTTAAGGTTGCTCAGGGTTAAACTAATTAACTGCACTGATCGTGATCAGATGGTGTGCCACACAGACACAACTGGCTACATGATGATTGCTCCTGGGCACAAAATGCCAGAAGAAAGAAACTCGCCAAGATACAAACTATTCACTGACTGCATCAGGAAAGTAATTCCATTGCTACAGAATTTAGTTGACATATACTGTACAAAAAAGACAACCCTCCCCCACCTCAACTCTTTCAGTGCCAAATTTTGGACTGAGTCAACAGATTTTTTTTGCGTGCAATGTGCCCAATGCATGCCGAGCAAAGCTGTTGACCTGGGACATTCTCTCTGGAACTATAGGCATGCTGATACTTGAATGATAGGTCTCTTTTTATAAGGAATACAAATCTGGGATCCTTATTATAATTCAGAATAGCTTGACTCAAGTAGATCAACTAAAGTCACGCTTGGCACTGAAAGAGTGTGGGGGGGGGGCGCTTAATTTTTTTTGTACAGTATAATATTTGTATCTGTTAATCCTTTGCGGGTGGACATGAGTAATTTAACAGCTTTCCTTGGTGTGGGCTGGGTGCACCCAACTCATGCCACGGAAAGCTGTTGACTTGGGGCATGCTATCATTATAGGGATCATCTACAATTCTCAGCAAAAATGGTTTATGTTGATGAGAATTTTATGAGAAAGGATTGAGGCCGGAAAGCAGTAATGATCATTATCTTTTGCTCCTAGTTTTTAATTTGCGTGTTGTGATTTTGGACCAAACCTTTCTCTCACTTTAACTTCAAATCATAAACATCAAATGTTGCAGCAAAAAGCAATTCTGACACCAAAAAAAAACAACAAAAAAACCCACAATAAAATGCAGTGAAGCTTTCAATTGTTGCGATGCAATCTCCCCAGCTGTGTAACATGGTCCCTCAGTCTATATGCTTACACAATGGTTCTGATTTGTGAAGAAATTTTATTTTAATTGTGTAACAACTAAGTAATCCTCTTTCAATTAAAATATAATTCATAAACTTATTGGAACACAATTACTTGACTGTCCACTTTAGTAATCATGTCTATCCATCCTTTTTGTACATTAGACAGAATGTTTCTGACAAATCTACAAGATACTGGGAATGTTCCCCAACATGGAAATAACAGATTAACCCTTTTCCCCTTAAACCTGCCAAAACTGGCTGGTGGTCAAATGTCATCTGCCTCAGTGTTTTCATCTAATTCCAAAATTTCCATACTAATGAAAAACAATTTGACTGGGAACTGCAGATGAGACATATCAAGATCACATGCCTGAGGTAAACAGGTTCCTTGGCATGGGTCGGGTACTTAGTACCCCACCCCTCCCACAGAAAGCTGTTTATTCTGGCTTAATTCAAGGGGGAAGGGTAAAAAAACACTTAAGACAAACATTGGGTGATGTCATGAGATATTTCTAGATCACAAGAAGGAAAGGCATATAAAATTTCTAAATTGTATTGATTACAAATATTTCTTTACTGAATTTTGAGATTTCGTCAGATAACTTTTAACTCATTGTATATTGTCACAGGCCTTGGTCAGTGGTTCTGGCACTGCCTGGCAAGTCATGCTGCAGCTGCCCTTGTGGCAGCTGCAGCATGACTTGCCAGATCAGTGCCACAACCACTGACTTAAGACTAAAGGTACGTTGGTACTTGAACGAAAGCTCTTTTCACGAAGAATTTAAATATACAATTGTCGTCTTTTATCTAGGTAAATATACGAAAAAATCAGGGACTGGTATGGAATGAGTTAAAATGAAAATAAAGGAATGCATCAACTGAAAGATAATTATTTGACTGTCACACAAGCCTTGACAATCCAAAATCATATGATCAGCCTGAATGGAATGAAACACCAAGGCTTACCTGGAAGTAGAATTCTAACGTCTTCTGTAGGTTGGTGTTTGCAGGGAAACACTGAAATGAGAAACAAACACAACTTCTGAGCTGAAGATATTGGCCGTAAACTGTGAATCACTAATTTTCAATATCACATGTGTAATTACAATCAGATTACCTTTCCCTGTGACAATGAAAAATGAAGATCTTTCAGAAATTCACCCTGCCCAAAATACCAACCAATTGAAAGTACTTTGTTCAAAAGTAGGAATATTACTTTCTTGTAAGTAAAAAAAAAAATTATGAAAAATAAAATATACCATTATCACAATTAAAATTACATGTATTCATGGGGGTGGTAAGGGGTTTTCCATACTTGGCATTTTTATTCGTCATACTTACCTAATGGAAACCTTTTTAATTTCTGTACTTCGTACCAACCATTATTACTTATACCAGTGTACTAGGGATACCCCTTAACCCCCCCCCCCCTCCCCATATAGTGATTATGAATGAAGAACGCTGTGATACGATTGATACCTAAAATGAGAACACGGAACAGAGCTTCTTTATATTTTAGTCCAAACTGGCACCTTCTAATGAGACAGGGGTTGGGATCAGACACTATTTTCCTTCACATCAATGTATCTCTAGGCATAGTCTCCATTTTCCAAAGAAACAATTCAAACTATGAATATGCCCTATTTTTTATTATTTATAGTGTGCATGGGCTGTACTTGAAACATATGTGTATTACATCAAAGATGATCAACTTACATTGTTCTCCCGTAAGTAATAACCCAATGCGAAGTTTCTGTCTGCACTTTCACGCTCAGAGAGATATCTGAATCAAAAACAACATTTGCAACTCACAAACATCATGTGGCATAGAGTAAGGCAGAAAAAAGGTCTGCAGTTTAAATGTTTCAGCAAACAATGCCCAGAATCATCACCAGGCTTGTTGATTGTTTCTGGCAAGCTCAACTCCAGTCCACCTGGTGGCACACATAGGCAACGCATGGCATGCCATGCCATGCAAGACAAAACTACTGAGTTTACATGCATGAATGATGGTCCTCCTCCTAACGCCAGCCCCTCCGGCCAATGACAGGCCACCCTCTTTACACGGGTCCTTTCTCCATGCTGCCAGTAGGGTGTATTCACTCTATATTACCCCTAAAGCAGGGCAATCCATCCCTCTTATAAGGCCACATTTCTGGTGCACTTGGGGTGGCTTTCCTTATAAGAAGGGACCATTGTATTTCATGTTGACACTCGACCATGCTAAATGAAAGCTTTTCCTGTGATGCATCTATATATATATATATATATATATATATATATATATATATATATATATATAATTCATTAACTTTAAGCCACAGGAAGAGTACATTACTGAAAAGAAGCAAAGAAAGACATGAAGACACTACAGGGCCAGAATTTCAACGAGAATCCGCGAATCCATTCTCGTAAAGATTCTCCCAAACTTGTCTTTCTTTAAAAAGAAAACTAATTGACAAAAATCCAAATAGATTCTCGCAAAATTTTGCGAAATTCTGGCCCTGCACTAGACAAGACAGTAGAGGCCTTATCAGTAGCTTCTGCATTGCCTGGAAAGCTTTGCCTAGTATGCCATTCCCAAAACTGGTCTGGCAGAGGCTGAAGCATGACTTCCCAGGCAAGGAAAACAGTGTTACCTGACAAAACCATCAATGTATGGCACAGTGGTCAACCTCTTATAAGGCCCCCTGAAAAAGGGCCCCCCCCCCCTCTACTGAGGTCACTTATCCATGCAGCAAGTATGGTATTTTATTTTTATTTTCTCCCCTCTGGAGAGCCCACCCCTCTTGCAAGGGCATATTTCTGAAGCACTTGGGGTGGTCTTATAAGAGGGGTACTGTTTATGGGATTTTGAGTTCATGTGCTGTGTTTATGGGACTTTTGAGTTCATGTACTATGTTTATAGGACTTTTGAGTTCATGTACTATGTTTATAGGACTTTCGACTTCATGTACTGTGTTCACAGGATTTTGAGTTCATGTACTGTATTTATGGAACTTTTGAGTTCATGTTCTGTGTTCATGGGACTTTTGAGTTCATGTACTGTGTTCACAGGATTTTCAGTTCACTTGCTGTGTTCATAGGATTTTGAGTCCATGCACTATGTTTAAAGGATTTCGAGTTCATGTACTGTGTTTATGGGATTTTAAGTTCATGTACTGTGTTCAGGGGATCATGAGTTCATGGACTGTGTTTATGGGACTTTTGAGTTCATGTACTGTGTTTATAGGACTTTGAGTTCATGTACAGTGTTTATGGGTTTTCAGTGCATGTACTGAATCCCTCTTCAAAATACAGGACAGAATAAAGATCACAGTCCATAAATTTCCTGTGCACTTGCCTGTATGATACAAAAATGTGGGCAAGAAAAATTTGTCACCTTAATGTTTGACTTATTAAGGCATCCTCTATCAATGTCATCTAAACATGCAACCACTTTGATCAGAGGCTTTTAACACCCTTTCCCCCTTAAATCATCCAAAACTGGCTTGGTGTGAAATGCTGTCTGTTTCAATGTTGTTTATGAATTCTAATGTTGTTGAAAACAATATGAATGAGACTTGTGGACAGGCCTATCAGAATAGTGTGCCCCAAGGAATTTCTGAACTCAATGGGGAAGGGGTTAATATGAAAATAATTATTATAAGCATACATATTTGTGACAAAAAAAAAAAACAACAAAAAAACACACACAATCACAGAAGTAGGGTACAATCTTCAGTTTTCGTGATACAAAGTGACAAATCCTCTTGCACCGTACAACAACAGACAAATATGTATCATGTTCAGATTTGCCTCCATTGCATAAAGCTAACCATCCAATTCAATTTAGAAGAATCTCTAATGAATGCATGTCATTCTGAACATGTCTGAGAGAACACAATGCCACAAAAACTCCCATACCCTAAAAACTGAAGAAGCCACCATAATCAAAACCAGTTATACATTTTTATCACTCACAACACACAAAAGCAAAAGCAGTAAAAAAATTCAAATTTTCCCACCATCAGAAATGTAGCCAGGCATTTTTTGCGGTAAAGACTTGTCACGATTAGCTACCAATTTTCTGCAGTATCTTCTAAGGATTTTCTGCAGGAAAAGCTACACTAAGCTTTGCTTGCTCTTTACAAGGGACAAGTGTGGAAGCATCAAAGTTATACGTTTTACTTGCAACCATGAGTCTGGCACTAGTGTTTGGCAGTAAAACTTAACTTTGATGCAAACTGTCTGGCATGATGGAGGTGCTTTTGCATCACGTGTCTGCATGGACTACATGGTTAACCCTTTTCCCCTTAAACTGGCCAAAACCGGCTGGTGGTCTAATGTCGTCTGCTTCAGCGTTTTCAACTGATTTCACCAGCAATGAAAAACAACTTGACTGAGAATTGAAGATGAGACCTGTCAAGACAACATGACCCAGGTCAACAGCTTTCCTCGGCATGGGTTGGGCACTTATTAGTGCCCAACCCATGCCGAGGAAAGCTGTTGACTCAGTCTTAATATAAGGAGGAAAGGGTTAATGTACCGTGATAGACCAATGAAGCACATTTATGACTGTTGAGTAAAGCTGTGCATAAAGCCTCATTTTGACATTGCACAGGTGATTCCATGAAGAGAGCAAATAACTTGTATTGCGCAAAAGATCAGTAGATATCGTTGCTGTCAGAGCAAAAAGTCGTAAGTTTTTGGACTGCACTTTTGAGGTAGAGCCAAAAAATCAAAAGGTCGTATGTTTTTCTTACAGACTATATTGGGATTGCTATCACAGCTAAATGTCAAATGTAATTAGGCTGTAGTTTTGAAAAACTAAAGGTTAATATTTTCTTTCCAGAAATAAAACAAAGTTGAAGGAGGTGTAATTTTGAACAAATGCGTAATTGTATATAACTGTAAATTCTAAAAACACACTGTGACACATTATTTACCAAATTGTCAGTTTTGAAAACATACAACCTTTTTCTGTCAGAAAAATACAAATGACACTTTGCAAGATTAAAAAATATCCAACTTTTTGCATCTGCTCTAGCTTCTTAAATACACGTTTGAAGGTCAGAACTAAAGTATGATGCTATGCCCCATCTACATGCATCATAATCTAACCTGGACTCATTTTGCACAAATATGACACATGCGACCTTTTGCTCTAACAGCAACAATATGAGGCAAGCATTAAGAGACTTGTTTCCACAGACAAAGCCTATTTAACCCTCTGGACACTATGCGTTTTGTAACTGAATGTATTTGGAGCCGATATATCGGCTCTTAGGGCCCTGAGGGTTAAGCCTTACTTTTGCAAACAAAACGTTCAAACCACACATTACATGTTCATGCGCAAGTTATGTTAGCAGGTTTATATTTGTCATAAATTTCAAGCAAGCTTAATCCACATTGCAGAAGCAGTACATCTGGCAAAAAACATTCTCGTGTGTCTTGATCTGGCAAAAAAGCTATTTCCCACAATTTACCTACTATCCACATATAAATGTATATTTTCACACCATTTTGTAACTCATTCCACACTACATGTAAGCGCAACCAGTATGTGAGACAAAGTGCCCCTTGGTGGACAGATTACACAAGCACTTTCATCACATCAACAAAAAGCGCGTTACACCACCATTTGGTCGCCATTTTGTCTGTCAAATTACACCGGCATTAATGCACAGGTCACGATACTGGCAATATCTGCAATTAATCAAACATGTTTAACACCGAGACACTCTATTCTATGGAAAAATGACTGGATTTACCAACTCTGCTCCAACAGACTATTTGGCCTGAATGTCATTGGTAGATAGACACTGTTGCTTGATCAGTGTTTGAAGTTCCGTATATTTATCTGACACGATGACCTGGTGAAAAATCTACTGAGTTCACACAAGCAAACATAAAACTTGTACACACATGGCAATCAATGGGTGCTACAACTATAAAGATTTCATAAGTTTACATGTACTTCAACTCATTCAGTGACAACTGCGATTCAAGTCGAACTACTTAAAATGAACAGCTCTGAATTAAAAATAAAATATGGGTGCTACATTCATGTTCCTTGTAAAAAGACCTTTCATTCAAGTACCAGCATGGCTAAGGTACATTGAATATAAAAGTCCAGGTCAACAGCTTTCATGAGTTTGCTTTGGGCACATTGCCAAGGAAGCTGTTGACTCAGTCAAAAATGTGGCACTGAAAGAGTTACCCTGAATATTGCAGCTTAACTGAATAAAGCTGCACATCATGTCACCCATACCAGGGTACGCAAGATCTACGGCATGTAAGAGTGATGTGGTAGGATACACTGTGCATCACAGTGACGTACCTGATTAGGCAGTTAGGAGAGTAGATCTTTTTTCAGTGCTTTTTGCAGCACCAACAGTGTTATCTTGCATCATGCAAGGGAAGAATAGAAGGGGGCAGGGGGGCACTGTGTAGGCCGCACCACAAAGGCAGCAAACTGTTCAGGATGTCTGTGAACCTCACCAACCACTATTAAAACAGCAGACACAGTCAGTGTTTGTAACAATGATCAACAAAAAATCCTACTTTTCTGGGTCAGGTGTCACAGCATAATGAATGGCTATCTTTGATGCCAAGACCCACAAAACTGCAGTATTTTAGCCAATTTTAAAGCTTTTATGTCATCAAATTTGACTGAAGCACTCCTTGTTAAGATAAATTGCCATTTGTGAGTTTTCTTTGCCCTGTTGTCACAGCTACAGAAACTCTAAAAGCATGTAAAAATGCTAAAATTAACATACATTTTTGTTTGTTTTTATGAATCAGAGGCAAAAATCCTACACATCTGAGCATTTTCACCCAAAATCCTACTAAATCCTACAATTATTCCCAAATCCTACAAAAGTAGGAAAATCCTACTCGTTACAAACACTGCACAGTGCTCTCTGTCATTTCCTGACAAACTCCAAAGACAAAGATTGTTCAGAATTTGGTGACCCCAATCTGTGGCCCTGGTTGCCAGCCTGAATTACCCTGTCGCCTTATTACATCACCACATGTTCACCACAATGCATCTTGAGGGATCGCGGGGACAATGTCAAAGCAGCGCATACTGTAAAACACAGTTGTGGTTGCAGTATGGCTGATGTCTTCGTAATATTGGATGAAAACAGTGTCCCTGGTGCAAAACTACCTTCTGCAATACTAAAAGACAACTCTAAGGAAGAGCTACTTAACGATGGCTGCACTGTTGGGGGTTCAGTTCAACTCATGGGGGAATCTAAACAAAGTGTGTGCATGGTAAGTTTTCATGGATTTGCCTGCAGCCATATCACACATAGCCTGTTGATGTGCAACAGCACCGGCTATTGTGATACATTCTAATATCCCTTAGACATTGTAAAAAGATGCATTCCATTATAAGTTACCTGTAGATTATTCATTAACTTACCATGCACACAGACTTTGTTTGGATTCCCCATGAGTTAATCTGAACCCCCTGACTGCGCAGACATTGTCATAGCAGTTCCTTATACTGCCGCCACACTAGACCTGGGATAGACCTGAGATCAAGATTCGGGAAGTACCCGGGGCAGGTTAATTCGAGAGAACTTGCCACACTACAGTCTGATCTCTCAGGGTGGTTCCAGCTGCATTCGGGTTGTTGTGGCCACACTGTAGACACTAACCTGAGACAGGTCTGGAATGTCCTGAGCTGATGTCAAAGGGCAGCTGTTTATCCCATTAGCCAGGTCACTGTTACCAGATACACCCCCTGTTGAGCCCATCCCAAGTCAAGATCTCGCATTGAACCCTCATCATCCTGGGGTAAAATTTCAGTGTCGCAGAGTTTCTTGAGTTAATCTCGGACTGAACCCGAGATATTTGTCTAGTGTGGCAAGGGTATTAGAGTTGTCTTCTACTATTACAGAAGGTAGTTTTGCACTGGGATGCTCTTTTCATCTAATATTACTAATACATCAGCCATACTGCGACCACAACTAAGTTATACTACATGTATATGCACTACTGTGACCTTGTCCCCAGTGATCCCCCAAGATGCACTGCAGTAAACACGCTGTGATGTAACAACTTTTTAAGTTATTTGGTCATTTCACCTAAACTGGAACATGTAAATGTCTTGCTCAAGAGGTTTGTCTGCTGCTTCTGAAGTCATGTTCCAAATTATCCATGCAATGAAAACACCACCCATCTTCAGATTGAAGGTGCTTGAACAGGAATTGGTTAATACAGTGGTCCCCCTATTGTAAGGCGCCCCCTGGTGCCAGGCCATACCCTCTACAGGGGCCACTTCTCCAAGCATCAAGTATGGTATTTTCATTTTATTTTCCCCCACAAGCGAGGCCTCTCAAAAGGCCACATATCTGGTTTACATGCAGTGGCCTTATAAGAGGGGGACCACTGTATACAGAATGATCAGTTACTGGTAATAGTACACTGTAGCCTGGAATGAGTTACATGCAACTTAATACAATTTCTGATCGGTTCACTTCAGTCCAGCTAGGGTACATTTTGATTGGTTGATACAGTACCATATATAAATCAGATCCATATTAGAAAGTGTTTAGATTGTTGCTTTAGAATTGGAAAACTATGCTGTATGCATCTCTTCATTTTATGTACTGCAAGCATTTTGAATGTTTCACATTCCCCCAAATTACGTTTCCAATTACCATGATAAACTAACCTGCATTCACTTTAGACACAATGCTCAAAGTGAAAATAAATGGAAATAAAATTAATTTGTCTGGCTTCAATAAACAAGGGTGGCAGAATAAAAGACACAGGTTACACAGGGGGGGTACCACATAACTTCTGTAGCATCACTGAAGTCTAAGGAGAGCAATGAGACTGATCTTACCGGTTAAACAGACTAGTTTCTGTTGTTCCAGCACACAATTAGACTGTACTTTTAACTCATTCCACCCTGATACAAGACTGAGTCAATAGCTTTCCTTGGCACATGAAGCTGTTGACCAAGCTGTGGGCATGGAATGATCTTCCATGCAAGTTTTATCCAAAATTTTGAAAAATACTCCCTAAATTAGTAAAATACAATTAGCAGACATTTAGATATTAGTGGGAAAAAGTGTCATTAGGGTGGAATGAGTTAAAGTAGTACACATTCACATAACTTTGTTTCAATTCTGTAGTTTTATACATCTGCCAAATTAAGTTGTTTCTGAATCTGAATGGTTCAAATCTAGTGAAAGCAATTGAGATTTAATTTAGCATTTTTATTTACAGTGAAACCTGTTCTCACAGACCATTCATAAGGCAGGCCAAAAAGTGGTCACACAAGGCAGGTGGTCTCTCAATGGAGGTGAGCAATTGATAGGGCAAGGCCAAAAATGACTAAAAACCCTCCAGCCGCCGACTCAAAAGCCTGACCGGTTTCGCCAATAGCCTGGCTCATCAGAGGCTAGTTTAACAACTTTCAACGGAGGAGGCATATCACGGGAAAAGACAGCAACAGGGACTTTGAAAACATGGTTTTAAAAGGCAGGCAGTCTTTACAGGGCCAGAATTTCAGCAAGAATCTGAGAATCCATTCTCGTAAGGATTCTCCTCAACTTGTCTTCCATTAAAAAGAAAACTAATTGACAAAAATCCAAATAAATTCTCGCAAAATTTTGCGAAATTCTGGTCCTGCTTTAATTACAGTGGTTTCTTGGAACAGGTTTTACTGTATATGGTTCAGTTACTTCTTAAATTCATCTAACCAATTCAGCAAAATCTCATTGGCCTCTGTATACTCAAAGCTATGTGGCCCCACACTGTGGTTTCAATGTGTACTCACGATGGGTTGTGGAAGCCCACGTATTCCCAGCCAGCCATTCTCTTGAACTGAGTATTCACCTAGAAGGACAAAGGGTAAATCTGTAGCCATCTGTTCTGGTTGGCAGAAGCACAGAAACACTGGCCACCTCCAATCCTTGTATATTTTATATGGACAATTTCCATAAAAATTCTTGCTTTCTAAAGTTTGTTGCAGTTAACACTTTAAAACAGCATAAAAATGTAAAAATATTATTTTTTTTGGTCATTTTCATTAAAAAACACAACATTTATAGAGACTGGTAGCCAATGCCCTGTGTATTAGAAAAAAGCTTTGCTTTTTCTTCTGTTTGCATGGTTAGCTTGTGATAAGAAATTACTGATGCGGTGCCATGTTTGGCTCAAGTGCACGTTAACCGAGGTAGGTTTTTGCCAGACGTAACTATGCCTGGAGGTAAGCGTTAAACTAAACAAACCGTGTGTTGCCTGAATGCATTGATCGACTCGGCTGCTCACGGATGTCCCGGAGCCGCGCTTGTCCACATGTGTGATGGGTTGCCATGGTGACTCGTTTGTGTTGCATTATGGGAGCCGAGTGCATCATGGCGCCTTATGAATTGTGTCATTCGCCTACACAGCTACGTCTTTTCACTTCCAACGCAGAAGCCACCCATGAACTTATTTCCCCATCCAAACTTTTTAATCCCGACATCTGGGGTGAGAAACAACTTCAAAATAGGCGTCCATACATAGAAATTCAAGTTACATTGGACAGATCTACTCCATAGCTAAGCCTAATTATTCTGCCTGAAAGGCCATTTTGAAAAAGCTGCAGGTTGAATGATAACACTCAAAAATGAAAAGAAATTGAAAAAAAATTCCCCATTTGCCAAAACACAAATTTTCAACGTTCCCTAAGTATCTAGTCAAAGGAAGAACTCTAACCTATTACGGCTCAATATCTAAGCTCTGCTATCGGTCAGGTGAATTGGTTCAGACTGAAAAGAAACAATAAGTTAATGGACATGTCAACAATTAAATGTTATGTTTACAATATGCAGATGAGGCTGTCCCTTTTCCAATATTATTAATAGAAAAAAAAAATATGACTATGATGACCTTGGCAAGAAAATGCTCCACTGCTGACAAATGAGCCAATCAAATTCCACTTCACAGACTGACGTTTGGGGGGTATTGAGACAGCTAGGAGACCATATTCACTCAAACTGTAGCACACAGCCTCACTGAAGCATGTCCCTGCTTGGGTTCATCCATAAAATTAACTGGGAAACATTTGTCACAAAACAGACATTCCTCTTGAAAAGTGCAAGCATTAATACTGGTGTATCTTCAGTTTAATTTATTTTGTTGTGACATTAAAGGGTAGTTTTTAACCAAACTAAACAAGATTCTTATACTGTACAGCACCACGGAAACCCACTGCAGGACAAGTTATTCAAGCACTGGCATGGGTGCTATATTTTGAATGAAGACAGTAAATTATCACCATCCAAAAAGAATTTACTATGTTGAAAATTGGCATTGGATAAGTCCATTGGTCAGCAATTGGGGTTTGCTCTGTCTTTATGAGTTTTACTGGGTCTCTGGCTTGATTTAAACATTAGTGGATGTCATGTATATATATGGCAACACAATCAAGCAAAGACTAATTGAGCAGGACAATGCTAAAACAGAGGAATAAACATGCTGGGGAGTATAACACAAAGGTTGGAGACACTCAGTTGTCATGACAACCAACATACAAGGCACACCCTATGGAGTGATGAGGTACCAGGAGAGGCCTGCCACAGACATAAGTACAGTACATTCACAGCAAACACAGGAATATATCTGCAGCAGGTACGGGACTATGTCCTCAGCAGACATGGGAATATGTCTTCAGCAGACACGGGAATATGTCTTCAGCAGACACGGGAATATGTCTTCAGCAGACACAGGAATGTCTTCAGTAGACATGGAAATATGTGTTCAGCAGACATGTGAATATATCTTCAGTAGACATGGGATTATGTGTTCAGCAGACATGGGATTATGTGTTCAGCAGACATAGGATTGTCTGCAGTAGAATAAAGAATAAGCCTGCAGCAGACTTCGGAGTAAGCCTACACCAGACACAGGGAGTTGTCTGTAACAGAGGTGGACATAAATCTATGGCAGATATTTAAGTAGGTCTGCTACAGACATGGGAATAAGTCTCCAGTTATCCTGACAGCATGCTGACGTAAGTGATCAGATCAGATACCTCAAATTGCTGATACCAAGGTTAAATACAGGGAGTTCCAAAGGGTCAGATCTGTCCCTGATGATGCCTTACTGAAGGATGAAACTGGTCAGAGTTTGCTTAAGTCTCCACCCTTTCTCATTGCTGATAGGCCTTTGCCTGTTTATCTTAAAAAATAAAATAATAAATTGAGTCTGAGTCATATCCTGTTTGCAGACAGGACCTGATTGGTAACAGACATGGGATTAAATCAAGCTTATACAGATGTTATCTGCAGTGGTCCTAGGAATGTCCGCAGTTGATACGAAAATAATATGCAGCAGACATGGGAATAAATGCAGTTGACACGGAAACTGTCTCTGCAACAGATGAGGTGCAAACAGCCACGACATCAAGTCTGCAGCACACGTGCGGGTTGCATTTGTTGTAGGAACACTGAGTTTGCCTCTAGATCACAGACATGAAAAAGGCACGGTGTTCCAAGTATTGAAACAGGTACAACTGTATGCTGAATTTGCTACTGTTGCAAGGTTACTGCATGCACATTCACTGTCAGTAGCAACACAATGGACTCCACACTTACCGTAGGAGACATCTACTGCGGACCTCTCTAAATATACTGTAGGGGACCTCTCTACATTTACTGCAGGAGACCTCTCCACACACTGTAGACCTCTGTACACTGACTGAAGGAGACCTCTCTACATTTACAGTAAATCACTCTACATTTACTGTAGGAGAACACTCTATATTTACTGTTGGAGACCTCTCTACGCTTACTGTAGGAGACTTGTCTACACTTACTGTAGGAGACCTCTCTACATTTACTGTAGACCTCTCTAAATATACTGCAGGAGACCTCTCCACACTGTGGACCTCTCTACACTGACTGAAGGAAACCTCTCTTCATTTACAGTAGGAGATTGCTCTACATTTAGTGTAGGAGAACGCTCTACATTTACTGTAGGAGACCTCTCTATGCTTACTGTAGGAGACCTCTCCACACGTACTTAGAGCTGTACAATAAATAAGGTGGCAACCATGAGACACACTGTTCTGTGGCAGATACAAAGAACCATTACATGTTTGCAGTACAAAACAAACAACGCGTGCCTTTAAACATGTCTCCTGTTACAATGTATATGTACATAGCAAAGTGCAGTTTCTTTTTTTTGTATCACAATTGCTAATCAATAGCCCCCACAGCACTCCGGCTTAAGGGATTTACCTCAACATTTAGTCTTTTTGACAACAGAGGTCTTGATAGGAGCGATTTATCACGAAACACATGAAAAGTACATCCATACATGTATTTGTGATCAGATGCCACCTTGACAGTCTGGACGCTCTCATGTGGAGAACACACATACACACAAACACACACAAAATCCTGTGTTGGCATGCAGAGCCAAGCCTGAATTGGCAGACAACTGTTTATAGACAACCTGTCTCCGCCAAACAGCGGCATACGCATATCATCCAGCATTGATCTAAGACTAAAAGTGACCATTGCCAGTTAAAATAAATCTTTGATTACACATGTAGATTATCAATGGACATCCTTTGAACAGTTCAGCCACACAAGCTTAAAGTGGATAAAATTATTGTATATCAATTGTATCTCAACCTTGCATGGTTTCAATACCATCAAAATCTTGTCAGACATCAAGACAAGAAGCTGTATAATCACCATGGCAACCACGCAGTAATGAGTCTCACACTACAGATGATAAGCCAAATATAGCGTGGTTACTGAATACAGTTTCATTGACACTCACACTGTACACTCTTGGTACAGGCTAGAAAATGCTGCACTTGTGTCATAGCCATGCATTGTGGTATACAGTGAAACCTCATTATAACGACACTCAGATATCTGACATATTCATTATAATGACACAAGATTTGAATGGCAAAAGTTCATTTTCTTTGTTGTTTGATTCAGTTATCTGACATATTCAGGTATCTGACACATTTCTAAGGGAACGGATGGTGTCATTATAATGAGTTTTCACTTTATTTTTACCTGCCTTTTTTACCACAGTAACAAAAGTGCAATACTCAGAATGTCGTTCTTTGGATCACATACAGATCTCTATTGATGTTAATGGAGAAATTCAAGCTCCTTTTTTGGAGTAAGGTCCATTTTCTGGGGACATACACGAAAACTTTTCTCTCTCGATCACAGATATATAGAAATTAAATGTTGCAGTTTCAAAACACTTTGACAAAAACAGGAAGCAGAATTTTCCAATCGCTGTGAAAAGATCCTGATCATGAACAGTTCACCAAAGATTCTCCAGACGACAAGAGTGGCCAGTAACTGAGACCAAGTGCAACTTGCTTCATAAACTAGGCAAGACAAGGCTAAACAGCTGTGAAGTCTGACAGGCTGTGTCCGACCAGTTTCGTTGATGAATTCAGTTTTTTAAGGGTGTTTAGGAAAACTGCTGAAGCCCTTATACATGTATACCTGTGGGGAGATACACTTGTTGTTGTGACACACATGTACTGTGTTTACGTTCTAAGCGTGACTGGCCATGACTGACTATTTGTGTCGTCATGATGTTCCAAAAAAAAAATTGTTTCATAAACTTTTCAGGCACTGGAGAAATGTCACAAACCATCAGTATTCATAGTGAGGTGAAAAAAATTCTGGGGCATCTCCTGGACTTGCTCCACTTTCATGTAGATGCACAGGGTTGGAGAAGTGCAGCAGATTTAACCATCACATCCAAATCAGTTTCATATACTATTCACTGATTTGATGAAGCTAGCAGTATCTCTGTATGTTTCAATGCCTGACAATGCAGGAATATTTATATTCCACACCTACCAAGATCTTGCTGTGGAAAGCCTCTGTATTAAAAAGTTTCAAGAAAGAAATGTCCCTGCATCATATAACTAACAGAAGCCACATCCTCATGAAAAGACCTACGTGATGACAGGGCTTGAAATTAGCAGTTACCCTGTTGCCTGGGACAAATTTTTTTGCTCCCTAGCAATTTTCAGTGCCTATAGCAGCTGCCTATGGGTCAATTTATATTTCTTCATGGATATGACCAACAACAAACATGTGTAAAATATATTTTCGAATCAGGATAATTTAGTTTTACACTCTCCAATGACAACACAGAAATCCACTTTTATGGCCAATGCCAAAAATACCATTCAACAACAACAACAACAACAAAAGAGACAGTGGCAAGTAGTTTCGGTAAACGCAGCTGTTACAAGGTATATTTAAAAAACTATTGCATGCAGTAGATACCTTTTCTTTGGTCAGATTAATGTGTGCAACAAACATTTCAAAAGGATATTTTGGTTTTTAATTGACACATGACCGATCTGATCATGTTTTGATTGTTCTTGTTGCAGAAGACCACCAGTTGACCAGTATTCCTGTCAATCATTCAGTGAAACAGTAAAGGTATTTTTTATATTTCTCTGTATCGCAATGTTTCCAAGTATGGTGGGAGATGCTTTTAACACATAATTTACACAACAGCTCTATCCAATTCTTTTTGATGGCGGAAAAACAGGGCAGGTTCATGAGCTCTGGGACAAGTTGAATTTGTCTCCTGGTTGCCTCCAGGGCAAGTTGAAAAAGATAATTTCTACCCTTGGATGAAATGTCAGTCACTCGCAAGAACAGGAACTGTATCTGCAAGGTCATGTGACTATTGTCTGTGTGTCAGAGAATGACAATCGAGACAGCAGTGACACTGGCCAGGTGCTTCAAGTTGACAAAATGCCCCTGTATACCTGTTTACGAGGAGTAAATAATTTAACCAGAACTCTGCTAGCAATGGAAAAATATATGTGTAACTGATTTGCTTACAATGCCTCTGCACTTAAAAAACCTATTTATAGAGAGTAAATATCTCTGCAGCACAGACCTGCTTACAATGAAGAAATGTCTCTGTATCAGAAACCTCTGTATAAAAAATTTATGAAATAAAATATAAAGTTTCTCCATCAGACCTGTTACATTAACAGTAGGAATGTCTGCCTCAGGCCTGTTAATAGTAGAACTAGTAACAGGAACGTCTCTGTATCAAGGGCTTGTTAACGATGCAAAAATGTCTCTGTATAAGAGACCTATATGTATTCAAAGAGAAGATGTATAGGAGTCAAAGATCTGTTCACATTCAAAAACATCCCTCCATTCTACACAAGGACACAGGTGTACTGCTGGTAAAGCGTGAAAAGAAAAAAACAAAAAAAAAAACAAAAAAAAAAAAAACAAAAAAAAAAAAAAAAACAAATGTAACAGTCAGAACGACCTAAAGACCATCTCAGCCAGGATGACCCCTGGTGAGCTTAAAAATGGGTCAAGGTCACTGAATGTCACCCTCGGCCAAACTTCCAATGAGATGCTTCTATAGTATAAAATTCATGATGACAGCTCAATTTGTTCAGTTATTGCATCCACAAGGGTAATATACATATGCACGCACATACACACACACACACAGACAGACAGACACACAGACATGACGACAGTACCCCATCAGCCAATACGGCCAAGGGGGTAAAAACATGTTAATAGGACAAACGTACACACAGGACAAACGCAGAGGTGTAGCCAGGTTGAGAGGGAGGGAGAAAGCATAGCAGGGATGAGCCGAAAATAATGAAATGGTTAAATAATGGTGAATGATGCTTACAATTAACCCTGATTTTGTCAGGTATGACAAGTCACGCCCTTCCTCACAGCAAAAGGTTCTAACCCAATACCCATATTTGGTTTAAATAGCAATATCAACAGGAAGAAAATGACAGCAAAATATTAAAAGAATAAAAATGGGTGATACTAACATAATCAAACCTATCAGCTATCATGAGATTTGGTTTCAGCAGCGAGGCCATTACAATAGCTCCGGCATTCACCATGGGGTTGTGTGGTTTGTCTGAAAAGTAAAAACAATTGATTAATTTTCATTTCTTTTTCAGTACTGAAATTCACAATTTCATTGTACTTGTATTTTTGACCATGTTGCTGATGGCAAAAAAATGTACCACACAAAAAGTAAACAAAACAGTACCTTGACACAAGTTTCATTCTTTCAGTGTCAAGTTTTGGACTGCGTCAACAGCTTTCCTCAGTGCTTCAGGCACATTGTGCCGAAAGTGCACTGAGGAAAGCTGTTGACCTGGACCATTATATCTCTGGAACTATAAGCATGCTGGTATTTGAATGAAAGTTTTTTTTCACAAGGAATATGAATCTAGCATCCTTATCATAATTGAGCGCAATTTGTCTCAAGTAGTTCAACTTCAGTCGCAGCTGTCATTGAAAGAGTTAATTGAGAATATGTCAAAAATAGTGAAATCAAAACTTCAGCTAAATGCCTAAAATGCAAAAACCAAGGAAAATTTATACACATGGAAATAAATATGTTTCCACTTCACTTGACTATGTACAATAACTGTTAATTTGCAGGGTACCACCCAGGAGCTGCAAGAGTTTCCAACAAGAGTTCATGGCTTCCATAATCGTACTTAAAACACAATCAGAGATTGCTAGATTTATGCTCCCTTCTTCCCATGCTACAGCTGTCAGTACTGACAAGTCATTCTTGTGCGAAATGAACATTCATACCCAATATAGTGGCAAGATCATCCATCTTCTAACTTGTGCGAGACCTTATGTAGGATTATAATCACTTGTAATTTGAAAGGCCTATGTCAAAAACTGTTTGAATTATCATGTGAAAACCAATCTCCCTAAAATGGTTTTGTTACCTTGGGAATTGGGTCAAAGTCACCCATCTTCAAACTCATTTGAGACCTTATTAGCGACTGCAATCACCTGCAATTTGACAGGCCTATGTCAAAAATTTTTAAAGTTCTCACATGAAAACCAAATTCACTAAAATAGCTCTGTGACCTTTGGAATTGGGTCAAGGTCATCCATCTCTTAACTTGTCTAAGACCTTTTGTAGGACTGTAATCACCTGCAATTTGACAGGCCTACGTCAAAAACTTTTCAATTTATCATGTGAAAACTGTCTAATGGTACACACACAAAGTAATCACTATATGCCCCACGGGGGGGGGGGGGGGGGGGGGGGGAGGGGGAGGGCATAAATAGTCATCCTAGGGGTAGGGGTGGTGTTACTGTACTCACTTCGGAAGTCAAGTGCCAGTTCCTTAAAGCTGCGACCACTTGGCTCCTGTCCCACGTACTTGTGCACAACATCTTCACCCAGATCGCTCAGGACCATGGCGTACTTGAGAGGTTTGATGATAGACCGCACACAGAACGGGACCGTGCAGTGACCAAGTGAGTGTCTGCAACAAAACACAAGCAAGCAGGATCACAAGTATTGTTAACTGTTCGGTGTTCCTTTGATGCTGGTGGACTTACATATGTACAGTCCCCTATCTGGGACAATTTAGAATACAGTACCGGCACAGGATTAACTACAACTAGAACAGGCTGATTTTCCAACAGAAAATCAAATGTCTCCCCGTGTGTCCTTACTATTGTCACCCTTATTTTTATAAAAAGGCATACCGATTCCAATGATCTACAGATATGGTGAAAGTACACTCTTTATTGACATTTCAAAACGTTGATTTTTGACGAAATGCCTATGTGACCTTGAAAAATAGGTCAAAGTCATACATTTGCAGTTACAAGCAAGGTCTTGCAAAAGTCTTGCATAGAAACATAATCACACAAAATGTCAATCTCTTTAAGACAAATCTTTCTCGAGTGCATCTGCAATGATTTTTAAAAAGTGGCCATGTGACCTTGAAAATATGTCAAGGTCACCCATCTACAATCCCAACCTAGTTGGTATTATAAAGCATAAACAAGCAAAAATCCAACCTCCTACATCAAATCCTTGCAGAGTTGTTGCATGCGTGTCAATTTTAGATGACATGCCCACGTGACCTTGAAAAATATGTCAAGGTTACCCATCTGCAATCCCAATTTCCCAAGTCAAATCTTCCTCGAGTTATCATGTCCACATTGATTTTAGACGAAATGCCGACATGACCTTGAAAAATAGGTCAAGGTCATACATCTGCAGTTACAAGCAAAGCCTTACAAAAGTCCACATAGAAACATAATCACACAAAATGTCAACCTCTTTAAGTCAAATCTTTCTCGAGTGCATCTGCAATGATTTTTTAAAAAGTGGCCACGTGACCTTGAAAATAGGTCAAGGTCACCCATCTGCAATCCCAACCTAGTTCATATTATGATACATAATCATACAAAATTTCAACCCCTTAAGTCAAATCCTTGTGGAGTTATTGCGTCCGCGTCAATTTTACATGACATGCCCACGTGACCTTGAAAAATAGGTCAAGGTCATACATCTGCAGATCCAACCAAAGTCTTACAAAACTCTTACATAGAAACATAATCACACAAAATATCAACCTCTTTAAATCAAATCTTTCTCGAGTGAATCTGCAATGATTTTCAGAAGTGGACATGTGACCTTGAAAATAAGTCAAGGTGACCCGTCTACAATCCCAACCTAGTTCATAATTTGGTACATGATCATGCTAAAAATGTTAACTTCCCAAGTCAAATCTTTCTCCAGTTATTGCGTCCGCAACGCACACGTGTGGAGGAGGAGGAGGAGGAAGAGGAAGAGGAGGAGGATGAAGAGGAGGAGGAGGAGGAGCACACGTGTGGAGGAGGAGGAGGAGGAGGAGGAGGAGGAGGAGGAGGAGGAGGAGGAGGAGGAGGAGGAGGAGGAGGAGGAGGAGAAGAAGAAAAAACAGAGGCAAAAACAAGAGGGCTGTGTGAACAGCCCGTGCCTCAGCTGATCTTGACATTCATCACACTTGCAGCTCTATGAACTTGGGAAAGGATCAAGGACACCATGTTCTCAGTAAGTCTGACCTTTATAGAAGAACACTTACATGTGCAACATCAAAGTTCAAGTAGTTCTCAAGCTATAATGAAGAGTAAAATTCATGTATGTTGCACTGTGACCCCACAAACGAGGTCAAGGTCATTCATGTACAGTCTCAGCATGACCTTCATACAGAATAATTAACATGTGTAGCGGACTCAAAACAGATCTCAAGTTATCAAGTAAACAGTAAATTTTGTGTCAGTTGTCCTGTTAATTAGCATTAGAATGCCCACTGACTTACATAGTAATCAATAGGAAAACTGCATCGAACGATAAGTACCCGAATTGAAAATCCTTAAAAATCAGGAAACCAAAGCAGTGCCACCTAGTAAACAACTGTTTGACCCTTCCACGACAACATATCCATCACATTTCAGCTTAATCTGAGGGTCCGTTCTGACAACAAGTGGAAAATAGCAAAACCATACAAAAAATTCCTTAAAAAATTGCAGCGCCACCTGGTGAACAAATTGGGAACTAGGTGTCCCCGGGAGTGTCTATGTATGATATCAAAGCAATTGGGTACGCAGTTTCGGAGAAGAAAATTTTTTAAGATTTGTCAAACCCCCCCCCCCCCCCCAAAAAAAATTCATTAAAAATCCAAAAATCACTGGAGCATGAACATTTGAACAAAATTGGTAGAAACCCACCCAAGGTACATTGCCACCAAGTTTGAAGTTAATCTGGATGACGGTTTTGGAGAAGAAGTAGAAAATGTGAATTAGCATTAGAATGCCCATTGACTTCCATAGTAATCAATAGGAAAGCTGCATTGACCGACAAGTACCCGAATTGAAAAAATCGTTACAAATCAGGAATCTGCAACATTCCCACATAGTGAGCAACTTTCTTTGACCCTTCTACAAAGAACATATCCACCATGTTTCAGCTTAATCTGAGTGACGGTTCTGGAGAAGAAGTCGAAAATAGCTATAACACACAAAAATTCATAAAAAATTAGGAAAAAATTGCAGCGCCACCTGGTGAACAAATTAAGAACTAGGAGTCCCAGGGAGTGTTCCTGTGTGATATCAAAGCAATTGGGTGAGCGGTTTCGGAGAAGATGATTTTTTAAGATTTACCCAAAAAAGAACAAAAAAATTCAATAAAAATCCAAAAATCACTGGACCGTGACCATTTGAACAAACTTGGTAGAGACCCACCCAAGGCACATTTCCACAAAGTTTGAAGTGAATCTGGCTGACGGTTTTTGAGAAGAAGTCGAAAATGTGAATTGTGGACGATGGACGACGGACGGACGACGGACCCTCAAAAAACCTCAGCTGACTGACAAGTCAGCTGAGGTAACAACATGTTCCCCCCTTGCATGGGGAGACATAATGAACTGGGCCATGTCGATTATGGCATTCATGCATACCGGCCTCTATTGAACCATTCTTTTAGGAATGGGGATTTGGTGCAGTTGGCAAGTGCACAATTTGATCCACAAAAGCTGAAAAAAATGTAGATCCTAAAGGTAATAAGGAATTCTGCCACTCCTTTGAAAACTATGAGATTTTTTTTTGTCCTTTCTTTGAAAAAAAAGGAAGAGATTTGCTCTTCTTAAGATTAATACGGTATGTCATGGACATCACAATGAATCCAATTCCTGATATGCATTCACTCTATGAGCTTGAGAAATTGTTATGACATCTTTGGGAGCTACAAAGTAAGAGGGCCATTATGATAATCAGGCAGGTACTCTCCTGTCCTTGAAGGAAAGAAAGTGAGGGGGCACTAATCAGGCTGGAATGCTTACATCCCTGAGGGCTAGAAAGTGAGAAGACCCCTAATCAGACTGGATGGGATGACGATCATTTGTGAGAACGTATAATATGAAAATTTACTGAGAGGAACTTACCTCTGGCCATCAATTGTACACAGTGCCACACCCCAGCAGTTTGGATCTTGTCTAGCCAACTGTGGAATGACATCTGCAACCTGAAAGTTTCAACAGTCAGGGAATGAGCTGTGACCTTTAAGACGACTCTAGACAACGTAACCCTGAAGAAACTGATCAATGCCAATATATTGGAATGCACCCTTTTCCCATTAAGAACTTCCAGTGGGCATTACTGAACACTATCTGCTCCTTTTTGTCACAAAATAATCTTATGGCTTAGTCAACAACTTTAACTTCCCTGGTGCATTCTGGGTATATTGAGCCAAGATATATGAGTGTATCGACACAAACTGTTGACCTGTCTCAGGCAGGTAAGGATACATTCTGGCAGTGACAACAAATTCAATTTTACTTTTGCATCTGAATCAAACATATTTGCTGTGTTGAAGTGGTGTTTTTTTTTTGTTTGTCTGTTTTTTTTTGTTTGTTTTGTTTTTTGTCTCATATATTTAATCTGTTGTTAAAAATGGTTGATGAAATCAAGAAATTCATCCTGAAACCAAGATTTGGGAAAATCTTGGGAGTGAGAGAGAATTTTTTTTCTTAAAAAAAAAAAAGAGAAATTTTGACACTATCTATTTTCTTTCTTACTGAATAAAGAAAAATTCTTGTGAGAAAAAGTTGAGTAACTTTCTCAGTGATCTAAAAACATCTTGGTAAAGATAATAATTGTAGTAATGATTGAGAAAATACAAAAAGTTTACTGCGCATAAAATTATTACTTTTGTTGACTGCCTCACAAGCAAAGCTTAGTCAGCTACTGTAAATAAATTTACCAATATTAATGATGACAATTTCATGTTCCGCTTCTTCATAAAGGGAGTTGTTCTTGTTCAAGTACAGGTTTGTTCATCTGCAGCACGATACATTATGCAATATAAGATACAAAGGCATTTACATGGTAGCGGTTAATAGGCGGTTCCACATGAGAGGAACCACTGCCGAAAAATTTCTGGCCAATTACTATACCTCCTGCAAATGAACTTCGGAATTTTAGGGGGAATACTGTTTCAGTTTGTTCAACTGTCGCTCCAAAGTGGAATCTTTGTAAGCAAAATATTTCGTATTTACAGGCCACATCAAACTCAAATTTACCTCAATTGTATCCTCACAGTCAAACCTCTTTGGTCACGGATTCTATAAGAGTTATTTCAGTACTATTCGCCTACAGTGGTCCCCCTCTGATAAGGCCACCCCAAATGCACTGGAAAAGTGGCCTCTCTTGAGGGGTAATTAACAATGAAAATGCCCAATTTGGTGCATGGAGAAGTGGCCTTTGTAGAGGGGGTGGCCTCTCTTCAGGGGGGCCTTATAAGAGAGGGACCCCTGTATTTATGAAACCTTTAAGTTCTAATGGCTTCCTTAGGTCACAAGGTTTATTTATTTTTTTTGTAACCACAGATTCTTTTTCAGTTGAACACTTGAAATCTTTATGTTGAAATAAATCATGTAACATGCTGAAGGATTCAAGGATGGTCTTATTGGGGAGACTTTATCCCCCCCCCCCCCACCACCACCCCACCCCCCACCCCCCACCCCCCAACGAAAATCATGGAAACACTAAGGTAAAAGTGTATACGAGTCCAGAAAATCTTGGATGAATGTCTTATTGGAAAAAAAAGGACCTGTTAAATTCCTGCCTGTTATGTTTACATGTATTGATATTGGATTCATTCACTTATCAAATAGAAAGAATGTGATCGCTAGCTCCTGAAGCTTTTAGCCTTCAATCTGATATCTTTAGCAACCCGCTACTCTGTCTTTAGTTCCGTGCTTACACAAATCCAAGTGAAGGCGAGTCTTTCAAAAAAAAATTATCAAGGCACTTGGTACATTACTGTTCAGTAGTATGAAGACATTAGAAGGGAATATTTCACTTGAACTCAAATTACGTCAACCGACTTATTCCCAAATTGGTCACGCATCATATTCGCAAAATGTTTTACATGGTCCAAAAGACATTAACTTCATTTCCATCTGATTGAAATGTACTGTCTGTCAGTACAAATAAATAATTAATTAAACGTATTTTGATAATTTGATCATTTGTTGTTCTCTTTATTGTGTATTGCATACAAGAAAGTATGCAAAAAAAGAAACATTTAAAAATTGAACGATTGATTAAATAAAGCAAGTTAATTCCTTTACTTGCCAAACTGTAGGGATATAAACATGATCTACCGATATTGCTAGATGATGGCACTGCAATCGCAGTATGCGACATAGAAGGATTACCATTTTGAGTTAAAAATTCAATCTTATGCGGCATGTTTACAACTAAATGAACTTTTCCTTCGGCAATATACCTGTGTGGTCTGTCTACCATTTGATGAAAAAGTATATCAATGAAATGACTTTATATGAAGAGAACAGAATGACTGGGAGTGAAAGTGGGACTTGAGACTTGGCTTTGGTTCAGTTCCAAGTTAAATTTATCCCTGGATATTTGGTATATTTAGATGTTTAGTATCTGTAAAAGATTGCCATACAGTTAAACTTCGTATTTATTATTACTGAGTTACATGAAGTGTGAAGCTTTTTTTGGTTTGTTTTTAACTATGAGTGAATATATGTTTGTATAGATGGAAACATACTCTGCTACGGTCCCTAGAATCTGTTGAATGTGGCTGCGCTTGAAGCACACATGTACACAAACTTGCTGGGTCGGAACGTTTAATGCTGCGTGAGGACCAGAGAGCTTACAAGGCATCACTGGTTTGGTTGCTGATGCAAAGACTGTTGTTAAGTGAGCATCATCACTTGTAACTCTGACATGTAAACAATACGTGCCCAACATATTTTAGCTGGCAAACAAAATGTAAATCAACTCTTCAGCTCATTGTAGTGTAATGGATGGCATTATGATCATGATGATAAGCTTAGGCCATGTACCAAAATTGAATCAATTCCAGTTTTGGTTTCAGATTGACAACCAAAACAGGAGATCCAGTCCACTATCATAATTAAGGTTTGTTTATGCTTTACTCACAGTCAACTGTTCTAGACCTAGGGCCTGTATTTTTCCATTTTTAATGGAAACGGAACGGAATAATGGATTTTTGTCACCTCTGAAACGGAATTTGCTGTTTTGCCTTAATGTGTTTTACATACAAAGAGAACTACTGAAATGGAATTTGGAAATTTCTGGCTGGTGAAACGGAATTTCTAGTTTTTTGAAATGGAAAAATACAGGCCCTATAGACCCTTGGTAACAATATACAAACGGCAGACTGACGAGGACTCGGTTAAAGGCAAACCTACCTGGCCACTGGTGTTGAGTTTACAACTCTCATATATAGCATCGATGTGTTTGGTGAATGCCCCAAAGTCAGGAATGACAAACTGGTTGAGGAAAGCCTTGCCAATGATGACAATGTTATCTTGCACACATCTAAAACAAAACATTATGAAAATAAACATTACTATTTTATTCAGTACTCCAACTGAATAAAAAAAAAAAAAATCTAAAGCAGTTGCAGTAAGAACAACTGGACCCTATGCACAAT
This sequence comes from Hermodice carunculata, assembly GCA_964020975.1. Lineage (NCBI taxonomy): Eukaryota > Metazoa > Annelida > Polychaeta > Eunicida > Amphinomidae > Hermodice > Hermodice carunculata. The sequence goes on along the minus strand of OZ026618.1, from coordinate 64,624,687 downwards.
CTGAAGTTGAAAATTTCCTGACCAAATTTAGGCATGGAAGCTAATTTACAAGAAAATTTAACCATTGTTTTAAATGATTTGTATAAAAAGTACTTTAGCATCCCTTACAAACATAATCAGACTGATTGACAAAATATCAGCATCTGGTTAACTCATTCCATACCAGTTCCTGATTTTTTCATATATTTACCTAGATTTAACATGACAATTGCATACAGTGGTCCCCCTCTTATAAGGCCCCTCTCACCAGAGGCCACCCCTCTTGAAAGGCCAGCATTCTTGTGCAGAAAGTATGGTATTTCCATTATATTCTCCCCCTCAAGAGAGGCCACCCCTCTTATAAGGCCACTTTTTGGCTGCATTTGGGGTGGCCTTATAAGAGGGGGACCACTGTATTTAAATTCTTCATAAAAAGAGCTTTTGTTCAAGTACCAACATGCCTATAGTCTTAAGTCAGTGGTTCTGGCACTGCCTGGCAAGTCATGCTGCAGCTGCAGCAAGGGCAGCTGTAGCATGACTTGCCAGGCAGTGCCAGAACCACTGACCAAGGCCTGTGACCATAGTATGGAATGGGTTAATTTCCAACTGGTACAAGTGGTGCCTGCTTGAAAACAGTAAATATAACCTTGATCGGTCTTTTCATGAAATATTGCTCGGCAACTTACTCTCGAAATTCCTCTCTATCTACAAAAATGTCGCCCGACTCCTCAGCCTCCTGCTGTTTTTCGCGCTGTATCCTCAGGAAATGTGACCTGCATTCCTTCAGTCGGGGGTCTGTTTCTCGTAGCCCAGTGAAACTAAGTACCTATGGATGACAAGGATGTAAAAATATTTTATCTTTTGACTTGCTTCCAAAGCACACCAAGCTCCCAATCATCTCTATTATGCAAGTGGAAAGGAGAGGAAAAGGTTTGCTCAGCAGGCAAGTGTTTGACCTAACTTAAGTTACATATACTTCTTCAGGCCCACATGATTTGAGGATTACATGTGGGAACATGCAGCAACACTTCACAAACATATGTAATAACATGTAACAATTTTATGCAACAAAATGTAACAATTGCATATAACAGGTAACATTGTTAAATACAACAATGTGTGTCCTTTTTAATGCACACAAATCTCAGCTCAAAGAATAATGGTACATATGTCACCTAAAAATAGCTTTGGAGCAAATCTGTCTGTGTGCCTTGAAAATCATTTAAATTTAAGATATTTAAAAATTTGGTTTAATGATTATCAAAATTTATCTTGATCAAAATCTTTTGAATTGAAATAGCCCCTTCATCTTCAATTCTACTTTTATATCTTTAACTTTCATTTCATTGGATGCTCCTATAGCACAACTTAAACTAGAGGATCAGGGACCGATCCTGTGCTCAGGGGGCCCAGTGTGCTTTGGTGTGTGTGTGTGTGTGTGCGCGCGAGAGAGAGAGAGAGAGAGAGAGAGAGAGAGAGAGAGAGAGAGAGAGAGAGAGAGAGAGAGAGAGAGAGAGAGAGAGAGAGAGAGAGAGAGAGAGAGAGAGAGAGAGAGAGAGAGAGAGAGAGAGAGAGAGAGAGAGAGAGAGAGAGAGAGAGAGAGAGAGAGAGAGAGAGAGAGAGAGAGAGAGAGAGACTTGTGTGTAGAGTATCTTGATTTGTACATTTTCAAATTTGTGGTTTACATGCAACCACACGTCAATTCCACGAATACCCACACTGACATTGTTGCGTTTAGACAGCCTTATCTGCTTGAATAGACTCTGACAATGAAGTCAATGTCAATTTATTCACCATCCAAATTCACAAACAAATTCCTGACGACCTACTTCTTATAACATAATCATAGCTAGTTTCCTCAAGTGTGTCCTGTGGATTATCATGATTATCACTGACAAACATATTTCACACAAACAGATCTTGGCTCTGTGACCTTGGGGATTTGGTCAAAAAAAAAAACAAGAAAAACAAGAAGGCTGTCTGAACAGCCCTTGCTCAGCTCAATTAAGAAATTCACCACACTAGTGGCAATGTGACCTGGAGAATGAGGTCAAGGTCTTCCATGTGCTGTGCAAGTCTGGCCTTAACTGAGGACCGCCACCATGAACAACATCAAAGTCAAAGCTAAAAAAAGTTTTCAAGTTGTCTGGTGAACATTAAAATTCAGAAAAGTGACCCCATGACCTTTGAACTAAGGTCAAGGTCATTCATGTACTGGGTAGTTCTGGCCTGCACGCAGGACCACCCCTTCGTGCAATATTAGTCATAGATTAAGTTATGATGCTAACAGTGAAACTCATGTATGTAGACCTGTGACCTTCAGAATGAGGTTAAGGTCACTGACATACCATGTAAATCTTACCCTTATAACCACTAGTGTCCCTATGCAATTTTCAAGCAATTTGCCAGGTGCTTTTGGAGAAGATTTTATTTGATTTTGTCCAAAAAATAAAGAAAATTAATAAAAAATCTTAAAATCACTGCATCGTAACCACTGGAACAACTTTGGTAGAGAATCACCCAAGATACATCCCAACCAAGTTTGAAGTGAATCTGGCGCATGGTTTTGGAGAAGCTGAAAATGTGACTAACCATTGCATCTACATTGATGTTAAAAAATGAACAAAGAAATTCATGGAAAACATAAAATTCACAAGGCCCTAACCGATTGAACATACTTGGCAGAGACCCACCCAAGGTAAATCTCCACCAATTCTGAAGTGAATCTGGCTAACAGTTTTGGAGAAGTCAAAAATGTCAACTATCATTGCATTCACCATTGACTTCCATAGTAATCAATAGGAATGCTTGCATTGAAAATTTGTTACAAATCAGGGATCCGCCACAATGTCACCTCATGGATACATTTGTGTGACCCTTCCACAAGGTATAATAACACCAACTTTCAGCGCAGCATAATCTGAGTGATGATCCTGGAGAGAGAGTAAAAAATTACAAAAACACACAAAAATTCATTGACACAAATACAAAACTAGAAGCCAATCAGTGACCGCAAACCCCTCGGCCAGGATGAATGGACAGACAGACGGACGGAAGCATAGGTGATGAAAATACCCCTTTGCTATAAGTTAAAGTTACTTCTATTCGACCTAATGACAAAGCTTTGGTGCAAATGAAATGAGCAGAGATATCATGGCAATGCAATTTTTCTTCAATGCAGCATTGTGATAATTTTATATTGTGTTAATGGAGTTTTTTTTTTTTCTTCGATGTAGTACTGTGACCTAGTGACCTACTTTTCAATAGGCACCTGAAGCACCTCAGTGGCCCTCTGTGATAAAAAATTGATCTCTCTAAAGTGACTATTTTTGGAGATATGGCGTGGCAAGGACATTTTTCTTCAATGTAGCACTGTGACCTAAATATGTGACTCAGTGACCTAGTTTTATCTAGGTGTCTGAGGTACCCTTAGGAGCAACTGTAATAAATAATTGGTCCAGCCAGCTACAATGAGTAATTTGATATTTGAAGATATTATGGTATGGACATTTTTCTTCGATGCAGCACTGTGACCTAAATATGTGACCCAGTGACCAAGTTTTCAATAGGCATCTGGGGCATTCTGAGGACCAACTGTCATAAGTAATTTATGAAGCTACATTCAATATTTTTTAAGATGGTTTAGGGAGGAAAGGGCTAATAGCATTCCCACACTCTCGTGCAAGTCAACAGCTGTCTTTAGCTTGTGGCATATGGCGTCACGCCCCAAAACTGCATCAAGCAAGGTTTCCTCACGACTCGGTCTTCATATAACCTGGTGCAGGAACTTCAGGGTTAAAGCTAGACATATTTCATACTTCCTGGCATTTTCTGGTTTCAAAAATAGGGGTACCAAGAAGTATCTTTATAAAATTTCGAAGCAACTGGCCAAGCGTTTTCAGGGAAGAAGATTTTTTAAGATATTCCCAAGAAATGAACAAAAAAAATTCATAAAATCTAAAAATCACTGGACCGTGACCATTTGAAAAAGTTGATACATACCCACCCAAGGTACATCCTTCCCAATTTAAACTGAATCTGGGGGGATTTTTTTTTGGAGAGTTGAAAATTGTGGACGGACAATGGACTATCCTATAAGCTCAGTGGACTGACAAGTCAGCTGAGCTAAACAAGGACCAAAATTGAATAATAAAATCCAAAAATCAATGGAGTGTGACATTTTGATACACTTGGAAGAGACCCATCACAGCAACAATGGTGCCAAGTTTGAAGTCAATCTGGGTCCCAGCTTTGAAACAGAGAAGTACACAACATGTTTGTAAAACATAGATGCCTCGCTACCACCATTATGTTCACTCTTCTTACAACATTTGTTGATAGTACTAAATGGGGCACTTTGGGAAGTGGATGTACATGTAGTTACCAAATTCAGTAAAGTGGCCTTGTTATCTTGGAAATTAGGTCGTCACTTTTCTTTGAAGCTGATCTAGCCCTTATAGAAGACTACAAACATCTATAAAAGAAAAGCTCTGAAAAAAAATTGTGCAGTTACTGAGCAAAAACCAAATTCAGTAATGTGGCTCTGTGACCTTTGGAATTCACTCAAAGTCACGCACTTGAGATCTTGATCTAGCTCTTATAGAAGGCTAAATTCGTGTGCAATATGAAAGCCCTCTGTAAAAAACATCTTTAGTTATCATGCAGAAACCAAATTCACTAATAGGACTCTAGGTGGTGACCTTGGGAATTTGGTCAAGGTCATCCATCTTATAAGCTGACCAAGCCCTAATTGAGGACTATCACCATGTGCAATTTAAGTCATAACTTTAATTTTGGGTTACAATGCAGAAACCAAGTTCACTAAAGTGTCCTTGTGACCTTTGAATTTAGGTCAAGGTCAACCATGTTCGAACTTGGGCTAGCCCTGGATAAGGACAATAATCTTGTGCAATCTACAGGTCCTTTCATAAAAACTTTTCCAGTTATAGTGCGGAAACCAAAAGTCACTACAGTACCTTGGTGACCTTGGTAACAGGGTCAAGGTCAACCACCTTCACACTCACTGAGCCCTTATACCGGAGTATATACCTGGGCTCTATCAAAATCCCATCTCAAAAACTTCTTGAGTTGTGGTGTGGAAATCAAAGTCTCTTTACTGACCAACCTGGTGACCTTGGAAATTTGGTCAAGGTCATCCATCTTATAAGCCAACCAAGCCCTAATTGAGGATATTACCATGTGCAATATTGAGGTCATAACTTTAATTTTGAGTTACAAAGCAGAAACCAAGTTTACTAAGTGACCTTGTGACCTTTCACTTTAAGTCAAGGTCAGTCATCTTTGAACTTGACCCAGCCCTGGATAAGGACTATAATCCTGTGTAATATGCAGATCCTACCATTAGAACTTTTATAGTTATAGTGCAGAAACCAAAAGTTACAACAGTACCTCTGTGACTTTGGAAATAGGGTCAAGGTCAATCAGCTTCATACGTCACCTAGCCCTTATACTGGAGTATATATCTGGCAGTCTCAAAATTCTATCCAAAAAACTTCTTGGGTTACAGTGCCGAAACCAAACTCCCTCTACCAACTGACCGACATGAGCAAAGCTATATGCCCCGCCTTCTTCGAAGGGGGCATAAAAATGGTAAGTTTTACCACAGTTCCTATTGATTTAAATATAGTAATCAATAGGCATGTATGGATAAACTAATCAGTACTAAAAATGAAAAATTTCTTCAAAATCAGGCTTAGGGTTATGGAGAAGTCAAAAATGTAATTGTGAACGGACTGAGCCTCCTTAAAGCTCAGCATGACTAGCAAGTCAGCTGAGCTAAAAATTGACGGAGCATGACCATTTGAACAAACTTTGTGAAGAGCCAAAAAAATTCATACAAAATCCAAAAATCACTGGACTGTGCCCATTTTAACAAATTTGATACATACACTGGCATCAAGTTTGACATGAATCTGGCCAGTGGTTTTGGAAAAGAAGCTTAAAATGTAAATTGTGAATGGACAACGACAGACAACTGATAGACAGACTATAGTAAAAGCTCAGAAGACTGACAGAGTTACCTGAGCTAAATACATAAGTTGGATTGACACAACACAATGGTAATACACCTGTTATTAGAAGGAAAATTATTACTGGGAGCATCTGAAATTTTTTAAGTTGAGTATCTTCAAGTCTGTAACGGAGAGGTGCAATTCCAACTGCTACTGGTACATGCATGTATATGCAGTATGGTGCATATGATGAAGGATATAAACTTGCACTTTGCAGCATACAAAACCATGCTAATTAGCGGCATTTCACACTTTAAAACTTTATCATCATCAAAAGTTACATTCAGATATATGCGTAATGCCAAGGCTCACTTATACAGTGAAACCTCTCAACAGAGGGCACCCCAGTGACTGGTAAAAGTGTTCATGGTAGCAAGGTGCCTACTCCAGAGAGGGTTGGCCCTTTTTAGTACGGATGAACAAGCACATGTAGAAATGAAAATTATTTGTCCATCCATATACAATGGATATTACAATCATAATGTATGTTTTTTTTATACCTATGATATATGTTCCAATTATTACCACCAATGGCGCCACTATGACTCAACAGGTCATAGACTTTTTGTCTGTATAAGGTTCTTGAAATGGCATATGTGCACAACTTAAGACATAATGACCATCAACAAAAAGAAAGACTTCCTGAAATGCACTGCAGGACCTCAGGAAAATAGGTCCCTAGGTAAAGGCAATACCCAACTTCCAGATAAGATACACATTTGTGGTATATTTGGTATCATATGCCTTCATCTTTCTCAACATACTGTATTAAGTGTCCTTTATTTTAAAAGTGCTTAATGACCTTGAAAAATAAAACAAGGTCACCCCAAATTTAACAAAATTTGATCAAGGGTGTAATGCCCATTTGGTGTATTTGTGTATTTTCTGCTGTTCTGAACTGCAAAGGGTTAGTGAAGCAATATTGTTTTGATAGCTTCTGTCACGGTTATTGGGTTTGACAAAATACAGGACACAATAGAGGTCTGTACTCTGTATGACATGCATAAAATGGCTGGCCTCAAAGCATGTCGGAGGTTGATCGGGAACACACGTACTGGTGACATGTAAAGACTCAACCCAGAATGAGAAGTAACTGCTATAGCACTGCAAAGTGCTACACAAAACAGTGTCACTGCTATGTAGCATTGCTCACATTTGGGTGTAACATCCAAGATACTTTTCTCAAATATTGCAATTATGGTACACTCATAGGATCTGATTTCTGACACGCTAGCCATGTGGGTCATAGATTAAATGTCTTTTGACAATTTTAACAGTGAGTAAAGACAATCTGAACATGAAGTGTAGATGAAACTTATCAAGATAACATGTCTCATGTCAAGGCAAGCTGTTGACTCAGTCTTAAACTCAAAGTCTTAATTCAAAGGGAAAGGGTTTTCAAAACATGATATCCTGCATACCAGTCTTCCCAATAGAATTATAAATGTCTCCTAGTTTTAACTCTTTCAGTGTCACATGTTTAAGTTGATCTACTGAAGTTGAGCTAGTCTGAATTATCAATAGGATCTCAGATTCTTATTCCTCGTAAAAAGACCTTTCATTAAAGTACCAGCATGCCTCTAGTTCCATAGAATAGCTGTTGACTCAGTCCAAAATTTGGCACCTAAAGAATTAAAAAAAAACCCAAAACTGTAAAATCTGTAAACAGGAATCCTAGACCACAAGCATAATACATTACAAATCAACTTACCGACCAGAATTTGACGATTGACAACTTGCCATTTTGATCACAGAGTAAGTCAAACAGGCCATCCTCGACATCTGACGGCTTCTGGATTAAGTTGAGCTTGATTTCACTGCAAGCAAAATAACAGTACATGAACCATTTGAATGCTAGCAAATAGCACGACATAACATTCCTTAATCACAATATGACTGATTTTAAAGTCACCTGAGCTGTATGGAGTTCGCGGAGCTTGCTGCAGCAGTTGAGCTCATGTGGTTGAAGTTGATTTTACACATGTATCTCTTGCTCCACCACGGAAACTTACACACATCAACGTTAGTATGATAATAACCACACTCTATTCTAATAGTACATATATATACATATATATATATACATAAATCATAAATTTACAAATGTATACATGGTATATGCAAGGCTGCACTTGTGTCATGTTAAATTGGCCTTCTGCCAACTTTTGGTCTAGCACCAATGCTATTGGACAATACTCTATTCATTTCATGATTTTATCTTTTCTTTTCCTTTTTTGTGTACAACCATTAGCTTTTGGTCTTGAATATACTGTACAATGACAAATTTGAACTCATTGTTCTTTTAAGCATTCTTGGTTATGTAACATAGCATAGATAAGGGTAATATTTTGTTAAACGCCTCCTGTCTGTTTCTTTTGATGTGAATTAAACTAAAATCTAAGGAATCCAGACCTCTTTAAATAGTTCACAATTTTGAGGCACGAGCCATTTGTTTCTCCTTGCCTGGTGGGGACAAGGTCAAACATCAAGGTCAATAATTCTCTATCTACGCTGCCATGCAGACACAATCTACAACAGAACATTAATCGTTTTCATTTTTGACATTTTTCCTGCTGTGACCATTAATTCCAGGTTTTTATTCTCCTGTGTCACACTTTTACACCATTCAAATATTGACAACGACATAGCTGATCTTGAACAAGAGATTTCAACTAACATTTTTTTTCCAGCTGTTAGCAGATTTTGACTAGGAAATTATATAAGGTACCTATTTGCACGGATAAAAGTGGCTTATTCATACTTCAGATCCTCATGTTTCTTTCTTCGTCCATGTTTTTGTTTTGTTTGTTTGTGTGTGTACACTACAATTTGTCCCTTTTCTGAATAAATTTTGTTAACACACACACACACACACACACACACACACACACACACATACACACACACACACACACACACACACCTAATGGAATTTTACTTTAACTATATTGGGTATAGTTATTAAACCTAAGTGAAAATAATATTTCCTTGTGTGTTTATTTTCAAGGCTGTGTGCGACCAGTTAATTAAGCAAAAATAAAAATACTATAAAATTAATTAATTGAATTTATAGTACTTGATACATTACTGCATGGTCTCATTTTATGTGACATATCGTCTGACCCACTAAATACTATCAAAGACATGCATTTTCACCAACAAAAGTATCTCCTAAAAAAGTAAATAACTCAATTTTACATTCTGTAGTTAGTTTCAAGGAGCACAGTGATTGTTTGGAGAACCAAGAAAAGGAGACAAGGATCATATTTTTGTGGTCAGTTGAACTGGGAAGTGATCTACAAGGAGAAACCCCATCTTGCTTAGACTGCCTAAGGGTGCTTTCACACTGACAATTTGGCTTGACTTAGGGGCTTTTTAATTCATCAGAGTTCTTTACCATCCAGGCACTTTTGGGTGATTTGAGTTTAAAGTGTCAATGTTCAATCTGGGCATTTAATTATACATAACTAAATGTACATGCCTTGATTTTATTTCACGGAATGGGACTCAGTAACCATTTCTCCCCATATGTGTACCTTTGAGCTTTTCCCTGGGTCTGAATTTGAAACTGGTGAACAGGTTGCTGAATCCCCAGGTGTTTGGTTTAAACATATTTAATTGCAAAAACAATCGGCTGACAAGCTCACTAGCCTATACTACGGCCACTGATTTTCTGTTTCGAAAAAAGAGGATTCTGCTTCATCAGCAAAATTTTTTCAAATTCCGTTTCACTGCTATATATTTATATATAGTTCATATAAGAAAAAACATCAAATTCCGTTTCAAGGATGAAAAAAATGCACAATTCTGCTTCGGTTTCGGAAAAAACGGAAAATCATTGGCCCTACATACAGGTCGACAATAAAGATATAATAGAAATGTGGAAGGAGAGATGTGTGAGCTTAATTTTGTAAATTATCTTAATTACACAAGACCACTAAGAGTCATACTTGGAACAGCCTAGATTGCTTAACCCTTTCCCCCTTGAATTGACACTTGAGTCAACAACTTTCCTTGGCGTGAGTTGGACACTAAGTGCCCAACTCATGCCAAGGAAAGTTGTTGACCTGGGGCATGTGATCTATAGGGCTCATCTACAATTCTCAGTCAAAATTGCTTTTCATTACTGTTGAAATTAGTTAAAAACACTGCAGCAGACGACATTTGACCACCAGCCGGTTTTGGCTGGTTTAAGGGGGAAAGGGTTAATACATTTGTGTTCAGCTTCAAAAAAAGCTGTTTCTTGGCAAGTCTAAGTATTGTAAGGAAAAATTGTATTGAGCTGGTACAACTTCATTTCTGTGGTGAAAATACATTTCCTCATGTATTATGACATAACATTTGCCTTTTTGTTTTTCTTTTCATGTGATTCAAATCTCTTGGGAACATGAAGCACACACAATTTTTCCCAAGTCCACTTCTTTACACAGACGATTCAGTCCTGCTCATCTCTGGCAAGAACATGATGCAATTGAACATATCCTACCTTAGGAACTTCACCCTATTAGTCAATGGTTTTATAACTATGCGCCCTCCCCCCATTCATGCAAAACAGAATGCACTCTGTTTGGCATGAAACCAAAAAATTAAGAAATTGAGTCTATCAAAATTATGTGTAATAATCAAAAATAAAATCTTCCTCCAAGGTCAAATACTGTAAATTGCTTTAATTTTGCTGTATCCTTATTTTTGCTTATTTTGCTGATGGCACAAAACTGTTAAAATAAAAACACAGTGAAACAGTATTTTAACATTGTTTGAAAAGGAACTATGTCCAAAACAGTGAAACATCAAATATACAAAAACCGTGACAATTTATACACATGAAAATAAAGCAATTTACAGTACACATGTGTGGGAATGATAAGAGATCAGAATGTTCACATGTGTGGGAATGATAAGAGATCAGAATGTTTCTTGACAACTACATGCAGTCAGCCCCGAATAGAATCACCTCCATACTCAAATGTTTGTACAGGCTAGGCCTAGGTCTCGGTCTGAGAACCAGAAGACTTGTGCTCAGCCCATCTCCTTGTCTTGTAAAAAGCAGAAATTCCAGATGTTGCAAAAACTTTTATTAAAAAAAATGATTTGTTTTATTAATAACATGTAGGCATGAAGACATATTGGTGCTGAACACATCACTCAAATGGGAAGGCCAGATGTTTCTAGGAGAGTTGATAAAATTCAGCTGACTTGTGTGTCTAAAATAAAAAATGGCACATGTCCAGAATCTATGAAACAAAATGTAGTCCATACAGGTAAAAATCACAATCATTTTACTTGTTCTATACAGTGTGGAATCCCTGGTGGTTCGAAGAGTGGGAAAGCCTGGATCAAATCTTACCCTTTTATCAAACTCTGGAATCAGTTGCCAGCAGACATCAAATCCCGGGACTTAATTTCTTCTTGAGAAACCCCTCACTATAATAATGCTTTCTAGATAGTCAGGAATATTTGCAGGGCCAGAATTTTGGCGAGAATCCAAGAATCCATTCTCGTAAAGATTCTCCTGAACTTGTTTTTCTTTAAAAAGAAAACTAATTGACAAAAATCCAAACACATTCTCGCAAAATTTTGCAAAATTCTGGCCTTGATTTGTGTCTAATTTTTGCCGAAGTATACATCTGTGACACAATCATACTCATTCTTATTCCATGCAATTCCATTCTTCCGTGTCACCTTGTTTTGGGACCACCAGGTACCACAATGGAAATAAGTATTTCAGTCTTTACTGCATCTATATCCCAGCTGGTCATCAAACATTCTGTGTCATTATTGTGATATGGTTTATGATGAGTTTCCCTGATGTTGCTATAATTTAAAGTAATAATATTATTTTTATTGCTTTTCATTCTCTTTACTCATTTTAATGTTCCTAATTTAAATATCTTTTCCTTTACTCATTAGTCTATGTAAATTTTATGATGACTACCTCAATAAAATCATTTCATCAGTTTTGGCTTCTTGATATTATCAATTAAATACGGAAATCAATCACTGAATATTCCTTTATCCAATTTCATGGTACCAAAATATTTTTCCACAATGGAACTTTTCTTGTTGAGCAACGAACATTTAATTTTCTTGAATATGAACTGCTGGATCTTTCCACCATCTGACCCTTAACCTACCCAAAGGTACAAGGTGAGTACCTGTCAGTTGCATATATGTCCATGTATCATGATTATACGCACTAATGTAAGCGTAAAATGCCAAAGGGCACAGCCACTAGTACTGGAATGCACCTGAAAACTGAAAATACCAGCCCCTCTCACCAGTGTTTGTTGAAAAGTTTACATAAAATTTTCAATTAACCTGCAGAATATCTGCCCACTTCTTCATTTCCTGAATCCACATGGAATATAGTCAAGTAAAAATTTTGGCAGCAAAACATATGGACTCCGCATAATAATAAGTATAGCCTGATTCTCTATGCATACAGCACACACAGAGAGGCAGAGAAGCCAGCTGTCTTTGGCGAGCCATCTGTGTGCACTGTCTGGTGCCGAGACCTTCATTCTTACACTAATTCTACCCCAGGCAGCAGCAGGTCTTTCAATGCTGTTTCATCTTTAACCATTACATACACTGCCATGTTGTGTTTGCTCACATCCCACATTATACCTGCTTACACCAGACACCCATAGTCTCATGATGCTGCAGACTCTCAATTATATGTACACGGCTCACACAGAATCAATTTCTGTCTGTTCTGCAAATAGCATAGCCTCGGTTTCCTGTCAGGGTGGGACGATATACTTTTCTTGTGATTCAATACATGCATCTCAATACAGATTTCACAATATGATACATTTGTGCCCACAATGTTCAGGCTGAATGGCTCTGATGCTTTTCTCTTGTTGGCTTGAAAACCAGACTGAGTGTTTTGTATATCAGTTGAAATGTATACACGCTCCACTAGTAGGACTTTCAGATTCAAAGTGTTAATGTCCAGGCATGATAAATGGTGTCCCTGGGGTTGATTCACATCTTTTCTTGTGTTGTAACCCTTTCCCACCTTAAACTGGCCAAAACCCGCTGGTGGTCAAATGTCATCTGCTTCAGTGTTTTCAACTAATTTCAACAGAAATTAAAAATAATTTGACTGAGAATTGTAGATCACGAGACTTATCAAGACCACATGCCCCCGGTCAACAGCTTTCCTTGGCATGGGTTGGGCACTAAGTGTCCAACCCATGCCAAGGAATGGCATTGACAAAGTCTTACTTCAAGGGGGAAAAGGTTAATCTATCTTGTTGAGGCCATTTTGTCTGGCGCACATGTATATTGCAAGTTAAGCATTAGCTGAAATTGCCTGGTTAACCCAGTCAGTGGACTGTGATATGTTGGTGGCTGCAGCCATCGATCGCTGTGCCCTTCAAAAAACTTGCACCAAATGAAGGTCTGGTTAAGCAGGCAATAACAATAAATGGACCACAGGTGATTAATGGCTTACTTTGACAGACTATGTCTGTCAAAATTAGAACTCCCCATAAAGAGAGCTTTAATACGAGGCATGCATATTAATTCCACACCATAGCTTTATACCTGGTCATCTTAGTAAGCATCATCTCACCTGGCCTGATACAAGCAGCTGCCTGTGCGGTCAAGCGGGATATTCATTTTTTTGAAATATAGCACACAGGCAGATGGAAATTTATTCTTATCTCCAATTTAGGAAGCACTAAATGAATATGACTTGAGCATTTGTAAACTTAAATTTCTCTAATTTCGTGACAAGGGGCATCTAGCCTGGTCTGTGACAGTGATATGCCCTTATGTCCTGTGATTGACATTCATGAGCCCGGCAACTTGTGGCAGGAAATTATTATGCATGTCTTGTATTGATACATTAACTCATTCCATACTGTGGTCACAGGCCTTGGTCAGTGGTCCTGGCTCTGTCATGCTGCAGCATGACTTGCCAGGCAGTGCCAGAACCAGTGACTTAAGACTATAGGCATGTGGGTACTTGAATGAAAGCTCTTTTCATGAAGAATTTAAATATGCAATTGTCATCTAAAATCTAGATAAATAGATGGAAAAATCAGGGACTGGTATGGAATGAGTTAACGTGCCTAGTGTGAAGTGGATGTCTCTGTGTAGCATGTCACGTTTCGGCTGCAATTTCAGCGACCACAAGATCAGATACCAGGCATAACTTTAATACCAGCCAAGGCAAAATCACCATGTGGTTTAGAATGCGTTATGTACAGTGGAACCTCACGAAGAAAACATTCAGATGTCCAATCATGAAATACTCACTTGATAACACAAGTTTTGAAGGACTTGATCAAATTCTGTTGCTACATGACTCATTCATCTGATAAATTCACATACAGTATATACTGTATCTGAGCTTTGAAGGGCTTAGTTAAATTTCGTTGCTATGCGACTCATTTATGCTAATTCATATACTGTATCTGACACATTTTGCACGGAATGGATGTTGCCATTATAACAGGGTTTCACTGTATCATGAAAGAGCCTGCAACTGCAACATGCATGCCACATTAGTCACATGTAGATGCCTTCACTCTGGATCTAGTTGTGTTAATATTGAAATTTTTCACTTTGCATTATTGTCTGGCGATATAAGCTACGATCACCATGGTTACAGGTGGATCTTCTGTCTGGGCTATTGTCAGTTCTAAAGGAGAGTAATGGCACAAACAGAAACTGATGGCCTTCAAACCATTATATGGCTGCCCCTCATATTCTGAGTTGGTTTTAGGGCTGTTCCAAAAACGAACTTCTTATGGCTGTTCCAGCGACAATGCTCCCAGATGCCTGGGGCTGTCCAAAAGATTACCCTCTCATGGCTGTTAAAAGTTAACCTCTCAAGGCCATAAAAAAAAAAAAAAATCAGCCTCTCAGTGCTGTTTAAGAAATATTATCCTCTCAGGGATGTTCAAAATTATGTTCTTACGGCCACTGAAAATTATCCTCTCAGGGGTTGTTAAAAATATTGTCATCTCAGGGCTGTAAAAAAATTATCATCCTTTTAGGGCTCTTAAAAATATAATCCTCTCAGGCCTGTTAACAATCATCTTCTCTGGGATGTTGAAAATATCTTCCTTTCTGGGCTGTTAATAGTTATCCTTTTATTCAATGAAAAATATCTCTTTAGGTCACATAAAAAAATCATGGTTTATCATCAGCGCCCACGTTTTTTTGTGCTGCACCAAATTTATTTTTATTTCTTACTTGTAAATATTTGTGAAAAAAATCTCTGACAAACCTTCAATTAATGCCTTGAGCAGACAGCGCCGCTAGCGCTGATCAAGAAATCTATATCATAGCACTCTTGTGACATTCTGAATGAACCAATGACCTGTATAGGCAATGGGGACTTGCAGAAAGCTTTAATACAGTTTAAAATGGAATCAGAGATTGCTAGATCTATGCCCCCCCTCCCCTCCCCTCCCCCCCGCTCTGTGACCTTGGAATTTGGGTCATGGTGCTCCAGTTTCCAACTTGTCTCAGACCTTATGTAGGATTAAAACCATGTGCAATAAGAAAGGTCAATGTTAAAAACTTTCCAACTTATCATGTGAAAATCTAATTGACTAAAATTGCTTTGTGGCCTTGGGAATTGGGTCAAGGTTATCCATCTTTGAACTACCGAGACCTCATGCAGGACTATAAGAATGTGCAATATGAACCCCTTATGCACAAAACTTTTCGAGTTATTGCTTGAAAACCAAATTAACAAAAATGGCTCTGTGACCTTGAGAATTTGGTCAAGGTCACCCATCTTTGAACCTGTCTGAGACCTTATGCTGGACTATAAGCATGTTTAATGAGATAGCCCTGTGCTAAAAGCTATGAGTTATCCTGTGAAAACCAAATGAACTAAAATGGCTCTGGACCTTGTAAATTGGGTCAAGGTCACCCATTTTCAAACTCATGTGAGACCTCATTCAGGAATGTAACTATATGCAATATGAAAGCTCTAAGCAAAAAAGTTTTTGAGCTATCCTGTGAAAACCAAATTCACTAAAATGGCTCTGTGACTTTGGGAATTAGATCAAGACCACCTATCTTCGAACTTGTTTGAGACATAATTCTGGACTATAAGCATGCACAATATGAAAGCCCTTAGTGAAAACCTTTTTCCCCAGTTATTGCGTGAAAACCAAATTCACTAAAAAGGCTCTTTGACATTGAGAATTGGGTCAAGGTCACCCATCTTCAAACTCGTCTGAGACCTCATCATGGACTATAAGCATGTGCAATATGAAAGCCCTGAGTGAAAAACCTTTTGAGTTATCTGGTGAAAACCAAATCCACAAAACAGGAGCTGTGACCTTGGGAATGAGGTCACTCATCTTCGAACTTGTTGGAGACCTGATGCAGGACAGTAAACATGATGCAATATGAAAGCCCTACATTGAAAAATTCTTGATTTATTGCGTTTAAGACATAATAGAAAGAAATTCCAGTATGGGTAGCCCATTGGGGATAACGTTGGGATTACTCGTTGTTGGATTTTCATGTTTTCGCTAGGCTGTAAAACATAAAAATCCAACAACTCGTGATGCCAATGTTATCTTCAATGGGCTACCCCTACTGGATTCTCTATGTCTTAGTCTACCTTCTCCATTCTTTTTGTACACATGAGATTCATACTTATCGACCATTTCGTCTGAATG
The DNA here is from genome assembly GCA_964020975.1 of Hermodice carunculata. NCBI lineage: Eukaryota > Metazoa > Annelida > Polychaeta > Eunicida > Amphinomidae > Hermodice > Hermodice carunculata. The sequence goes on along the minus strand of OZ026618.1, from coordinate 64,608,018 downwards.
CCAAGAACCAGTAGCTTCAAATTTTACCAGTCAATTTATGGAGCAGCCCTGTTGCCTTATTTCCGTGGTCATCAATTATCCTGTCCACTTTCTCCAATCTGGATAATGCTAAGGATCACAATTAAAAATTTATAGCGCGGCACATGCATAGGCTGAGCAGTGTGCAACTGTCAGCCAATATCTGATACCTGTTTTGACTTACATGAAGATAACAGGAAATGACCACTATTATCGTAAATGGTGTGCATTTATATAGTCACACGCATATTATTATGGAAGAGTTCACTCTTTCAATGCCGCTTTTGGAACAAGTCACCTGCTTGCTTTCTTCTTTTGTTTCAATCTTCCGAAATTCAGGCATGCTGGTACCAGAATGAAAGGGCTTTTAGGAGGAATTTGAATTTAATATCACAAAGTAATGTGCTTGACCTTTTTAAGGCCCCACATTCTAGTGGATTTGACCTGGTGTCACAACATGTCTCTGCTCTCACTGAAGTACTTTTTCTACTACTTTGAATTCTGTGTTAACTTTTTCAGTGCCAATCACATCTAAAGTGGATCTATGGAAGTCAAACTAGTCTGAATTATCATTAGGATCTCATATTCGTATTCCATGCAAAAAGACCTTTCATTCAAGTGCCAGCATGCCTATAGCTCCAGAGAAAATATCCCAAGACAACAGCTTTTCTCTGCGCATATCTGCGCCCAATGCGCACTGAGAAAAGCTGTTGACTCAGTCCAAAATTTGGCACTTAAAGAGTTAAATGTCCCCTACTTACAAGGCAGTTGTGCAGTAATAGTTTACTCCATGGACCAGTCATCAGTGTTTATAAAGAAGGGGCACTGTGTTTCAGATGAACACGAATTTTGTTGCCATAGCAGTGAAAGGGTTAAGTCATCTCTTCATTATGCCCAGGCTATACTGACAGCACCATGTGAATAATTATATGGATCTGTCGATGGAGGACTTACTGATAAAGCTACCCAGGTGATCAAAAAGTCATACAAAGAGTTCACCAAAAAACAAAAAAAAAACAAAAAAATCCCCACTACAGTGGTCCCCCTCTTATAAGCCCCCCCCCCCCCCCCCCACGAAGAGAGGCCACCCCCTCTAGAAAGGCCTCTTCTCCATGCAGCAAGTATGGGATTTTCATAATATACTTCCCTTCAAGAGAGGCCACTCCTCTTATAATGCCACATTTCTGGTGCATTTGGGGTGGCCTTATAAGAGGGGGACCACTGTATTTAGGATACCTGTTTTTTTAATTTTCAACATCAAAGGAGGGACTCTGCCCCTTCCCAAACCTACCTACAGGTTGGTCGTCTGGCTCCCATGAAGTGTTCACCAGCAAACCTCCCTTGAAAAAATTCTGGTTACTGACCCACACAGTGTCTTTACACTCCTTGAAGTTGAATGCAAAATAAAAAGTTGGAAAAGGTCCAAACGGTCACGACCTTTGTATTCCCTGCATGGCAATCTCAGGAGCAATTAACTTTTCCATTGCACAGCAAAACCTGTGCGTTGATTGCACAACAAAAGAGCTTGAAGAACAATAAGGATTCCAGATCTAAATTTGTATAGGTTAGACGCCGCGTAGAGTTTTCCAATTGAATTAGAAGACGAGCGCGCAGCGCGAGTCTTCTAATTCAATTGGAAAACTCTACGAGGCGTCTAACATACTTATACTCCAAAAGATGGGTATTATAAAAGTATTTCCTACTTGAAACAAAGTTAAAAGACTTGATTTCGAAGAGAAAAGCGACAAGTAAGAGTACATAATGTAACGACCTTTGACACTTGACCTGTCACGCTCCCTGACCCTATTCAATGCTGGTCAACAATAGACACGCTGGAATAAATATTATGTAAAATCCGTGTTGCATCGTGTCAGCTGTTTAGCGTAATGGACAGCACGCTCAGCCGTAGATCACAGAATTCGTGGTTCGAACCCTGCCAGGGACAAAATATTTTTTTCATTAAAAAGTGTAGACAAAAATTGTCGAAGTTCCATTGCAAAGTCCCGTCATGAGGTCACTTGCACTTCAGCGGATCTAATTCAATTAGACTCCTAGGAAGAGAGGAGCTCTATGAAAATTAGACTCCGCTGAAAACAATAGAAATTGGGGGCTGAGGAGTATAAATGGTAAAAAGACTATTCATTCAAGTTAACCAAACAAGCACGCCTATATTTTTCCAGAGGAAATGTGAAGAACCAAGGTCAATAGCCTGCCTTGGATACCTTTAACTGTTTAAGTGTCAATCACGCCTACAGTCAAACTACTTTAGTCAAACTAGTCTGAATTATCATTAGGATCCCAGATTCGTATTCCTCAGACAAAGACCTTTCATTCAAGTACCAGTATGCAAATAGTTCCAGAGAAAATATCCCAGGTCAACAGCTTCTCTTGGGGCACATCGGGCACACTGCGCCCAAAGCATGCTGTCAGGAAAGCTGCATGTTGAGTCAGTCCGACACTTGGCACTGAAAGAGTTAGGATGACGTCACGCTCTGGTTGTTCTTATGGTGGGCAGCTACAGTGGTCTCTCTCTTACAAGACGCCACCCCCCCCCCCTTCATACGGAGGCCACTTCTTCATGTGTGGTATTTTCCATTTGTTTTCCTCCTCATGAGAGGTCATCCTCTTATGACGTCACATTTCGCTGGCCTAACAAGCGGGGACCACGGTACAATATGACTTAGCACGCAATAGGAAGACCATAAACATTCAAGTATTGACAACACATGTTGGCATTTGAATGAAAGTTATTGTCACAGGGAATTTGAAAATGCAATCTTCTTCCTGTTTAGATCCTCTGCCCTTATAAGTGCCTCTTCTCAGTCTGGCCTAACCTGCTAAATGCTGGAAAGTTCTACGAATTCCTGGGACTGGGTACAATCAATAATTCAGGGCCAGAATTTCACAAAATTTTGCAAGGATCTATTTGGATTTTTGTCAATTAGTTTTCTTGTTAAAGAAAGACAAGTTTAGGAGAATCTTTACAAGAATGGATTCTTGGATTTTCGCCGAAATTCTGGCCCTGTAATTAAGCTGCCTGCACACTGACATACTTTTCCTACATTCCGTGGCTGGTAATAAGGCAGAATATGATATACACACATATATAGTCCACATACCAGTGGTCGTAAGTATGCACAATGAGTTCCAACTCTTTCTGGGTTAACCATAACACAAGTTATACCAACTTGGATCGAAAGAAATGATTCTAGATTGTGGTTTCTCATGTTAACTCTTTAAGCGCCAAATTTTGGACTGAGTCCACAGTTTTTCTCAGCATGCATCGGGCGCAATGAGCCCAATGTGCGCCCAGAAAAGCTGTTGACCTGGGATATTTTCTCTGGAACGAGAGGCATGCTGGTACTTGAATGAAAGGTTTTTTTTTGTTTTTTGTTTTTTTTTAAATGAGGAATACGAATCTGAGATCCTAATGATAATGCAGACTAGTTTCACTTTAGTAGATTAACTTTACACGTGATTGACACTGAAAGAGTTAAGACCTGAATTTAAATACATGTACTAGCATGCCTATACCGTATTTTTCCTAATAAGGGCCCCTGCTCTAATAATAAGGAGTCTGAAGAATCAAACAAGAGCACTATGTGAACAGCCTTTCGTCAGCTGACCTTGGCATTCAACCCATAATAAGTCCCACTCTAGCCTTAGGGTACAGGATTTTTGGAGAGGAAGTAAAACTTGGGAGCTTCCACTGCAATCCCCATTGACTTACATGGTAGTCAATAGGAATGCACGCATTAACTGACAAGTACCCAAATTGAAAAATTTGTTAAAAATCAGGGATCCAGAGTGTCACCACCTAGTGAACAATTTTGAATAATCCTCCCTCACGCTACATTTTCACAAAGTTTCAGAACAGTCTGAGTGATGTTTCTGTTGAAGTCAAAAATGGTAAAAGCACATAAAAATTTGTAAGAAAATAGATAAAAATTGCAGCACAACCTATTGAACAAATTCAGGTCTGGGATACCCCAGAATTAAATGTCCCTATGCAATTTCAAAGCAATTCTCTGAGCAGTTTTGGAGAAGCGTTTTTTAAGATGCTGCCAAAAACTGAATAAAAAAATCATTAAAAAATCCAGAAACGATTGGACCGTTAACATTGGAACAAACTTGGTAGTGATTTGCATAAGGTACACCAAGTTCCATTTGAATCTGGCTGACAGTTTTGAGTAAGTTGAAAATGTGAATTGTGGATGGACAGACAGACGGACGACAGATGATGGAGCTGACTTGTCAGCTGAGGTAAAAATTGGCCCCAAAATATTTTACGTTTAATGATCTTTTTCACAGTAGTTTACCTGTAAAGTTCAATGCTGGGATTAAGAATTGAAATTTCCTGTCTATGAACATTCATTTTCTATTTTTTGTTCGTCATTTTTTCCATGGTATCTTAAAAATACTTACATTTTCATTAACTATGAATTTCTGTCAATAGTGTAGAGTTTAGGACTTGTCATTTTATATGCAATGTTTTGTTTATAAATGGGTGGGGTCTGTCTGTCTGTCTGTCTGTCTGTCTATCTATCTATCTATCTATCTATCTATCTATCTATCTATCTATCTATCTATCTATCTATCTATCTATCTATTGGCTAGCAAAATAATGCCGCCCACTAGCTGCACATAACTACTGCATTGACTGCAGGCTGAATTCAAAGTCTGCCCCATTCTTTCCATGCTAACAAAAATAATAAATATAGATATTATAAATCGAAGGTTTATATTACATTATAATTTTGTGAGTACTCCAGGTGCTAACAGGGAGGAATATGGTATTTCACCTCACCAGAGATAAAATTATTTCCAGGTCAACAGCCCTGGGCACATTGTGCTCTCAGTGTGCCCAGGACTGCTGGTACTCAAGCTGGAATTTATATGCAGGAAAGAAGTTACTGTACATTGCTTTAATTTTGCTGTATTCTTATTTTCCCTGATGGCACAACACCGTAAAAATAAAAACAGAGTGAAATAGTATTTTAACATTGTTTGAATGGGAATTATGTCCAAAAAACAGTGAAATCAAAATTACAGTGAAAAGTGAAAAATACAAAACCGAGAAAATTTTTACACATAAAAATAAAGCAATTTTACAGTATAACATTGGCCATGAATTCACTTGAAGACGTTTGGTACACTGGTCAAAAGAATTTAGAAATCTCTTGTTTTTGGTGTGAACCAAGATATTGGCATTTGAAACAAAATGCAAGCAAAAAATTGGCATGTCACGGTGCTACTTTTGTCGCTAGGTGGCGCTACATGTAAGGACTACAGAAATTTGATAGCAAACATTATATATGTGGGTAAAAGCAAAAAAATAAATTAAGGATGCAAAAATATGCATAAAATAACTCAATATGAGTGTATGCAATGTATATCAAGCCTTTTAATAACAAATATGTAGACAAAACATGCTGGAATGTGACTTTAAATTCATCTCGTCTTGCAAAAATGTATAAGTGCTCACATTATTTTTTAAGTTTAAAATAGAAAAAATATTTGCAAATCCCTGAAAAATTGTAGGGGGTTTCCAAAATATGCACTGATTTCATTGATTCACAAAAAAAGATATCATACGGTGCTATTTTTTCCGCAATTGTACAAAGAATTCATGCAAGTTGACTTAATTTGTTCTAAGTTCATAGGTACAAGGTATCCACTCATTGTCTAACTTCGATACCATATCAATATACATGTATGTAGGTTAAATATTCGGCAGTACAACGTTAATTTTATATTCCAGTCATAATATATACTTTCATAGTTTTACTGAGAATAGGCAAACATTTAAAGATTCTCTCGATAGTGCAATACAGCAATGTGGAAAAAGAGGTAAAAATAAGAATATCAATGTTATAGTTGCCTTAATACATTGTCGAATGAAAACACTGGAAGCACATTATCAAATATGCCTGTGCCACCTTTTGACGCTGGGGTATTACTGTGGTCTCCCCCCCCCCCCCCCCCCCCCCCCCGGGATAGCGTTTATCGTACCACATTCACAAGAAATGGCCAAGCCATATCGTTTTTCTGATTTTGTATTTTTTAGGGACAATGTTTTTTTTTTTTTTACCTTCCTCGCATACAAGATTATCGGCTAGTACACTTACTTCCACTATTCTATGACCTTCGTCCCAGTTATAACTGTCAGTGTTTACATGTGCATGTGGCATTTGGGGGGTGAGCGTGGCACTTTCGACGGTGTCTTGGTCAGCGTTCGCCGATTGTGTGCATGCGTTTTGGTCTACCACTGCCGTGTTTCGACGTATTCTGCCTTATTTTAAAGCATTTAGTCCTTTGTTTTGGCATTTGTTAACAAAACACCCATTCTTTTTCCTTTTCACTCTTCGTAAACAATCCATATTTCTCAAACGGAACTGTGCAAAATAGGAAAAGCGAACAGCAGCTAGTGCAGGTATCGAAAAATACCAGCTCTAACTGTATAGAGGCATTGGACCATAAACGGTTGCGCATATCGCAGTGTACCGAACGTCTTTAATATCTGCTGTCTGTGCAAGTCATCCCCAGCTCTCTGGAAGTGTTTCAGGTGTGTATGGAGGAGAGCAGGAGTGAGGTCTGATAAAGTGATTTTGACACATCATAAATCTTGTGTGAATGAACATGCAACTGATGAGCTTGTCAGAATAGTGAGGGTGGCAGAGTTAGAAAGGTGCCAAGAAACATCACTGTGTAATTTTAAATTATTCTGGTTTTAAATTCAGTGTTTCAGGTGTTTGCTAGCATCACACAGCATTTGCCAATGTTTAACTAATTCCATACTATGGTGACAGGCCTTGGTCAGTGGTTCTAGCACTGACCGGCAAGTCATGCTGCAGCTGCCCTTGCGGCAGCTGCAGCATGATTTGCCAGGCAGTGCCAGAGAACCACCGACTTAAGACTATAGGCATGTTGGTACTTGAATGAAAGCTCTTTTCATGAAGAATTTAAATATGCAATTCCTGTCTTAAATCTAGGTAAGCATACGGAAAAATCAGGGACTGGTATGGAATGAGTTAACAAGGCAGCAGTCAGTGTTACACAGCAATTCCAAGTGGCAGTGGTGCAAGTACTGGCAAATGCTGACCAACTCAGCTAGTTGCCAAGATCCAATTAAGCCTTGTGGGCCTCCGCATTACCATTAGAGCACAAAATCCAGGTTATCAGGTACAGGCACATGTGGTATGGAAGTTATTTGTATCAAATTGTTAAGCTCTTTGACTGGCAAATAACTAGACATACAATACAATCACAGCACAGCGATCATCTTGTTTCCAATCAAATAATGTTACACAGCAGATAATAGCGTCTGTGACACAATTCTTTGGCGTCATCAAATCCAAGCTATCTTATAATATGGCAAACAACACCCGATTATTGAAAAATCAGTATACACGCACAGGAAGACTGGACTGATTGGATGAGATTAAAAGACACAGACTTACTCTAATTTTTTGCTGTCCTGACCTTTCTTCATTCCAGTAGAGGAAGACTTGCTGTTATTGTAACGGATCTGTAGAATCACTGGCAAAGTCATGGCAGCCTACTCTATTATTGATGTGCTTTCAGCCTAACATATTCTGAGGAGCTCCTCCAATATTGTGTTGGGCCACGACCGTACAGGCAATATAAGTTGCCGTTACCTGACTGGTTTCTAATTAATCAATGGGTCTTTCACTTAAGGGCTCCCAGATTAGGATTCTGAACGAGGGCGTAGTGCAGGTATATATGTGCACCACATAATGAATGGGCTCATTTATTGTACGTGGTACTGCCACATACACCCACCTATGCTCTTGGATGAGACCTGTGGGCCAGATGATGAACACTGATCTCAGAAACTGTCAGCTGCATTCAAAGCATTTATTGACACTTTCTTCCCCTTCGACAGGCTGTTGGCCAAACTTTGTCGTCCTCAATGTTTCTGACCACTTTTAACAGTAATGCAAAACGCAATTTGAATCAGAATTATAGATGTGACCTAGAACAATAAAAAGCCCAATGTTAACAACTTTCTTTGATGTGGGTTGGGCTCAACCTAGGCCAAGGATACTTGTTGACTCAGTCTCACTTAGAGGTGGAAGGGTTAAACATCAGATTGCATCTGATAAGGCCAACAGCCTGAATTTTGCTTTTGCATATATATTAACGTTTTTAATTGGCACCAACTCATTCCATGCTGTGCTGGTAAACTAAAGCCCTACAATGGTGGCATTTCCAGTGCTCAGCAAGTTATGCTCCAGCTTTTACAGGGTTTTCCTTACATAATAAGTTCAAAAGCGGCCCACCTTTCACCTTTTCCTTATCACCTTTCATTTTTTTGCCACCTTCCACCCTTTTCCATTAAAATACACGATCTTTTAGCATTATTTGATAGAACTTTTTACCAAAACAAGAAAAATGTGATTTTGTCATGTTTACCACCTTTCAATTTTTAAGCTCTGGGGAAAAGCCTGTATTATTGCCCTTAAGTCTCCAACTAAGCACTGAAAGGGCTGATATGACAACTAAAACTTGCCTTTCTCTCCGGACCCCTCCAAGACAAAAATGTTATCTTCCTTAAAAAAAGACAAGATCAACCAAAATCCAAAATGTGGCTAATCACCAATAAAAATCCATCATAAAAAGTAGCTGGAAAATCTATTTCAAACGTAGTCCTGTTTCCCAGCTTCCATTCATCCATACATGTTCACAAGTAATTCATTAACCCTCTCCCCCTTGAATTGACACTTGAGTCAACAACTTTCCTTGGCATGAGTTGGGCACAACTCATGCAAAGGAAAGTTGTTGACCTGGGGCATGTGATCTTCATGGGGCTCATCTACAATTCTCAGTCAAAATTGCTTTTCATTACTGTTGAAATTAGTTGAAAACACTGAAGCAGGCGACATTTGACCACTACCCGGTTTTGGCCGGTTTGAGGGGGAAAGGGTTAACATGGTAAATTGGACTTTTCCAACCCACAGGCAATAGTCAGCTGATTTTAATTCAGTTCTACAATTCAAGTAAAACTCGTATTCTTCCACACCCACAAGCTTTGATCATTAACCCTTCTGCTATCTATCATTTTTGGTTAATTGTCTATCACGCTGAATTTAATCCTGGGATCGCCCCATAAACAAGATCTTACGGGCATCCACACGGACGTTTATTTACGTAAACAAAGACATTGTGTGCTCATTTCCGTTCAATCAAACTGCGTAGTTTTGTTGCAGAAACAATTTTGTAGTGTAAATATGACAATTTTATTCATATAGCCTTCTAAATAAACATCTAATCAATTGTTTTCCTTACATTTGCTGATAAAAATCAGCAAAACAGCAGTAAAATTGCATATTTTGTGGCCTCAAACTTTGTACCATTCTCTTGCCAGTTCAAGGTAACTTGGCTATCAATGGAATCTCAGAACCTCATCAATATCATCATGCTGCTTTCCAATTGGCATAATTTTTTATTCCCACTCACCAAACGTCATCATCTTGCATAAATTTACGATCTCCGAGTTAAAAATTTAAGCATAGAAGGCAGTAAGATTCTCGCCCTCGATGAGGGAGATTCTACCCCTGCTTGGGTGCCAATTGGCTGACAGGTTATGCAAATAAGTTTGCATGTTGTCAAGCATGTGCAGTTAGCACTTTCAACACACAAGCATGGTGGAGTCGATCATTCAAGCCGATTGTACTTTTCTATTTTCATGCCATATAAGTAACAAAATTTAGTGACATATCAACAGTAGATATTTTGAAAACATTCTGGGTGTTCCTGGCTAACTGCTGCAAGAAATACAAAGTGGAAACTGCGTGCAATCAATATTGAAATTTAAAAACTTGTGCACCGGTATGCATTGTCAATCAATCTCCGTAATCGCCCGTACTGACTAAAATCCAACGGTGTCCTTTTTTTTTCTGCAAAGATACAGCAATACTTATATAATTTTGGCACTATTGCTCAATAGTTACAGTGGAAACCATTTAATATGTTTTACATGTGTAGGAGATGGGGTGAGCGGTTTCAGTGAAGAAGATTTTTAGATTTGCCCCAAAAGACCCCCCCCCCCAAAAAAATTATAAAAAAATCCAAAAATTACTGGAGTATGACCATTTGAACAGACTTTGTAGAGACCAACTCAATGTACAATGCTACCAAGTTTGAAGTGAATCTGGCTGACGGTTTTGGAGAAGTCGATTGTTGACCACGGACGAAGGACCATAAGACGAGCTCAGCTACTGAGAAGTCAGCCGCGCTAAAAATTAATGGACACATGAACCATAATGGAGGACCATATGGCGACAAATGGAATGAAAATGTACAAAAATCTTGATTTGTACATGAAACAAGACATTTTGTAGAAAGTTCTTGATTTCAAATCAAAGAATGAGCAGGGGGAAAGACAAAAATTGCAAGTATTACTGCCATGCCAGGGAAGGGAGATATGATGCCCCAAAGTCACTTTGTTCAATGCAAGGTTTTTTTTTCTAGGTTTCTGAAGTGAGAGCAGTACAGTTATCCCCCTTTTACGAGACCACTTCAAAGAAACCACCCATCTTGAGACAGGATAATTTAGTCATCCCCAGGGGTGGTCTTTCAAGACAGGGTTCACTGTTCTTCAGCGCGGGGGCACCTTGTCAAAATGATAATTATGCACATATGAGTGCAGACTGAATTTTGTAATAGATATACAGTTCACCTTTGTCTATTTTGTGTTGTGATGGGCACTATATTTTTTTCCACAATAGGGGTTACAATTTTCAGCATTTTCTATGGTGAGGATATGCAACTTGCATACTGTGTCACAGACTCCCATTCATTGTTTGGCCAACCCTTACCATTGTACACGTGTGTGGACTGACTCCCAGTCATGGCTTGGCAAACCCTAATTCTTTGTTTCATATGTAAAGAATGGATGTATCAGATCATTACTTTTTATATGTGGCAGGTCAGATGATCAACATCACAATCACATGATCCAATTGTACATGAATGTATGGTTTATAAGGTTATATACATGTATGTACCTATTGTATTTGTGTCTTTTTGTCCAGAACCACTTTCTGGTAGTCATTACCCCATTCCCCAGTCTGAACTCTACTCTCCATAAGCTGACCTGTCACTGTCTAACATATATACTATTGTACATATTGCACACGTTCCTCTGTAGCATTTTGACATAGGCTGTATGAGCCCAAATAAATTAAAGGGACAGGTGACTACTCAGAACATGTTTTGGAGCCTGTACCCCATATCTGTCAACATTCCACACCTCAAAATAGGGAGATTTTTTGTAAATTTGAAAAATCCGTGGGGGGAGATTTGTATTTTAACAAAGAATGTAATAGAAAGTTATAAATTTTCATGGGGGAGATTCTGCCAAATTTGCAAAATTTGGCATGTAAATCAAGGAAATTTGGGTGAAAAAGAGGGAGACTCCCACCTTATGGGGGAGACATGACAGGTATGGTACCCATACATGTCTCTCTGAGCAGCCTCTCCTTGTCTAAGCTGAATATTCAGCAAAGACAACCCACATAATAATGAAAAACAAGATATGTTTGTTAAACATAGATGCCCCCCGTCCTCATTACCCTTGCCCTCGCTACCCTATTGATAGTGGTAGATGGGGCACTCGTGACCTTACAAATTCAGTGAAGGTTGATCATACATCAATGTCACATATCTTTAAACTTTAACCTAGCACTTAAAAAACGACTAAAACCTGGACAATATAAAAGTTATAGCTGAAACATTAGTCATCATTTAGAAACCATATTCAGCAAAGTGGCTTTATGACCTTGGAAATTAGGACAAGGTCACTCATTTTCACTTGACCTAGGCCCAAGTATGCAAGATACGTTTGCAAAACATAGATGTCCCCCTGCCATCATTGACATGGAAACTGTTATGTAAAAATTATTGTAGAATGGTTGTATGTAATTGCTTCAAATTTGGTCTGATTAATAATGGTAAGTAGATGACCCCTATTAGGAACCCCCAACAGGAGATGATAATTAAAGTTGTGGCAAGCTGAAAAAAAGAAAATGGTTTAGGCACTATAAACTGAGAATATATGCATCTATTTGCCTGAAACCTGGTATGCTTGATCATGATAAGTTGAATTTTACGAATTTATATATTGTACAGGTGGAAATATTCCCAAGCAATTAAATTTCCTAAATTGTTCTCAACCTAGTCTTTATAGGGAACCATAAAGCTGTGCAATATAAAAGTCATATCTCTAAAGTACAAGTTATTATGCGGAAATCATGAAACCATATTAAGTAAAGTGGCTCTGTGACATTTGGAATTTGATCAAGGTCACCCATCTTCGACTAGCCCCGAATATGAACTATAATCTTGTGCAATAGAAGGGTCCTAGCTTAAAAACCTCTTCAGTTATCATGTAGAAACCAAAGTTAAATCAGGTGAATATGTGACCTTGGAATTTAGATCAAGGTCACCAAACTTTACATTTCTTTTAGCCTTTAACAAGGACTATATAGCAGTGCAGTATCCAAGTCCTTGCTCAAAAACTTCTTCAGTTATTGTGCAAAAACCACAGGAAGTCTACTGTCTGTGTGTGACCCTCAAAACCGGGTCAATGGCACCCATCTACAAACTCAAACTAGCCCTTATAGGCAACCATAAAACTGTGCAATATAAAAGTGCTACCTCTAAAATGCAAGTTATCATGCAGAAACAGTGTTCAACCAAGTGGCTCTGTGACCTTTAAAATTTGGTCAAGGTCACCCATCTTCAAACTTGACCTAGCCCCGAATACGGACAATTATTTAGCGCAATGTAAAAGTCCTAGTTTAAAAACCTCTTCAGTTATCATGTGGAAACCAAAGTTAACTCAGGTACCAATGTGACCTTGGAAATTAAATCAAGGTCACCAAACTTTAAACTTCTTCTAGCCCTTAGCAAGAACTATAGACCTGTAAAGTATCGCAGTCCTAACTTAAAAACTTCTTGAGTTATTGTGCAGAAACCACAGGGATTCTACAATCTCTGTCACCCTGAAAACTGGGTCAAGGTCTCTCATCTTCAAACTCAACCTAGCCCTTACAAAGAACCATAAAGCTGTGCAATATAAAAGTCCTAGCTCCAAGGTATAAGTTATCATGCAGACAGCATGAAACCATATTCAGTAACGTGGCTTTGTGACCTTTAAAATGAGGTCAAGGTCATCCACCTTCAAACTTTGCCTAGCCCCATATATGGACTATAATCCTGTGCCACATAAAAGTCCTTGCTTGAAAACCTCTTCAGTCATTGTGCGGAAACCAAAGTTAACTCAGGAACCAATGTGACCTTGGAAACTAGGTCAAGGTCATCCATCTTCAAACTTTGCCTAGCTTTTGACTAGAATGATACACCAAGTTCAAGTTCAAGTTCTTTTTTTACCATTTCTGCCCTATAGGGGCCAACAGTTACATAGAAAACTAGAACAGACTGATTTTCCAACAGAAAATCAAATGTCTCCCGGTGGAACACTTACGTCTCTGAATAAGCTACAGTGATAACAAATTACAAATGACCAAGTTTGCTTGAAAATTACAATCCTAGTTTAGCTCTCACCTAGATACATTACTCTAGCAATTTTCATCAAGTTCTTCAAGACTTATTGCAGAGAAACCAATTTCACATAAATGACCCTGTGACCTTGAAAATTAGGTCAAGGTCATCCAAATACAATCCCAACCTAGGTCTTGCCAAGATACATAATCCTACCAAGTTTCATCAAATTCCATTAAGTTCTTCAAGACTTATCGCACAGAAACCAATTTCACATAAGTGACCCAGTGACCTTGAGAATTCGCTCAAGGTCATCCAAATACCATCTCAACCTAGGTCTTGCCAACATACATAATCCTACCAGGTTTCATCAAATTCTATATTGTTCTTCATGACTTAGCGAACGGAAACCAATTTCACATAAGTGACCCTGTGACCTTGGAAATTCGCTCAAGGTCGCCCAAATACAATCATAACCTAGGTCTTGCCTAGATACATAATCCTACCAAGTTTCATCAAATTCCATTAAGTTCTTCAAGACTTATCGCACGGAAACCAATTTCACGCAAGTGACCCTGTGACCTTGAAAATTGGGTCCAGGTCACCCAAATATGATCCAATCGTAGGTCTTGCCTAGATACATAATCCTACCAAGTTTCATCAAATTCCATCATGTTCTTCAAGACTTATCGCACGGAAACCAATTTCACATAAATGACCCTATGACCTTGAGAATTCGCTCAAGGTCATCCAAATATGATCTCAACCTAGGTCTTGCCTAGATACATAATCCTACCAAGTTTCATCAAATTCCATCCTGTTCTTCGTGACTTAGCGAACAGAAACCAATTTCACATAAGTGACCCTGTGACCTTGAAAATTCGCTCAAGGTCGCCCAAATACAATCCCAACCTAGGTCTTGCCTAGATACATAATCCTACCAAGTTTCATCACATTCCATTAATTTCTTCAAGACTTATCGCACGGAAACCAATTTCTCATAAGTGACCCTGTGACCTTGAAAATTTGGTCAAGGTCACCCAAATACTATCCCAACCTAGGTCTTGCCTAGATACATAATCCTACCAAGTTTCATCAAATTCCATTAAGTTCTTCAAGACTTATCGCACGGAAACCAATTTCACATAAGTGACCCTGTGACCTTGAAAATTTGGTCAAGGTCACCCAAATACAATCCCAACCTAGGTCTTGCCTACATACATAATCCTACCAAGTTTCATCAAATTCCATTAAGTTCTTCAAGACTTATCGTACGGAAACCAATTTCACATAAGTGACCCTGTGACCTTGAAAATTTGGTCAAGGTCACCCAAATACAATCCCAACCTAGGTCTTGCCTAGATACATAATCCTACCAACTTTCATCAAATTCCATTAAGTTCTTCAAGACTTATCGCACGGAAACCAATTTCACATAAGTGACCCTGTGACCTTGAAAGTTAGGTCAAGGTCACCCAAATACAATCCCAACCTAGGTCTTGCCTAGATACATAATCCTACCAAGTTTCATCAAATTCTGTCAAGTCCTTCAAGACTTATCGCACGGAAACCAAGAACCTGAACAACAAGAAGAAGAAGAAGAAGAAGAAGAAGAAGAAGAAGAAGAAGAAGAAGAAGAAGAAGAAGAAGAAGAAGAAGAAGAAGAAGAAGAAGAAGAAGAAGAAGCGGAAGAAACGGGCACTAAAACAATATGTCCCCCGGCTTCCACCGGGAGACATAATTCCATGGCTCCATCTATAGGCACAAGTCGAAACTACCTATAATTATAATGCTCAACACAATACAATACCAGGAACAATTTACAGAAATATGTACATATATAAATTACCTTCACATGCCACCAATAATTTATTGTGTTCTTTCCTGAAAGCCAGTCCATACATAGCTCCCCAGCACTTTTGATAATTTCTGGCTTGAGTTAAACATGTAGAATACCTTCTGTTCTCGGTTCATTTGGTTAAACACAGCTGATTCATTCTGACATTGTAATAGTAGTTCTTGCCTACATGTTTGTTACATTCAACAATGAAATGGTACTGATCATCAATCTGCCCCATATCACAGTGTTGACACAATCTGTCTTCAACTAGTGTACCATTATGACTGCCCAACTCTATTTGTAATTTATGAGCACTTGTCCTTAGCTTGGCCAGGGACGTGTTATGGATGGACTATCAACGGGAGCGTTAATCCCTTTAGTGGTCAACTGGGCGCGACGACTACAAAGCGTGTTCACTGGTGCCGCTCAAGTTAATCCCCCCTGCTCAGTCCGTTTGTTGCTCCATCTATGTTTCTGCGTTCGGTTGTATCGGGTTACATACATCAGGCTTACATCGGGTGTGCTATTGTACCAAGTTCAAAAACGGAGAGTTTTATGCGTGCGCAACCAGTCTCATCGTTTGAATCAGAACCGTGCGAGTCCATCGATGTGATTTTCATTGAAATCGGCCGATAAAAGGGCTAGTTTTTGCATTTTTTCTGTCCAAAATGATGCAAAGTTAGACAATTTGCGTGCGTAATAACTCCTTACGCCGTAATCAGCAATAAAAAATGTAGTTTTAGATGGGTAGTGTATGCCGGTAGGATCATGATGGTGGTTTCATTTCTTGTAGCTGAGTCTGGCGTAACGCTAAATTTTGACTTTAAAATGTGGAACACGGTGAAAAATTTTGCACATTTCAGTCGGTGACACGATTATTCTCGCATTTCATCGCGTGACCTGGCCCACGAGACTGCCAGTGGCAAGCGCGGACCGTGGTGTTGTGTTTGTTCAGCACTGAAGGTGCTCGCTCAAACACCCGATCACTTGAGCAGCAGCAACATAGATGGTACAAAGGGGGCCCCGCCGTTGGTAGTCCATCTATAACACGTCCCTGGCTTGGCTAAGGCAGCTCTATGCTGTGGATTTCTAATTACATCCAAATATTCTTCATAGCAGAACTTATCTTTACACAATCCGTGGTGTTGTGTTTGTTCAGCACTGAAGGTGCTCGCTCAAACACCCGATCACTTGAGCAGCGGCAACATAGATGGTACAAAGGGGGCCCTGCCGTTGGTAGTCCACCTATAACACGTCCCTGGCTTGGCTAAGGCAGCTCTATGCTGTGGATTTCTAATTACATCTAAATATTCTTCATAGCAGAACTTATCTTTACACACTCTATAGAATCTTAGTTTGTTCCCCCTGAAATCATCCTCTTTGTTTTTATTAATTGTATCGTGCCAGAGTTTATCAAATTATTGCTTCATTGCATCACCCACAGTCCTCCAATTATGTTTGTCTATTCGGGCATCAAAATTCGAAAGAACAGCCTCAATATTGCCCAAGTATGTGTATCTATCAGACTTGTGTTTGTATGCTTCATTGTATGCACATCTAATTAAACTGCCATCTTCACTGTTTTGTATGTGGTCAAGATACTTTATCACCTGTTTCCAGATATTTGTGTAGAGAGGATATCTCCCCAATTCACCATAAACTGCCATACTAGTGGTTTTTTCATGTACATTCAAAATATATTTACACAAGTGTAACTGTGGCTTTTCAAACTCAGAATTGAGATTTTTTTCTTCGAACCAATACTCCTTTTGTTTTGTACTGCACCCACTGTTAAGAGCTTCCCAAATCTCAGAGCCATATATAATGATTGGTTTGATTAATTTGTCAAAAAATTTCAAACCTAGTTTTGGGCTGAAGTTACTATTGTTCAGTGAGCTTTTTAGATGAAACAATGCTTTTTGTGCTTTCCTATATAAGGTATCTATCGCAGGGGTGAAGGTTCCACTGGCTGTCAACACAATCCCAAGATATTGGTGTTCTTTTACATTTTCAAGATCTGTATTTCCATATTTGAATTTCTGTGCACCTCTCTGCCCATGGGAATTGAATTTGATGATTTTAGTTTTCTGAATATTACTTTGTAAATGCCACTCAGAACAGTACTCTTGCAATTTATCCAATTGCGCTTGTAATCTGATGGGGCAAGTTGACAACAATATCAAATCATCAGCATACATCTTATAATTATAAGACAATTGACAGGATGATTTGATAGTTCAGGAGTTCCTTCACCAACACCAAGGGCACATGGAAGATCATTAATAAAAAGACTGAACAGGACTGTACTCAATACATCTCCCTGTTTAACCCCAATATTGGTTTTAAACATTTCAGTCCTATGATCATTGATTTTTATACTGGTCTCCACATTAGCATACATGCTCTTGATAATATTGAAAAAAATACCCCGAATGCCTATCAGTTGGAGCTTATATAAAAGGCCTACTCTCCAAATATTGTCAAACACCTGTACAGCATCCAAGTCCTAGCTCAAAAACTTCTTGAGTTATTGTGCGGAAACCACAGTCTACAGACCGACAGACCGACTGACATGTGCAAAGCTATGTGCCCCACCTTCTTCGAAGGGGGGCATAAATATGAACGTGGCAAATGATGAATTAGCTAAATAAGTGAAGTTTTGCTTACAAATGCAGAGCTTCAATATGAATGCAGAATACCTATCAAACCAAACATAATTACTAAATAGTATATATAGAACAAGTTCAGATAAGAACAAAGTGACTTATCCTTAACTAGTATGTACCCATTCTAGCTGGATAGTACACATTAGTCCAACCACTTCCCAATGTATTACTGAGATAGGAACCAACTGGGGTTATATATTCAATCCCAGTGACTACAAAATAAACAGTTACAGCCACCACCTGTATAAACTGGGGAATTCCTAAAAAGTACTGTAACAATGGAATAAAATAAACTCCATGATGACACCTACTCCTTACTATGTGAGTCTCCAAGAAATCAAGTTCTACTTAGTTGTAAACCTTTAGTTTCTGTTTCAAAAGAATGAATCAAATTTGTAATTATTCAGTAAATCCTTCCAATTTCTGGCCAAATGCTTGGGACAGCCTATGACTGACTCCCGGCACTGTAGTTAGCACCTGGGATGTACTTTACACACATTATGTCACAGTAAATCACGAGACTAGCAATATTTTATGAATTTTAAGGCAAGTGCACGCACCCCCCCACCCACCCACCCACACACACAGAGAGGATTTGACACATAGAAGCTGATGACACATAAAAGAAACACACACTTTCTCTCTCTCTCTCTCTCTCTCTCTCTCTCGGGGGGGGGGGGGGGAGAGGAGACAA
Organism: Hermodice carunculata; assembly: GCA_964020975.1. Classification (NCBI taxonomy): domain Eukaryota; kingdom Metazoa; phylum Annelida; class Polychaeta; order Eunicida; family Amphinomidae; genus Hermodice; species Hermodice carunculata. The sequence goes on along the minus strand of OZ026618.1, from coordinate 64,589,273 downwards.
ATCACTGGACCATGACCATTCGAATAAACCTGGCAGAGACCCGTCCCAGGCAGATACCGACCAAGTTTGAAGAGGATCCTGCTGCTATTTTTGGAGACGCTAGCACGTATATGTACGCTGACACGTACATATACCTTTGCTATTTTTTAAGATTTTCCCCCAAAAAACAAATTCATAAAAAATAAAAAAATCAATGGAGCGTGTCCATTTGAACAAATCTGCCAGAGACCCACCTAAGGTACCAAGTTTAAAGTCAATCCTACGGACAGTTTGGGAGGAGTCAAACTGTGAATAAGCATTAGACTGCCCATTGACTTAAATACTGATCAATAGGAAATGTGCACTTACTGGTAAGTACCCGAATTTGCCCCCAAAAAAGAACAAAAAAAAAAAAAAATCATAAAAAAATCCAAACATCACTGGAGTGTGACCAATTGAACAAACTAGGTATAAACCCACCAAAGGTTCATTGCCACCAAGTTTGAAGTGAATCTGGCTTACAGTTTTGGAGAAGTCAATTGTTCACGACGAACGAAGGACCATAAATAAGCTCAGCTACTGACAAGTCAGCTGAGCTAAAAATCACTGGAGCTTGATCATTTGAACAAATTTAGCAGAGAGCCAGCCAAAGTACATCCCTACCAAGTTTGAGGTTAATTTGGAGAGTGGTTTTGGAGAAGTCAAAATTGCGAATTGCCACTGCATTCCCCTTTCATTTGCATAGTAATCAATAGGACTGTACATGTATGCATTAACCTAGAAGCAGGCGAATTGAAGAATTCATTAAAAATCAGGGATTAACAGCAACGCCACCTTGTGAACAATAAAGGCAACTATGCCACTTCCTTGTCTTCTGTTTCACTTTAAAAATAACTTTGTCACTATGCCCACTTTCTTCCTTCTCTGTGAAATGCACAACTTAAAAGGCCAAGTGAATTATACTGTTTCCTCTTTACAAGATACAATTACAAGGTCATGAACTGCCTGTGGACATTTGATTTCCTGTGATCTTTGACAGCTGCCACTTTCAAATTCTTACAGCTTAATACAATTGATTTCCTTCATCTGTCAGCGTGCGAGTGTTGTTCCCAAATTTTGCAGAATTGGAGTTTGGGTCTTTTTGTCAACAAAACACAACCAGTCCACTACTTTATATTGTTCTCTCTGGAAATGACGTGGTGTCACCATGATATACAATGGTACCTGCTGTATGCAACCACTGCTGTGAGCAGTGACATAGGAGTCAGTTTCTTTGTAAAATTTACCTGTGATGACAGGTCACCTTCTGTATGTGGCCACTTTTACTTGTCAGAAGGGGTGGCCACATACAGCAGGTACCACTGTACTTTCAACTTGTCACCCAGTTGTTGGAATAAATACAGTCAGAAGAAACTGGAAGCTGTCAGAATCATATGAAACAATGTTTTGCAATTGCCATCCATGATCTTCTTCTGTTTCAGCCTTCGGCAGAAAAGGAAAGCGTAAGTGCCCAGAACTATGCACACAACTACTAGATCGCATAACGCATGTATACTGCGTGTCAGATAGCAGAGGAAAACAGAGTAGAGTTCCTGGTGACTGAGAATGATGACCAAGGATCAATGCTTTTGTGTGTTGAGCTTTTTTTTTTTAACTTTTGGACCCAGGTATGAAGATAAACATGCACTGGCCAAACTGGCAGCTCCTGATCATGATCCCAATTCTACCCACCCACTATAAAATAAACCAGTGGGTACCCGGTGCTTACTCTGAGCCCTCTCATACATTTGATACATATTTATTCAAAATAACATAATGATAATGCCAACTAGGTGAAAAATTAGCTGTTGGGTTTAATTATTGTAGGTACATGCATGTGACATAGTCTATTATTGTAATCCCCAGTAAAACAGACAAGTGAACTGTATTGTAATGTCTTGCATTGTGAGATCCACATCCAGATATGTATCGAATTGTGTGAAACAGTGAAAAGTGTACCGTCCCAATCCTACAATCCACATGTACTTACACTGTGATAAATAGGAAAACATGCAATAAACAATGAGTACTCAAATTGAAAAAGTTATTGAAAATCAGGGATTCAAAAAATTGCCATACAATGGAGACCTATGTCTGGCCCTTCCACACGTAAAATTTTCCCTAAGTTTCAACATAATCTGAGTGATGGTTTTGGAGATGAAGCGGAAAATAGTGAAAAAAAAACCAAATAAATTCATTTCAAAATTAGAAAAAGTGTAGCACCACCTGTTGGACAATCAAGGTCTATGGGTCCCCTGAAGTGTCCCTATGCAATTTTAAAATGAAGCAATTGGCCAAGTGGTTCTGAAGAATTTTTTTTTAAGATCTTGCCAAAAAGTAACAAAAAGTTCATTAACATTACAACAAGAGGGCTGTGTGAACAGCCCGTGCCTCAGCTGATCCTGACATTCATCACACTTGCAGCTCTATGAACTTGGGAAAGGATCAAGGACACCATGTTCTCAGTAAGTCTGACCTTTATAGAAGAACACTTACATGTGCAACATCAAAGTTCAAGTAGTTCTCAAGTTATAATGAAGAGTAAAATTCATGTATGTTGCACTGTGACCCCACAAACGAGGTCAAGGTCATTCATGTACTGTCTCAGCATGACCTTCATACAGAATAATTAACATGTGTAGCGGACTCAAAACAGATCTCAAGTTATCAAGTAAACAGTACATTTTGTGTCAGTTGTCCTGTGAATTAGCATTAGAATGCCCATTGACTTACATAGTAATCAATAGGAAAACTGCATCGAACGATAAGTACCCGAATTGAAAATCCTTAAAAATCAGGAATCCAAAGCAGTGCCACCTAGTAAACAACTGTTTGACCCTTCCACAACAACATATCCATCACATTTCAGCTTAATCTGAGGGACCGTTCTGACAACAAGTGAAAAATAGCAAAACCATACAAAAAATTCCTTAAAAAAATTGCAGCGCCACCTGGTGAACAAATTGGGAACTAGGTGTCCCCGGGAGTGTCTATGTACGATATCAAAGCAATTGGGTAAGCAGTTTCGGAGAAGAAGATTTTTTAAGATTTGTCCACAAAAAAGAACAAAAAAATTCATTAAAAATCCAAAAATCACTGGAGCATGAACATTTGAACAAAATTGGTAGAAACCCACCCAAGGTACATTGCCACCAAGTTTGAAGTTAATCTGGATGACGGTTTTGGAGAAGAAGTAGAAAATGTGAATAAGCATTAGAATGCCCATTGACTTACATAGTAATCAATAGGAAAGCTGCATTGACCGACAAGTACAAGAATTGAAAAAATCGTTAAAAATCAGGAATCCGCAGCATTCCCACATTGTGAACAACTTTGTTTGACCCTTCTACAAGGAACATATCCACCATGTTTCAGCTTAATCTGAGTGACGGTTCTGGAGAAGAAGTCGAAAATAGCTATAACACACAAAAATTCTTAAAAAATTAGGATAGAATTGCAGCGCCACCTGGTGAACAAATTAAGAACTAGGAGTCCCAGGGAGTGTTCCTGTGTGATATCAAAGTAATTGGGTGAGCGGTTTCGGAGAAGAAGATTTTTTAAGATATACCCAAAAAAGAACAAAAAAATTCATTAAAAATCCAAAAATCACTGGACCATGACCATTTGAACAAACTTGGTAGAGACCCACCCAAGGCACATTTCCACCAAGTTTGAAGTGAATCTGGCTGAGGGTTTTTGAGAAGAAGTCGAAAATGTGAATTGTGGACGACGGACGGACGGACGACGGACCCTCAAAAAACCTCAGCTGACTGACAAGTCAGCTGAGGTAAAAATCACTGGAGTGTGACCACTTGAACAACTTTGGTAGATGCCAGCAGTTTTGGAGAAGTCAAAAATGTGAATTGTGGACAATGGCTGGATGGAGAAACTGACAGATGGATGACGGATACCTCACCAGGGCATACGCTCTGCTAACTGACAATTTTGTTGATCTAAAAATGTGGTTAAAAAGCATTATAACCAGCCTCGTCTTCAGCTGAAAATTAAAAGAAAAGAAAAAAAAAGTTTGCAAACGTTCTGTACGTTTAAGTTTTCTTTGGTCAAAAGTGATTGAGTGCTCCCCAGCTTTTCGCTGTAAGTTGCAATGCCGAACTTAGTTGTGGGCTAGCCTTTACTGCCTGAGTACAGAATTGAGACTATATGCCTATGATGGATGAGAGAGTCATCGTGACTGGAACTGTGGTCAGCCAAACATGTTCAGTGGCCAATTGAACACGTGAAAGGATCTTTCAGAGATTATCATATCACTCATGCAAGGGATGTATCTAGAGCAGTACATATTTTTTTTTCTCTCTGCTATTTGATGTATTAACAGTGGCTCAAATTCCACTTCTACATTCAAAACCAAATTGGAACCATTCAGGAAACAGCTCTTTTGAATAGCAAATTCAGCCAGGCACCAATCCACTGACAGCAATAAAGATATTGTGTAGCTCCATGGGGCCCTCCTCTGTCTGACCTGATCTCTGGAAGATATCCAACCCAATCAACTTTTTAGGCTGACAACTGTATCAGTGACACCGACCTTTTTCTGCGGTAACACTCTCCATGACAGACTTTTGGACACTACTATGCATTCTTCTCAGTTCTTTCCAGTTGTTCATAAGTATTGTGGTATGTCCTTGCCATACTTTCAGGGCTAGAATTCAGCAAATATATTTATAGTACACACATGTATGTAAACATAATTGCCACAATAAAATAGGCGTAAAGTAGAAATACATTTGCAGGAGCAAAAGTAAATAAGTCATCAGGACGGGTGTGCTACCAAGGTACTAACATTCTCTTTGCCCCTGTTTCAACATACCTTTATCCATCCTTAACTCATTCCATACCAGTCCCTGATTTTTCTGTATATTTACCTAGATTTAAGACGACAATTGCACATCTCAATTCTTCATGAAAAGAGCTTTCATTCAAGTACCAACATGCCTATAGTCTTAAGTCAGAGCATGACTTGCCAGGCAGTGCCAGAACCACTGACCAAGGCCTGTGACCACAGTATGGAATGAGTTAAGAATAACAATATGAAGCCCCCCCCCCCCCCCCCCCATAAAAAAATGTCATTACAATGTGTATTTTGAGACCATCTGGAAGTGATTTAGGCTGCACTTCCTATTGATCATTGCATGAGTGACTTTTATGTGTCGGTTTCATCACTGATGATAAAAATAATGTGCCTGGTAAGGACATTCACTTCACTTTTTTTTTTTGACGGAGATAAACAGGGCAAAGATTCAAGTCCAAGGTGAATTAAGTCTTTCCCAAGGAGAACTGTACATGTGTTTTCATTTCCCCTTTTCCTGGCATTGATGGGGAGGTCTTACCAAGTTTCACTCAAAATGATTTTGCCTGCCTCAAATTTCACACTAAACAGTTTTGATCACAATCATTAATCACATGAAGCAATGTTTCAGATTTACAAATCATGGGAAATAAAAATTCTGCATCACACTGCTAGAAAATAACCCCTCCACACATGCATCACACAAGTCAGTGTTTTTTACACTTTTCCATTTGTTTTCCACATCAGTACTGTAGGGAATGTGTTATGGCTATCCTAGAGGTATGTCTCTTACAGTGTGATTTGGAGTAAAAGGGTGCATCCCGAGGGTCAGCCAGATGATATACTGAACTCTGAAATAGGTACCCCTCAGGAACCAATTGTATAACACTATTAGTGACAGTAGGCTGTTCAAAGGTAAATATTTATGGGTAATTATGTCACTTTTCCCTCCTTTTCTCTTTTCTTGGCAAGTTATGTGAAAATTTGTTCACTGTTGTTTACCATTTGCTCAAATAAGGTATTCACATTAAGACCTAGGTCTAGTGCCATGTGGGACGCAGGATGGGATCAAAAATAGGACGTAATTGGGTTGAAAATGTTAATACAAACGGAAGTGAGTGCATCAGTTGGAATAGACAATTATTGAGGTCGCTTTCACGATGCAAGAACTGCTGCACACAGTAGGTAGACCCTACCCTTGGTAGGGTCTACCATGGGATTAAGGGAATTCCCAATAATGATGTAGTTCTACGCACACACGTTTATTTACATTTCGAAATTTAACATTCCGTGATTCAATAACATCAAGAAATCGCAATGAATATGAAATGAAAAAAAAAAAACAAGCTGGGCTGAAAGAAAAAAGTGAAATGTGAACGTGAAATAAAAGGTGTGTTGAACTTTTTACAGAAACAGACGAGTGATACCCATAGGGAAGACATGCAGGCAGGGCTGACATTATGCCGCTTAGATTAATGATCGTTGATGTCAACCCCTAATTGGTGTTTTTAACTTCAGGCGGAGAAATCGTACTTGCGTTAGTATTTTTTTTTATTGTATGTTAGAAAATAAATGTTGATTTCTGTTGTTTATGTAAGTTGTAAATGTATCCAAATTATCAGGGTAATGATATAATGTGGGCAAGGAGTAGGGGCAGTTCATAGTTTTGGCGTGAAATGTGACAGGCATAAAAATGGGAATAAATGCATGATGATTCCTAGTTAAGTGCATTGATTCAGTTTGTTACCTGCAGGAACGCTGCAGACGTCTGAAAGGGTAACCGTCAAATCCATACATATTACCAGTAGGAAGAAAACTGCATCTGAATTTTCTAGAAAAATTCCAAAGCAAAATGGTGAAATAAAAACAATATTTTCTCAGGGTCATGTGACCTGACGAAATACAAGTGAAACACCATAGTATTACCAGTAGGGCTGTAACAAATACACCAAATGGCGACTATGATGTAGATCATGAATATAGGGTCACGAATATGAATAAATATTCATGAATACATTACAAGCAGGAAGGCCATGGACTGGTTGACAACATGCATCAGTTGCCTGCAATAACACTTCGTGAAGTTAATCCTGCTCTGTACAAGGGATGTAAGGATACACTTTCTCACGATACAATACATATTGCGATACAGTGTTCACGATACAATACACATGCTTTCAAGAGTGCACTCACATAAACACGATCTTCATGGGCATCGCCATGGAAGTGTTTATTTACATAAAGACTTCGTATGCTCATTTCCAATCAATCAAACTGTGTAGTTGCTGCAGAAACAATTTTGTTGTGTAAATGGGATGATTTTATTCATACTGACTTCAAAATAAACATCTAATCAATTGTTTTCAATACATTCTGTTCTGGGGAATACCCTGCAACAAACGTCACCAGTGGAGTTTTAAGGCTTGTCATTGGTGGATTTGATCACATGCTCCTTACTGTCCAATCAAATGCATTTAGATGCCACATCCCAGAAAATGTGCAACAAAGGGAAAGCAAGGCACATTCTCATACAATTTACTGGGCCTAGGAACTAAATTTAGCATTGCAGTTTTACAGAAGCAATAGGATGGAACATATTTCAAACACAGAATAAGACTAAGCAGAAAGTCATTAGCTAATTCATCATTTGCCACGTTCTTATTTATTCTTTATTATGTGGGTTGTCTTTGCTAAATATTTAGCTTAGACAAGGAGCCGCTACTCAGAGAGACATGTACGGGTAAAAGGCTCCGAAACATGTCGAGTAGTTACCCGCTGAAGACCCTTTAATTTATTTGGGCTGATACAGCCAATGTAAAAATTTTACAGAGGAACATGTGCAATATAGACAATAGTAATTCCATATGTATACAGGTTCTAAAGACAGGGACAGGTTAGCTTATGGAGAGTAAAGAGTTCGGACTACGGAATAGGATATTGACTACTAGGAAGTGGTTCTGGGCAAAACGACACAAATACAGTTGTGGAAAGTGAGAATAAATGCAGCCTGCAACAGTGATGAAGCCATGTACAGTCCACCTGTTGTTGATGATCCGTGACCGCAATTTTCGAATGAAGTATTAAATTATATAAAACATGACATGCTATTGGAACAGGTGACTAGAATTTATTGTTGTAATTTAATTTTAACATTTGAATGGAAAAAAATCTGTGACACGGACCAAAACTGGAATGAAAATTCATGACAGTAAGAAAAATATCTGGATGAACTCCAGTCAGCCACAAACCTGAAATACACGAGTAACTTTAGACCGAAATATTCCTGCTGTAGTACCTCAGTATGGCCAGGAGCTTTCACAACAAAACCAGCTAACTACATTCACATAATTAATATTGATTCATTGTTACTGGTAAACCCTTAGAAGGGTTCAACAACCATGATAATTTTGTGTGAAGTTCTCTTTCCGCTGGCGTTTTCTCTTCTCCTCTTTATGAATTTTACCATGGAACTGGGGATAATTGGCATTCAGCAATGGTTGACAAAATGCTGCACTTTCCTGATTTTGTCATACATAAGGCCAAAGAAAATAAATAGTGTGTTTGAGGTTACATGCCAAAAATAAATAGGGTAGGTAGGTAAGCTTTTTTTTATTTTCCTTAAATTTTTGCTCTGAAAACAGAAGAAAAGTGACTTAAAATGGATAAATTGTGCATTTCATGAAGGAAATCTGCCTAGATTTCCCCCCCCCCCCCCGAAAATCAATAAAAAGTTTTAGGGTAGGGGGGTTTGGGTAAGGGTCGGTAGGGAAACCCCAAACACAGACTTTTTTTTTTGCCTAATATATGCAGTGGTACCTGCTGTATGCAACCACTGCTCTGAGCAGCCGCATTGCTTTTTGTGGCCTCTAGGCTAGGACACAGGAGTCATTTTCTTTGTCAATTACCTGCAGTGACAGGTCAACTGCAGTATGTGGCCACTTTTTCTTGGCAGAAGGGGTGGCCACATATAGCAGGTACCACTGTATAAACATATCAAAGCAGATTGTTTGCAATTATCAATATTATTGATGCACAGAAAATACAGTAATACCATCAGGGTAAAAATGATCTTGTTTATATTGAGCACTAATAAATTTTAAGCTGTTTTTAAAGGCCCTCTATCTTGTTTGCATTTTAAGATTAAAAACTTAAAATCATCTAATACCATGAATATATGCATTAAAAGCTTCTACTAGACACATTTAAAACTGAAATTTGGTAGCAAATAGGGCCTGAGATGTCACCAAAAAAAGCCTACAAATTTCCAACATTTTCAGGTGGAGTGGGGATACCCTATCACTCTTGATGTCTCAGCCCTTGTAAAAACAGTGCTTTGCAAAAGAAGCATTCTGTACCTCAATTTCACTTTTGCATAGCAGTATTTGCTCCATTTTTTCCTGCATCAAGTGTTGCTATCAAGTATCATACCTGTCAAGTCTCCCCCATAAGATGGGAGTCTCCCACTTTTTTCACCCCAACTTTTTGTATTTACGTGCAAAATTTTGCAAAATTGGCAGAACCTCCTCCATGAAAATTTAGTATTTTCTATTATATTCTTTGTTAAAATACAAATGTCCCCCTTGGATTTTTCAAATTTACAAAAACCTCCCTATTTTGAGCTGTGGAATGTTGACAGGTATGAAGTATGTCCACTACCAGGTGCATTCCAGTTGTTGGTCATAGCATTTCAGGCCTCAAAAGACAAACGTTTATGAAGTTTCAATAATAGCCCACTAATGGGATCAGTATAATGTATGCATAATGTGAGGGAAGTGCCTCAGTATGTACATGTACATGTACTAGCAAAGTCACTTGCTTTGGGAGGGAGCGATACATATCTGATCGACTTTAGAATTTGTTCATTTTGTTTTCCCTTTCATTGCCTTTCTGAGTACACATGTATGTCACGAGGAAACTAGGCCCTGTAAAATTTTGTCACCAAAAACAGTTCCTTTTATGCCCAACAAGTAATGTCAAGATCTTCTGGTTCATGCATATTCTCAGTAGAGGGCTCTGTGGACAGGCGGGCCAGGTACATGTATGTGTATTTCCATTAGTGGATTGTAACTTGCACCTGTGTAGCTTTTAAACAACTCTACCTAGAAACCCCAAATTTCTTGTGGTAGATGGTTGTATATAAATAAAATAAAATTTGACAATTTTCGCTGCAAAAAACTATTCAACATATTGAATTTTACTTTAACACAGAATAATACAGGCATACACACCTCTAGCCCGCCAGAATTTTGTATATTCAGCCTAATACACATAAAATTGCTAACTGCGACCTCTTTTATTGGATTCTTTTCAAAAAATAATCCTTAATTTTCTACCCTGCAAACCTTCTCACTTTGACAGCAGCATTGTATTACTGCAGGGAGGAAGATGGGTTGATTGAAGTGGAAGGCATTAATTAGCGTGAAGAGGTAAAAATCTCAGTGTCAACAAATTGGCATATGACTAGTCACAATTAAGGAGAAGCCATCGATTTCTGTAATAAATGAAGGCTGTGAGGTACAGGAAAAACAAGGAATGCAGTTCAGCATGTAAATTTGAAACTGTTCATCTGATAACAAAACATTTAGGTTATCACTTCTGAAACAGTCCTTGAATAATTTTGTCTTTAAATGTCATGTGCACATGCACACGTTTCTTTGGTAGCCTAATTATCTACTTTTGTCAACATCCTTTCTTTGATTACAGTGCTAGACAAGTCCTGCTTACTTCAATATTTAAGCTTTGCCTGCATTGTATGCCATCTTTCAAAGACTGCAAATAAACATGATGTATATACATGCAGTACAGACGTGTATACCAGGACACAAAATTTACAGTGGCAATGCGACATGGTTAAAGGCCCTGTCCATTTGCCAAATGCCCTCAGAAAGTGATAGAATTTATGGCCACTCATTAAAGTGCCTTGTATGATTAATAATTTCAAAATGTCAATTTCGTGATGGAAAAATCAATGAGGATTTACATTCCTGGCAAGATGAATAATATAGAATGTTGTTGGATTTGAATAGCTCCTCAAAGCATAAGTCACGATGTTACTTCATGTAAATAAAATTGGATCACTTCACAGCAAGCCACCATCATTTTTTTTTTTTTTATTAATATTATGTACACTCACATTGCCACACGAGTGGCAATTCTTTGGAAACACTGGAATTCACTTCTGGAAATGTGCCTTCACACATTCCTTAGCCCCTATTCAGGGCCCCCACTGTAAAATGTTTACAGTGACCATTCAAGCCCAAATCCATTTTGAACCCACTGACCCAGTGGTGTGGAGCCTAGGTTTTCAACCAATGAAAACCCAAGCAGATTCAAAATTCTTTGAATCAAATCCTACCGTGGAAACCAATTTTTTCATCCACTAAGAATCCGCAGCTACACTATCACAATACACGTGCATACGTAGCAACGGATCTGTTACCCCACGGTATAAATATAGGCCTTTCACAGTGTTCCCAACAGTTCCTGATGAGTTGCAGATCGCAACGAAACTAGTCGAACGTTTTTCCTATAACATCATTAGCCACAGCGGCCACTTGCCCTGTCTTAGCCATAAGCCACCATCATTGCCATCAATCACGTAGTTGTGATTTTGTATACTTTCTCTTAGTACAGCCAATGGCACAAAACTTCATTTTAGACTTAAATGGGGGCATTTGGTTTAAATATATTTTATTTTTCAATATGGATACAATAGATGGAGCAAGTTTTTCATTTAGCGATTGGAAAAGAGGGCCAAGCCCTATATTAATCCCTCACGCTCTGAAGAGACGACATGCACACAGGACAGAACAAAACGCACAGGGGACACCTAGTCAGTCAGGTCCTCGAATTTGGTGTACCTGACTGGCTATGCGTTGCACATGATCAAGAAGGACAAACACAATAGAAGAAGGACAGATAGAGGGGCATCTGTTTAACATGATAACCGCACCTTTTTGTTTTACACCTTACAATATTTATAGATAATTGTGATGATTCAAATTCATCCTATACCTGCTGGAGAAAATCGTGCTGTAGTTTTAATATAGTCATGGACTGCAGAGAATATTTGAATATTTTCTGAATTTCATCGATATAGTACAACCATCAGATCCATATAATACTGTTTTAAGAGTGAAGAGGGCTATCGGTTTTTGAAGAATTAAATGTCTGTCATCCTTTATGCCCCCATCCTCCCATGGGGGCATTTAATGTTTCTCTAAAATGAATTAAATGGGCTTAGATGAAAGGAATCAAGCTCCCAATTACTTTGAAAGAAGATATATTTCATTGAAGTACATTTAATTGATATGACCATCAATAATTTCTGGGAATTCAAGTGACTGTTTTCACATTTAAACTAGCAGGCAGGGTGATTCAGTTTAAATTTGAATCATTCTTATACAGTAAAACCTGTTTTGAGAGACTCCTCCTTTGGGAGACCACCTGCCTTTTGTGACCACTTTTCTTGTACAAAAACACATTCTAATGATAATTTACATCTCTTGGGAGACCATCTGCAGAACCTGACCAGTGACCACCCAAAATAGCCCCCAAAAGACGACTTATCCAGCCACAAATACCCCATTTTGATAGGTAAAATCCATCAATTTTGTCAAGATTACTAAAACTGTTTGGATAAAATGAGTTTACAAAAAATTAAATACAGTAAAACCTGTCTATTGCGGACACCTGTGGTTCTGGCAAAAGTGTCCGCAATAGACAGGTGTCCACAATAGGCAGGGGCTGAACTTGTGGGATCTCAGAGTACTTTTGATCTCAGTTTTTGTACATTATGCCCCTGACACTTTCCACAAACGCATCTTAACTTGGGATTTTACAGTTTTTATCTTTTAAGGGAAAAAATGTGTATGTATGGGCTTACCAGGCTGAAGAAAGTTTGCGTAATTTCTTTTACTGACAGAAAAGAAACAAACAACAAACATACCACAGGGATATCCTATCCTCTGACTACAGTATAACTGTATGTGCCTTTGTTACAAATTGTGAATAACTTCACATGAGTCTCAGTGGGTCCTTTGTTTTAGGCTTAATGATCGATCTATGGAGCTTAATTGTTTGATAGACAGAGAAAGTGTGAGCAACCTCACTCAACAGGAGCACCAGTGCTCAGAGACACCTGGCATGTTCGTTGAGGCATTGCAGCCTAACTGCTTGGCTGAGTGAGCTTATTATGTGTTACAGGCCACTGAACAATGGATTAATTAGTCTTTGATTCCAGCTTAACATGCACGGCATTGTTCAGGCATTACAGCTTGGAACATAACAAGTTGCAAAAAAAGCACTGATATATTGTGTCCGCAATAGACAGGTTGTTTTTGCATTTGGTACTCCAAAAAGTGTCCGCAATACACAATAGACAGGTGTCCACTGTAGACAGGTATCACCAATATGAAAATGACTTAAAAATATTCGGTTCTGGCCAAAACTGTCCGCATTAAGCAGGTGTCCACAGTAGACAGGTGTCCACAAGGACAGGTTTTACTGTATGTTTCTGAATTGGGTGTAATAAATATAGAAACATGCATGTATAAATCTAAATTATGGATGGAAATTCAAACTACAGGTTGGTTGTTGGCCAGGCGGCACAACAGTCAACCCTCCTTTGGGAGACTGCCTGCTTCATGTGACCACTTTTGGACGTGTCCCAGGGGTGGTCTCTCAAAACAGGTTTTACTGTATAGATAATGGCTTTTATGCCATGGATGATAATCAAGGATGGATGCTCAAGCTAAATGTTTTTTATTGATAGCTTTGCCTGTTGAGACAAACTCAGCTGCACCATTGCAATGAGACTGGGCACACTACACCCTTCATGGAGCCCTCAGAATTATTCCCAGAACAAGAGTCTGTCTCAGCAGACAGTAGGAGTCTGTGTGTTAACTGGGATCCTGTGCTGCCACCTAGGTGGGGGAAAGGAACTTGCTAGGTGGCACAGTAGATGTATTCATGTATCAAGCAATGCGAAAGGAGCCTCTCTCATGAAATAGAGAAAGCAAAATGCCTAAGATGTTAAAACTCTTTTGATTGGATATGAGCAGATGAGTGTCCAATGTTCACTGTAACTTGGATTGTCATTGGAAACCAATTACCATACATGTATCTCATGTTTAGTTTACCTTCATGCAATTCTAAGACAAGAGTCTGAGTTTGGGTTTCATACAGGTAAGTCATATGTATAGTATACTGGTGCGGCAGAGTAGAACTACATTTTCCTGTCAAGCCACATCATTGCAAGTTGTTCCACATTAATAAGTCTATAGAGAAGTTTGTTCAAGCCGATGTCTTCATTGTGCTAATTCATGGCCTGACATACCATGGATGCACGCTGCTTTAACTCATTCCATACCAGTCCCTGATTTTTCCGTATATTTAACCAGATTTAAGACGACAATTGCATATTTAAACTAGAACAGACTGATTTTCCAACAGAAAATCAAATGTCTCCCGGTGGAACACTTACGTCTTTGAATAAGCTACAGGTGATAAAAAATTACAAATGACCGAGTTTGCTTGAAAATAACAATCCAATTTTAGCTCTCACCTTGATACATTACTCTAGCAATTTTCATCTAGTTCTTCAAGACTTATCGAACGGAAACCAATTTCACATAAGTGACCCTGTGACCTTCAAAATAAGGTCAAGGTCATCCAAATACAATCCCAACCTTGGTCTTACCTTGATACATAATCCTACCAAGTTTCATCAAATTCCATCAAGTTCTTCGAGACTTATTGAATGGAAACCAATTTCACATAAGTGACCCTGTGACTTTGAGAATTCGCTCAAGGTCACCCAAATACAATCCCAAGCTAGGTCTTGCCTAGATACATAATCCTACCAAGTTTCATCAAATTCCATCATGTTCTTCATGACTTATCGAACGTAAACCAATTTCACTTTGGTGACCCTGTGAACTTGAGAATTAGGTCAAGGTCACCCAAATACAATCCCAAGCTAGGTCTTGCCTAGATACATAATCCTATCAAGTTTCATCAAATTCCATCAAGTTCTTTAAGACTTATCGAACGGAAACCAATTTCACATAAGTGACCCTGTGACCTTGAGAATTCGCTCAAGGTCACCCAAATACAATCCCAACCTAGGTCTTGCCTAGATACATAATCCTACCAAGTTTCATCAAATTCCATCAAGTTCTTCATGACTTATCGAACGGAAACCAATTTCACATAAGTGACCCTGTGACCTTGAGAATTAGGTCAAGGTCACCCAAATACAATCAAACCTAGGTCTTGCCTAGATACATAATCCTACCAAGTTTCATCAAATTCCATCATGTTCTTCAAGACTTATCGCACAGAAACCAATTTCACATAAGTGACCCTGTGACCTTCAGAATTCGCTCAAGGTCATCCAAATACAATTCCAACCTAGGTCTTGCGAAGATACATAATCCTACCAAGTTTCATCAAATTCCATCAAGTTTTTCATGACTTATCAAACAGAAACCAATTTCACATAAGTGACCTTGTGACCTTGAGAATTAGGTCAAGGTCACCCAAATACAATCCCAACCTTCGTCTTACCTTGATACATAATTCTACCAAGTTTCATCAAATTCCATCAAGTTCTTCAAGACTTATCGAACGGAAACCAATTTCACATAAGTGACCCTGTGACCTTGAAAATTACGTCAAGGTCACCCAAATACAATCCCAACCTAGGTCTTGCCTAGATACATAATCCTACCAAGTTTCATCAAATTC
This sequence comes from Hermodice carunculata, assembly GCA_964020975.1. Taxonomy (NCBI): domain Eukaryota; kingdom Metazoa; phylum Annelida; class Polychaeta; order Eunicida; family Amphinomidae; genus Hermodice; species Hermodice carunculata. Next base: position 64,573,699 of record OZ026618.1, on the reverse strand, counting down.
CATCATGTTCTTCATGACTTATCGAACGGAAACCAATTACACATAAGTGACCCTGTGACCTTGAGAATTCGCTCAAGGTCACCCAAATACAATCCCAAAGTAGGTCTTGCTAAGATACATAATCGTACCAAGTTTCATCGAATTCCATCACGTTCTTTAAGACTTATAGCACGGAAACCAATTTCACATAAGTGACCCTGTGACCTTGAGAATTCGCTCAAGGTCATCCAAATACAATTCCAACCTAGGTCTTGCCAAGATACATAATCCTACCCAGTTTCATCAAATTCCAGCAAGTTCTTCGAGACTTATCGCATGGAAACCAATTTCACATAAGTGACCCTCTGACCTTGAGAATTCGCTCAAGGTCATCCAAATACAATCCCAACCTAGGTCTTGCCTAGATACATAATCCTACCAAGTTTCATCAAATTCCATTAAGTTCTTCAAGACTTATCGCACGGAAACCAATTTCACATAAGTGACCCTGTGACCTTGAGAATTAGGTCAAGGTCACCCAAATACAATCCCAACCTAGGTCTTGCCTAGATACATAATCCTACCAAGTTTCATCAAATTCCATCAAGTTCTTCAAGACTTATCGAATGGAAACCAATTTCACATAAGTGACCCTGTGACCTTGAGAAATCGTTCAAGGTCACCCAAATACAATCCCAACCTAGGTCTTGCCTTGATACATAATCCTACCAAGTTTCATCAAATTCCATCAAGTTCTTCAAGACTTATCGCACGGAAACCAATTTCACATAAGTGACCCTGTGACCTTGAGAATTAGGTCAAGGTCATCCAAATACAATTCCAACCTAGGTCTTGCGAAGATACATAATCCTACCAAGTTTCATCAAATTCCATCAAGTTTTTCATGACTTATCAAACAGAAACCAATTTCACATAAGTGACCTTGTGACCTTGAGAATTAGGTCAAGGTCACCCAAATACAATCCCAACCTTCGTCTTACCTTGATACATAATTCTACCAAGTTTCATCAAATTCCATCAAGTTCTTCAAGACTTATCGAACGGAAACCAATTTCACATAAGTGACCCTGTGACCTTGAAAATTACGTCAAGGTCACCCAAATACAATCCCAACCTAGGTCTTGCCTAGATACATAATCCTACCAAGTTTCATCAAATTCCATCATGTTCTTCATGACTTATCGAACGGAAACCAATTACACATAAGTGACCCTGTGACCTTGAGAATTCGCTCAAGGTCACCCAAATACAATCCCAAAGTAGGTCTTGCTAAGATACATAATCGTACCAAGTTTCATCGAATTCCATCACGTTCTTTAAGACTTATAGCACGGAAACCAATTTCACATAAGTGACCCTGTGACCTTGAGAATTCGCTCAAGGTCATCCAAATACAATTCCAACCTAGGTCTTGCCAAGATACATAATCCTACCCAGTTTCATCAAATTCCAGCAAGTTCTTCGAGACTTATCGCATGGAAACCAATTTCACATAAGTGACCCTCTGACCTTGAGAATTCGCTCAAGGTCATCCAAATACAATCCCAACCTAGGTCTTGCCTAGATACATAATCCTACCAAGTTTCATCAAATTCCATTAAGTTCTTCAAGACTTATCGCACGGAAACCAATTTCACATAAGTGACCCTGTGACCTTGAGAATTAGGTCAAGGTCACCCAAATACAATCCCAACCTAGGTCTTGCCTAGATACATAATCCTACCAAGTTTCATCAAATTCCATCAAGTTCTTCAAGACTTATCGAATGGAAACCAATTTCACATAAGTGACCCTGTGACCTTGAGAAATCGTTCAAGGTCACCCAAATACAATCCCAACCTAGGTCTTGCCTTGATACATAATCCTACCAAGTTTCATCAAATTCCATCAAGTTCTTCAAGACTTATCGCACGGAAACCAATTTCACATAAGTGACCCTGTGACCTTGAGAATTAGGTCAAGGTCACCCAAATACAATCCCAACCTAGGTCTTGCCTAGATACATAATCCTACCAAGTTTCATCAAATTCTGTCAAGTCCTTCAAGACTTATCGCACGGAAACCAAGTGTTGAAGAACATGAACAACAACAACAACAACAACAACAACAACAACAACAACAACAAGCGGAAGAAACGGGCACTAAAACAATATGTCCCCCGGCTTCCACCGGGAGACATAATTCTTCATGAAAAGAGCTTTCATTCAAGTACCAACATGCCTGTAGTCTCAAGTCAGTGGTTCTGGCACTGCCTGGCAAGTCATGCTGCAGCTGCATTTGCGGCAGCTGCAGCATGACTTGCCAGGCAGTGCCAGAACCACCGACCAAGGCCTATGACCATAGTATAGAATGAGTTAAATACCTTTTTGTGTTTTTCTCGTGTAACCTCCAAAGGCAACAGCTGTCAGGTTGGTTTATAAACACATTACATGCAAACAAAAAGATGACTGGTCGTGCAGCAGCCGGTGAAAAAACCACATGATCTACACGCCCATTCTTAACCCCTCCCTGTCAGCCAAACTGGTTGATAATGAGTGGTCATTTTAACCCCTTGGACCCTAAGAATTACATAACATTGCTATGGCTTTACCCAAGATATCGATTCTTGAGCCCATTGGGTCAAGTGCCATATCAAGTATGCTTCTTTTTTTTTCTTTTTCAAACGCCAAGCTGCTGAAGTCAATAGCTTTCATAAATGCAATTTGATTGTGTTGTGGCAGTTAGCCAGCATGACACAATGTTACTTTTTGAGAGTACGGAGTTCTGATGAAAAAAATTGGTTACCAGGGATTTGTTACAGCCTAGTATGTAAAGGACTGTGAGCTCGCGTTATGTTAGTTCCTGAACAGCCCAGCAACAGGCAATACATGTCAAACTATGTTCCAATATTGTGCTGAAAACTACATTTCCAGGCATGCTTCCTGGCATCTGGTGTTCTGATTTTGCCCTGTAGTCCTGACATATTAACCCTTTTCCCTTTGAATTGACCCCAGGTCAACAGCTTTCCTTGGCATGCATTGAGCACCAAGTGCCCAACTCATGCCAAGGAAAGCTGTTGACCTGGGGCAAAATCTCATCTATAATTTGTAGTCAAATTGTTTTTCATTACTGTTGAATTAAGTTGAAAACACTGAAGCAGACCACCAGCCAATTTTGGCAAGTTTAAGGGGTAAAGGGTTAAAGGAAGAAAGCTGACCATTAACTGACCAGGTAAAATTTGGCATGCTGATAATACACTGCAGCCAAAGTAAGAATTTCACATTCAGTAGCTGGCATCAAAATTTTATAATTTATGCAATATCGAACATGGCAACTGAGGAGTCCCACATATTATCAAATTTATGATAAATGTGTAGGTCTGTGAATTCAACCCCCAAAGAACAAATGCAAAGATGAGCATCTGATATTTCAATGATCATTGGAACTGCATCATCAACAGATTGCATGCACACACAAACATCCAATATTTTAATGATCATTTTAAGTGAAACCCATTGTCAGATTTATACATGTAGCAGTGACCACAATACTTAAAATATGCATGCAAACACAAGCATAACAATGGTTTCCTTTTAAATGCCAGTCCTTTGAATCTTGTCCAAATATGATACATATTGTTATAATATACCTATGGGTTCAGTATAGGTGAAGACTTAGGGTTAAAGTGCAGGTACAAGAAGCAGGTTGAGCACAGTGATGGGTGTGAATATGTTAAGTAAAAGACTAAAAAAGTCCAGAGTAATGAAAATTGGGAGATGATAGTTGCAACAGGGGGATACAGTGGGAGGGTCTCCCAACTGTAAAGCCTGGGACAGTCACTTAAGAATAGGGAAAGACTGGCTCCAGATGACGGGGAATGTACATCCAAGAATATGTCAGCGAGAATAGAGTTGTGAGGATAGGATTAGCAGGCTGACAAATAAGAAAGATGTACAAATCAGTTAAGCAGTAAAGAATAAGTTGTAGGTTTTATGGGGTGATAGGGGGAGGGTTTGGAGTGTGCGAGTTGGGAAGGGGACCTGGGTTGGGTGGTGGAATCAAAATTAATTCTCTTTGGTGTTGAGCTCCCTTGTCAAAGGGAAATGCTTCACTGATGGTATGGTACACATGTCAGGCTTACACTGTCATGTGAACACAACAGTTAAAATCTAAGCAGTTTGACAACACAACACTGGCTGACCATGTAGAAACTGTCACCATGGCAAATCTTTGTTGCCATGTCAACCATGCATTTAAAATTTGTAGCTCATACAATTGGAAGCTTGTGTGTTGGTAATTACCATGCAAAATACAGATTAACATCATAACTTCACCTACCTATGTTCCTTGCTGCAATTTCAACATAAAAAATAGAATTCAAGGAACTGAGTACACTCAGCCATAGTATAGAATGGACTTGTTTGTCACATGAATTATTTTGAAAATCCTTAAGTTTTAGACGATAGGAACCAACCTATTTCCATATGGTACATCCCTGATAAAAATTTGAAGCTGCGCTCAATCCTTGACGTATTATGTACAGTACCTTTATCCCCTTGGACACAACTCACAAAATCAAGAAATGATCAAGGAAGCTGGTTTTCTATTGACATTTGGTTCAACTTCAGGTATATCTGGGACAAAAATTTGACAAAGGTGCTGTCAATAATTTTTTGAGATATCACAATAATGTTTTCAGGGTTGATTGACAGATGTACAAAGAACGCACTGGCCATAGGCCCTGCCATCTCACGTGATGAGGGCCATAGGCCCTGCCAACTCATGTGATGAGCATAACAAAAATTTTCACACAATGCTATTCACGGTATAAAATAAAATAAACTGAAAAAAAATCCCAACTCTGAAATAGAAATTTTATCAATTAATCACAATGCAAACCCATATACTGGCACTAATCTGGAGGCTCTCCATGTCAATCCCCAATAAGGCAGAACAGTCTTGATCACAAATTTTGGTTCAATTCCTGGTTTAATATTCAAAAATAAAAAAAAAAAGTTTGTATTGAAGTTTAACATTGTAGCTCATTGACATCTTGATTAGTATCACTGGCTTCACTGGGCCACATATCACATAAATTTATACAGATTCCTAAATAATAAACCTGTATGATTAATTGATCACAAGGCTTTTGCAGAATATGTCTACACTAAAGATGAAACTCTACATTCACAGTTGTTATAATACAAACACTTGTAAGCATTTGGGGTAAAATGTGGGGTGAGTATGTGAAATTTTGGTATTGAAGAATATTCCTGATAAAATAGTCAGATTTGTGCTATTGTTATCTCAATACATGTATACTGAACCCCAATGAAAAGTATCCACATAAAAAAATTAACACATTAATTTTGTAAGTTACTAAGTACTGTGTGTGCATATATGCATGGTTTGGAGCCTACATCAGGGTCATTCAGGACAACTTTTTAACTTTTGCTGGGTTGTTACATAATGCATGTGACTTTTGTGCACCGAATATGGCTTCTGACCACCACTCCTATTGGATGGCTAAAATGACCTGATGTTTTCAGTGGCTTTAAAAAGGGATGTTCAGCCAAGAAAAAAGCCAGTGGTCTCAGGTGTGTTGAGGCGATCATGCCGCGTCTGAGCCAAGGTCAAAGACACCATGCTTTGGGGCTTGCAGAGGGTGGAGTCCCAATCACTCAAATCGCACAAAGAATGGGGTGTACTCGGCGCACCATCCAACGACTATTTGAACGGCAACAAGAAACTGGATCCGTAGATGATCGGCCTAGGCCTGGCCGAGAAAGAGTGACAACACCTGGCCAAGACCGTCACATCCGGCTGATGCACCTGCGAGACCGTTTCCGTACAGCAGCCCAAACAGCCCGTGAGACTCAAGGGGTGAATCACCGTCCTGTCAGTAGTTCTACTGTGCAGAGGCGACTGAGGAGCAGTGGCCTAACAGCCAGAAGACCTTACAGGGGTAACCTGCTGACCCAACCCAGAAGAGAAAGACGACTGCAGTGGTGTAGAGCACACTCCAGGTGGACTCGCCAGCAGTGGAATAACGTCCTTTTTACTGACGAGTCCCGTTTTTGTGTCAGCAGAGCAGATGGCAGAGAACGTGTGTGGCGCCGGACTGGGGAGAGATATGCAGATGCCTGTGTCCGTCAGGCAGATCGATGGGGTGGACCCTCTGTCATGGTGTGGGCAGGCATCAGCAACCGCTACCGGACACCCCTAGTGGTCATTCAAGGGATCCTCAATGCTAGGCGGTACATTGATGAGGTGCTGGAGCCGCACATGGTCCCATTTATGGAGCAGCATCAAGATCTGGCGATCTTTCAGCAGGACAATGCACGTGCACACTCTGCAAGATTAACAATGAACTTTCTCAATGAGAACAACATCAATGTCATGGAATGGCCAGCGTTCTCACCCGATCTGAGCCCTATTGAACATTTGTGGGATCAGTTAGGCCAAGGTATTCAACGGAGGACACCTAGGCCTACTACCCGAAACCAGCTGATCCAAGCTCTGCAGGAAGAATGGAATAATGTTCCCCAACACAGAATTCAAACCCTGGTCAGCAGTATGCGCCGCAGATGTATAGCATGTGTTGATGCTCGAGGTGGCCACATCCCATGTTGAACAGAAAAATTTGTGTGACTTTCAATTAGGGCAGTTAATGACATTTTTTGCCTGTAAGTGACGTTAATGTCGGTAGAGCGTGACATTATTTTTACGCCAGAAAAGTGAATGCTTTGTTAAGTTCTAAGCACGTCTAGGTATGAAATGTTTCAAGTATAAACAATAAAATACTTCAAAATTGGCATGTGGATACTTTTCATTGGGGTTCAGTATATTTAAAAATTATACCAGGAATTTTTCATAACTACACTTGTTTTTTACAATGGTGATACAAAAAATGGCAAACTGGGTGATTTTGTCAAAATTGATAAATGTTCATTTCTCAGAAAATCTGTGATACATTTTTGCTCCAAAGAATTTTTTAGAGTAAATCAGTTTTTATTTGATCAAAATCAGATAATTAGTTCTAGATATATCCATATGGACTGGACATTTTGGTGCAAATACCCATTGGCTGTAATCAAGATTCAAAGGTCAACATGGTCTATCGACTACCATGCTGGCATTAAAATATTTTGTTACTTTCTTCAGCTTGTATTGGGACATTATGTTAACAGATAAACAAATGGACTCCACCGTGGACACCTCCTTTATTTTCAGTTTTCTTCACATAGGTGGCACCACCTATCAATGTTTTTGTTGCTCTCCCTCCCCCCCTCCTTAAGAATTTGCATATATTTATTGCAAACCATGCTCCCTGTCATTATACTTATAATCACATTTAGCTGCCTGGTGTTTTGTAGTGTACAGGATTGGTATATGCTTATAAACATGTACACATTTGTCATATATGTGTTTATTTCGCATGTTAAAACATGCAGTTACCATGTTTATGCAGTTACATTAATACACACAAACTCAGCTTGCAGTCTCATCACAATAAAATGTGCACACAAGTTCCACATTTTGAAGTTGCCTTCCTGTGACTGCTGATATCAGTGATAAATATCAGGGACACATCTAGACCTTCAAAATTTGCAGCCGAATCAGAAAATAATTTAACAGAAATCATTGCAAATCTGCAATACAGAAAAAACACCAATATTTGAAGCAGTACCTAATTTTAGCCTTGTTTTTGAATGAAATTTAACCATAGATATTCATCAATATACATAACAGCCGCTAAGTTATACATTTAACAGTAAAATATATTGCACAATTTGTCATTTTTTAATAACTTTACACCATACCTCTTGTTAATTGTTAATATGTCCTCCAGTCTTGCCTCCAAAGACGACCAAGATTCATCTTTGTCAATCTTGGTCTGCCCCCGCACAAAATTTTATTTACAGTCAAGGTAATACAAATGCACTGCCACTCTTCTCATGGACTGATGAATCAATCAGGAAGTTGACCATTTTCACCTTGGCCATTGGCAGCATGTGTGCCTCATTGCACTGGTCTGTTGCCATGGTAACCAAAGAAGACCAATCAAAATTGAATTACTCTTTCAGCTCCAGACAGACATTGATCATATAGCCAAAGGACAGACCGAGTGCAGTTGAGAAAACAGAGACATTGGTCTGTTTCAGCAACTTCCAGGCATATTTCATACTGCTTTGTGTTTCACAATAACTAACACGTTAACAATACAAAGTCTCCCATATGCAATAGTCCTGATTTATGCCAAATTACTTCAAAAAGAAAAATACCACATATATTGTGTAAAAAGGATCCGCATATTGAGTTCAGTGGAATTATTAAATGTCAAGAGACGTAATATATTGATTAGAATCAAGTTTAACACAACTGTCACAATAAAAGGTACTCTCAATCCAGTCCTGTCAACATAACTGATAATTTCTTTTTTACGGTCAGGTTCATACAAATTGTGTATGTGTCCAGAACAAGCAACATACTTTACTTCATTCCACCCTAATGACGCTTTTGCACGCTAATATCCAAATGTCGTCTTCTAATTGTGTTTTACTAATTTAGGGACTACTTTTTCAAATTTTTAACGAAACTTGCATGGAAGATCATTCCAAATTATATGTCCTTTGTCAACAGCTTTCTTTGGTGCGATCTGGGCACATCGCACCATCGAAAGATGTTGACTCGGTATTCTATCAGGGTGGAATGAGTTAACAATCTTTCTACACAGTGGAACTTGTCACAACAGACCATCCCATGAAAGTGGACCTGATCTGGCTTACATGTAAAAAGGCCTGCACAAGTACAAATTAAACATTTGGGCAACCCATAAATAAATTACACCAACATAAAATGTGCAACCCTTTTGTTTTGCATCAAAGATTTTGACAGCTCACATGTGACAATGCCTGCAATTCACCAAACATTTTCAAGATGGCTATTATTACTGATTTTGTACCCAAAGTGATGAAAAACAGCCATTTTTGCAATTTTTTTCACTAACCGGTTCAGTCTTTGAGGCTGTGTAACAACATGAGGGGCATGTTCCCCACAAAGAATGCCACCACAGTTACTGTTTACAAAACATGCCAATCAAGAACAAAAAGCAAGTTTGCATCATCACTCAAATGAACAGCTGTTGACAAAACATGGACTCTGAAAGACTAATTTTTAAATGAAAATGTTAGTGATGTACATGAAACCCATGTACATTTAGCAGAAATACATTTATAAAAAAGTTAAAAGTTAAATTGACAGGAAAAGGATTCTCCATACCCTCAGAATGAATGTGTTACTATACTGAACCCCAATGAAAAGTATCCACATGCCAATTTTGAAGTATTTTATTGTTTATACTTGAAACATTTCATACCTAGACGTGCTTAGAACTTAACAAAGCATTCACTTTTCTGGCGTAAAAATAATGTCACGCTCTACCGACATTAACGTCACTTACAGGCAAAAAATTTCATTAACTGCCCTAATTGAAAGTCACACAAATTTTTCTGTTCAATATGGGATGTGGCCACCTCGAGCATCAACACATGCTATACATCTGCAGCGCATACTGCTGACCAGGGTTTGAATTCTGTGTTGGGGAACATTATTCCATTCTTCCTGCAGAGCTTGGATCAGCTGGTTTCGGGTAGTAGGCCTAGGTGTCCTCCGTTGAATAACTTGGCCTAACTGATCCCACAAATGTTCAATAGGGCTCAGATCGGGTGAGAACGCTGGCCATTCCATGACATTGATGTTGTTCTCATTGAGAAAGTTCATTGTTAATCTTGCAGAGTGTGCACGTGCATTGTCCTGCTGAAAGATCGCCAGATCTTGATGCTGCTCCATAAATGGGACCATGTGCGGCTCCAGCACCTCATCAATGTACCGCCTAGCATTGAGGATCCCTTGAATGACCACTAGGGGTGTCCGGTAGCGGTTGCTGATGCCTGCCCACACCATGACAGAGGGTCCACCCCATCGATCTGCCTGACGGACACAGGCATCTGCATATCTCTCCCCAGTCCGGCGCCACACACGTTCTCTGCCATCTGCTCTGCTGACACAAAAACGGGACTCGTCAGTAAAAAGGACGTTATTCCACTGCTGGCGAGTCCACCTGGAGTGTGCTCTACACCACTGCAGTCGTCTTTCTCTTCTGGGTTGGGTCAGCAGGTTACCCCTGTAAGGTCTTCTGGCTGTTAGGCCACTGCTCCTCAGTCGCCTCTGCACAGTAGAACTACTGACAGGACGGTGATTCACCCCTTGAGTCTCACGGGCTGTTTGGGCTGCTGTACGGAAACGGTCTCGCAGGTGCATCAGCCGGATGTGACGGTCTTGGCCAGGTGTTGTCACTCTTTCTCGGCCAGGCCTAGGCCGATCATCTACGGATCCAGTTTCTTGTTGCCGTTCAATTAGTCGTTGGATGGTGCGCCGAGTACACCCCATTCTTTGTGCGATTTGAGTGATTGGGACTCCACCCTCTGCAAGCCCCAAAGCATGGTGTGTTTGACCTTGGCTCAGACGCGCCATGATCGCCTCAACACACCTGAGACCACTGGCTTTTTTCTTGGCTGAACATCCCTTTTTAAAGCCACTGAAAACATCAGGTCATTTTAGCCATCCAATAGGAGTGGTGGTCAGAAGCCATATTCGGTGCACAAAAGTCACATGCATTATGTAACAACCCAGCAAAAGTTAAAAAGTTGTCCTGAATGACCCTGATGTAGGCTCCAAACCATGCATATATGCACACACAGTACTTAGTAACTTACAAAATTAATGTGTTAATTTTTTTATGTGGATACTTTTCATTGGGGTTCAGTATATGTACTGATCTGTACTGATACATGTCATTGATATATACACTGTGATCCTGCCACATTAGCCAATCAGTCACTAAGAAAAAAATCACTGAACGTGGGGATCACCGAACATCCCCCCTGGTCCCATTTGTTGACAGTTCCTAATTTTAAAGACCAGTGACGTTCACAACCATTTTACTCACTCAAGCGTGGATTCCCTGGTGGTCCCTGGAGTTGGGGGGCATGAACTGAAATCCTTCCTATATTCTTCTATCAAACTGTGGAATCAGTTGCCTTCAGAAGTTAAATCAAAGGACTCGATCCTTACCTTTAAACCTTCAGTTAAGAAACATCTAACTAATATCATGCTATCCAGATAATACAATAAGTTTTAATAAATTTATATCTAAATATATTAAAATAACCATATTTGTGATATTCATAGTTTGTTGGTTCATCCAAACTCACAATTCTGAGCCACCCAGTCTTGGGACTGCCAGGGACCACAATGGAAATAAGTCTTAACGACTTTATTGTGTATATATCCCAGGTAGTCATCATTTCATGAAAGCTTGGATGATTCACCTGTTTTTTGTTTTACTCTAAGCTCCTTTTCTAAGATATTTTACTCTGTGTATTTATATTTTATGATGATTGCCTGAATAAAATCAAATCAAAAGACAGTAATAATCATATGTCAATGTGAAGAAAAGCGGGTTGCTTTGAAACACTGGTATCACGAGTGGTATCTCCTTCTGTATTGATCAGTCATTTTCTGCCAAAATGTACATAAACTGACTGGGGGAACTGTGACTTCTATAAGGTTGAACCCTGAGCTGAGATGGTTTTGTGACTTTTATATTTACCATACAAATAGCATAGATCCACAGAAGCCATATGCACAACATGAAACTTTGATCTGTTACATTGTTAAATTAAATAAGTCAAGTTTTTCACATGTAGAATAACTTCATTTTATTAATCACGAAAACCACATAATCTCTTTCTCAGTGTCTCTTTCCCTTCCTTAATGGTTGAGACAAAAATGGAATGATTTGATCATGTTAGTCTAATATGCACATTACTGTCATCAAATGAAAGACTAGAAGTTGGACTTCCATATTCATGATCTTAGCTATCATGACTTTTCTACTGATTTTCCATTTGCGCTCAAGTTCCCGTGCCAGATACCTGAGCAGTCAATTCTCTCTCACATACTGAAAAGCTAAACCAAGGGAATGTTACTAATAATAGCCACTGCCTTGTCTGTAATATCTGCTAAGGGGGATATCACACTTCAGCCAGAAAAATGGCTGGCTGGACTTGACATTTTACGTTAAGGTTGTCTGAAAATCTTCATGTCTATTCAAAGAATTTACCACATCGATTTTTGGTCATAGTTTCTACAATTTTACTTTAAAATCCCCTCGATTAACGTTATCATTTATGGTGAAAAGTACTATAAACAAGAATGGGTTTTGTAAGGTCAAGCTGCACATCCCTTGCAAAAATTAGCGGACCCCCCCCCCCCCATCAGTGTCAGGTCTCTTGAACCAACAGGCATGCAACACCACAAGTGCTGAGCTCCATAAAAAAAATGTTGACATTAGTTCAGATTTTTTCCCCCCAAAATTATAGGACACTTAGGGAAAAACTACCCTTCTTTGGGGATTTTTTTGCTGAAAAAGGGGGCATACAGAGCCGGCACCTGTCTAGGGGGCATACAGAGCTGGCACCTCTCTACTATATGGTCTGTAATAAGATTACCACTTCCCACATCACCCCAGTCCTTAAAGGAAGGCACTCCTTACGTTCTATTATACATCATTGGAAAGGATTTTTTATCAGGATTTCATATCTCATGTTTATTTTATTAATTTTCACAAATTTACGATGTTTATTGCCAAATATTAAAACCCCCACATTACCAGCAGTTCACCATTACGCGAAGCCAGTCGAGATGTCGGACCAATTAGAAGCGACTATACAACTGGCCAATCATAGCCATCGGTTGATAACGAAGCCAAGCGCACCATGATCATTGTTCAACACAAAGCCACTTCAAATTATGAAAATTGTTTCCGAGGTCGTTATCGACGTAAAGAATATGCATATGTTATGTGTTTCAATCAAATCAATTATTATTTATCAATGTATTTACTCCGTTCATGATAATCGGTCGTAAATCGTGACCGTGTAACGTGAGCGATAATATGAGCTCCGGGAGTTATCAAACGATCGGAATTCGTCACGCAGCTTGAAGTGCGCTGAACACAACTTCGTGCTTTTGTATGCTGCCAATACTTCTTCTGGGATTTTCATAATAGCATTCCATTTATCTGCTAATGATGTGTCTTTTGGCCAAGAATGAAAATATCTTTCTGGATATTCGGTGGCTGTGCCACCGCACGAAAACCACCTTGGCATTTTCGTCTGTTCGCAGTCAATGAAAAACTTGGAACTCTCTACCGCACGGAGGTGTAGAAGGCTGCAGAATACCGCTGTTTCCAAATTTGGCTATAAATATGTCCAAGATCGCGCGAGGAAAGACGTGACATATCGTGACTCGTAAACGTTGCTTTTTTTCTCGCTAAAACGAGTTATTAAAAACAGTTTTAAACAACTGCTGCATATACATTGACATATATTATTAGTTGTCGTTACATTTCTGACCACTTCAATTTGAAACTAGGAGTTTATTCTCATCAAGTAAAAAAAAACTAGGTGCAGAAGTAGGACTCCCGTGATCCGCGATTGGGCCTTTGATCTTCCATAGGTTTGCCGCTTTCGGTAATTTGACAGGTAAAGCTGGTTTCAGCAACATTAAAATGCAGATTTTAGAAATATGGAATAAAATATAACTAAACCATTTTACATGTGGTAAGTGCCTGACATGAAGTTCCCAAAACACTTAAAATACATCGTAATGAGTGCCCTCCTTTAACCTGTTCAATGGGGCAGTTGGTTTTACTCTTTCCTGTGGAAATCACAGCAATACACCTCCAAGATCGAAACTGTCATAAAGTGCTTGAACATGTTTTCACTTAAATTTCTTGTTACGAGAAAGTGATGGGAATTTTTCATAAGACCTATCATGACACCATGCTCCAGATCAAAGCTACCTTTGCACGAGTTCGGTCCATGGCTCCCATCCAGAGTCAAGTAAAGCTGTTGATGCCATCTTATTCTGAGCAGACGTTAATGCTGCTGAATACAAGAACCTCCAAAACAAGGTTTTTGAATGCTGTTTTTACCAACAGCTATTTGTGTCTAATCCCATTTCTGATCTTTAATTCTTTTCTCACTGTTTTGGCTACAGATTGAACAAGATATTGTCATTTGTCACAAAAACATGTTTGGACAAAAGATCTGAAAGCATGGAATTGTTCAATGCCTGAATTTCTAACACTTGCTATCAGGCCTATTCAAGCAACTGGCCAGTGTATGGTCTGAAATGTGATAGACTGCTATATGTAATTAACTTGGACAGGTGATTATGTAAGTGACTGTAAATAACTCCAGGGCCAGGAGTAAAACAACAATAACTAATCCGATCTTGCTATTTTGCTGGTCAAATTACATGATTACTTTCACCTGAAGAGTTCACATAACTGAACCTAATGTGTTTGGAGCTGTCGCAGTTAATTCTCATTCGCAACAGCCGAAAATGTGGTTCATGACCACTGTCTCACCACAAATGTCCAGCATGTACACCCACAGACATGTCAACATGCTCAAGTCTCCCAGTTTGGTGGGAGACCTGTTTTTCTGATGATGTAAGTTACCTAAATTGCTCCATCTCTGAGCTTCCATTGTAAAATAACAGGAAACCTGCTTTTTAAACAACATTTGTAACTTAATGTAAGCTTGAGTTTCCGTTTTATGTCATGGGCAATGAGGCACCTCTGCATCAACTTTTTCAAAGGCTCAAAGGTTATGGTCACTAGTACATGTACATCTTGGTACAAACTCTGGGCATGCTCTCCATTCAAACAACTTTGCAAATAACATAAATATTAATTATGTGACAAATGTAGGTACATGTACCTTGAATTACAGGTTTCACTGTATCTTAAAAACCATCAAGTATCACGGACACTTCACTTATATAACTATGTGCATGTACTAATCTTTACTTCTGAAAAAGACTGAACTAATTCAACATATTGATAAGGAACTGGTTCTTCATAAGATTTTAAATTGCCAACTTTGTCAATCACAAATGAAACTCACAACAGCAAACCCAGATACTAAAATTCTGCTGGGCCAACATGAATATCGTACAGCAACTTACCGTGCATGCACAACATACATGCACGCCATCAACCACTTGTTGTGAGAGATTAATTATTTGTCAATTTATCTATGACATATTTTCAATGTTTTCAAACATATAATGAGCAAGATGAAGTATTGCATATAAGCAACACACAGTTCCCCCACCAGCGAAGAGACAGTAAAGTTGAGTTTTGGTAGCTGCAGGTGCTTCAGTATATGAAATATGGCCCGGACAAGCTAAAGCTTTATAGGGGTCAAGGTCAAGGTCACAGTATTCCAATTCTGGTGCACAACACACCCTATCCTTTAAAGTTGCCACACACCACATTTGGTGGGGGTGCTATGGTACAGGAAATATGGCCTGGACATGCTTTGTCTGAAGGACAGAATGACAGACCTCGGATGATGCTCGGGAGGAAAAGATGCAAACCTGTAGTCCCCAGTCAGGGACTAGTAATCACCTGCCTTGACAGACTTGTCACTTTTAGATCCATCCAACTCATTTATAACTCCTATTTTAATATGGTCAACAGTCCAGGCCCTGGGGAACCAATGTTTTCTGCAAAGGTATTTAACTTACATTAAGGCTGGGAGTTCCAATTTACTTATTATTGTTATTATTATTATTATTATTATTATTATTATTATTATTATTATTATTATTATTATTTTTTGCAGCCTGGGCCCTGAAGATTACTCAATAGGTCAAGCACACGGTTTGCTCATTCAACACTAGAATGTGAAACGGACAGGGGCATTCAAGTGATCAGTCACAATTACTATTGCAACTTAACAAATATGCAGATGATGGGCCATATTTCAAAACACCCTGGAGAAAAAAAAAAAAAAAAGAACCCCACTCTAGTTTTAATGGATACTGAAATAATTGAACCAGGCAAATGCTACATGAACCTGCATGCTCCTTTTTTTTTTTTTGGACTTGCGGATTGAAACAGAGCTCAGAAAAATTTTGACCAAACGTGACTCAACAATGTTTCCAATGGCATGGTGGCCAAGTTCACAGGTCAGCACCCCAGCAGTGTGCACAAAAATTGCAAAATTAACTGCCATGCAAAATTTTACAATGTATCAAACACCCTGTATATGTGGAGGCAAATTTGAAAAATAAAATACCTGGGAAAAGCAATACACACAAACTGACAAACGGGTGACATAAAGTAAAGGGTCTGCTCAGACAATTAGCCAAATGGTAATATTTCTTGAATTTGGCTGATCAACGGTGTAAATGATATTGATATATTACAAAAAAGCATTAAAGAGCCATAACAAAATCTTTGTTAATTTTGCTCAAATATCAGCAATCTTGGCAACAATTTTTAACCTGTCTCTGAAAGTATCCATGAAATCATATACAGTGGCCACTCTGCTCAGAGACCACTCAGAAGCCACCTGCCTTTCAAAACTAGGTTCATCAGCGTGAGATCCCTGATCTTTCTTTACGTGTTAATTTACCTTCAATGAGTAACCACCTGCTTTTATGTGATCTTAAGATCTGTCCACAGGGTCGCCTCTCAAAGCAGGGACCATTGTACCTAAATTAATCTGTGTACTGTAAATTGCTTGAATTTCGCTGTATTCTTATTTTCGCTTATTTCGCTGATGATGCAAAACCGTGAAAATAAAAACACAGTGAAATAGTATTTTAACATTGTTTAAATGGGAATTATGTCCAAGACAGTGAAATAAGAACTACAGCGAAATGTCAAAAATACAAAAACCGTGAAAATTTATACACGTGAAAATAAAGCAATTTACAGTATGTGGAACTCATTCAAACCCTTCATTTAACCTAAAATTAAACCACAGAATACATGGAGCAACACACAGCGTTATAAATTCAATTAGCAAAAGTAAAACATGCCAGTTTAAACATACTTTATTTTTGTTTCAGACTGCATGTTGTATTTAAATTACATTGTATAGTGGCCCCTCTCTTAAAAGACCATCCCCACGAGGCCACCTCTCTTTTAAGACCACCATTTCAGGAAACTTTACTCAGTTCTCCTTCTTTGAAGGATAGTCTTTTCAGAGTGGTTTCACTGTATAAGCTATTCATTTAACTGCATTCGATATTCCATTTCCATTCTGTCAGCTAAATTTATTTCTTCTGCCAGGGATCGCTGGGGACATTAGCCAGTTGCTAATTTTTCATTCATTTGGCTGAAGAATTTTGCAAATGACTCACTTATTTTAACATGAATTTTATTAGAGTTGGGTCAAATTCTGTGCAGAGATTACCATTTTATTTCTTGACTGGGTACAAATGTTGAAGCCCAAGGTCTTTCCCTGATCTACCCACCCAAATCTCAATTGAATGGAAAAATGATTGCATGCATGAAAACCATAAAACCTTATACAATGCACCCAAAGCGTGCTACGCAAAGCTGTTGACTCAGTTCGAAACTTAGCACAGGAGGATTTAATATGGAAATCTGCATGACATAATGGCACAAGTGTATGATGTTTGTTTGCTCTGCAATTTCATCAGGGATCATGTGCTTATGTGACGAAACAACACTTGTGAATAAGATCTGCTGATGTGCTGGCTCAATGGAGCCCAAAGCCAGGTACGGAAGCTGTTGACAGAGTCCAAAACTTGGCACCGGAAGAGTTAATTAGTGTTTCCATTAGGAATTTGTTAAGGGGGTCACAAGATAGAAAATTCAGTGTAGAAGACAAGATTTTTGCAAATTTTACAAGTGAATTAACAAGAGTTGTGCCCCTTTAGAATTTTCTCAGAGGGTATTTCAGGTTTTGAAAGGGTACTTTACCCCCATTTTGGGGTAAATGGACACACTGTTAATAATATGGAAATTTGTGTGACATAATGGCACAAGAACATGCTCTGCAATTTCATCAGGCATCATGTCCTTATGAGGTGAAACAACACTAAAAGACTAATTAGCTCTGCTGATGAGCTCGCTCAAATTATTTCACAATTGCAAAGAAAAGCCAAATTTGTGGGCAATATGCAACTAAGAACTATGTGCTTCCATAACCTGCATCTCATTGACTTTATGGCAGCAGCATCATACCTACATAGCAGATTTTACTTGAAGATAATGCCGATAAGTAGTTGTCCAGATACATATTCTACGTGACTTTACAAACACGGAGAATTTACTCAAAGTTAGGCGTGCGGGAGTGAGCAAAGGAGCCCCATTTCAGTGCATGTGATTAAGGGATCCTCCATGACCAAACGCACAATCCTTGCATAATCTTTGCACTGCATAATGGTATTGCTGCACAGTAAAACCTGTCTTCAAACACGTTTGGGTTGCTGCAGATAATCTGTAAGTCCCTCAATGTGAAGAGATTTATAATATTTTTCATGGCCCACATGTATGTACTTCAAGTAAGCACAGTACCATCACAATTTGTTTGTTTGTTTTTTTTTAAGCAGGTGGTCCTTGACAACAACAGAGAAGAGCAAGAATAGAAGGTGTCTGCACACATCAACTTGACGGCACTTCAGTCAGTAAGGCTAAAGTAATGTATTCCCATTACCTTCCATTGTAATTTGCAAAGTAGTGCACATAGAAACATTTTGTTCATGGTGAATCCATGTGTAACATATAAACAACAGTGTTTTCCCCACATTATAAGCTCAAAGGTGGCCCACCTTTCATCTTTTCTTTGAACACCATCTTTCACCTTTTTACCAACTTTCTACATTTTCATTAAAAAGTAGGTTATTTTAGTAATACTTATGTAACATTTGGTCAATATCTGTCCTGGAACAAGAAAGTCTAGGTTGCCATCAGGTTCACCCCCTTTCTGCTCTCCAAAACTGGGGAAAACCCTGAACAATTTCTGAAAATTTAATTTCATTAGGCTTAAAAGTAATCAGTTTGTTGAAGGTTACTTAAATATACAATCCAATGGGAATAAACCACTTCAGCCTGGAAGAATTTTGTACATTGGGTTGTGTATTAACATACTATCTATCTATAAAAATTGCTTGACACGCCCGTTCCTATTCTGACCACTGTCAACTGTAATATTGTTAAAGCTACATGTACATGGCAGTCAACAAATGAAACAAGAATAAAACCATAATGAAACTGGCATCTGTGAAGGAAATATCTTTTAAACTCCAACCTGGTCAAAAGACATCTGAGTCAATAGCTTTCCATAACTCACGGGTTGAGTGCATGAAATATATTGACCAGGGGGTAATAAATCATCATTGGTCTTACCGCAAATTGCCTTAATTTTGCTGTATTTTTGTTTTCTCTTATTTCACCGACGGCACAACATAAAAAAAAAAACAAACAAACAAAAAAAAAAACAAAAACAAAAAAAAAACAAACAAAAAAAACCAACAGAAAAAGTCAAAGTAAAAGTATAATATTATTTTAGGGTCCAAAATAATGAAAAGAAAATTAAAGTGAAATGTCAAAGATACAAAAACAAAAAACAAAAACACGAAAAAAACACACAAAAAAACAAAAAACAAAAAAAAACAACCTCCCCCCCAAACATGAAACAAACATAAAAATAAACCAACTTACAGTACCTACAATTCTCAGGGAAAAATATTTGCTATCAACATAAACTCTATGTAAAAACATTGAAGCAGACAGATCACATTTGGCCTTTTGGGTGATTTGAGCTGGAAAGAATTAATCACTTCCCACTCAGATCATCCAAAAGTGCCCAGATGTAAATTGTCATCTGCCTAAGTTTTTACTTTAATTTCTTCTTACTAGAAAACATTTTTGCCGAGATTTGTATGCAAGACCATTTATGATAGCACACCCTTAGTCATTAACATTCCTTGATGCGCAATGCACCCAGCCCATGCCAAGGGAAGCGACTGACTCAGTTGTATTCTGACCAGGAATGGGTTAAAAAGTATGTACATCCCCACAACTAGAAATACCTTTGCGTGAGCACAAGGAAATAATTTCATCAGGTGGGGGGCTGCTACCAAGGTAGTAACATTCTCTTGGTGCCTCATGTCAACGTACCTTTATCCATGCTTCAGAGAAACTAGGTTTTGTGAAACTCTCCCCTCCCCCCCTCCCCCCAAAAAGTCATTAAAATGTGTATTTTGAGACCATTTGGAAGTGATTTGGACTGCACTTCCTATGATAATCATGGCAAGAGTGATTAATGTGTTGGTTTCATCACTGACGATAAAAAAAATAACGTGCCTGGGAAGTTTACTCACCTCACTTTTTTGATGGGGATAAACAGGCCAAGGATTCAGAGTCCAAGATGAATTAAGTCTTTCCCAAAGAGAACTATGTTTCATTCCCCCTTCTTCTGGCAATGGTGGGGAGGTCTGATCAAGTTTCACTCAAAATGATTTTGATCACAATCATGAATCACATGAAACAATTTTTCAGATTCACAAATCACAGAAAATAAAAACTCTGTATCACACTTGAAGAAAATTACCCCTTCAACCCCCTCACACACATATGTACGCATGCTCATACAGACACTCCACGGTGATGCTCGTATTACACAAGTCAGTGTTTTGGCTGGGTTAATGATCATTAATGTGGACCCTTGATTGGTGTTTTAACTTCAGGCAGAGAAAAATCGTACATGTACTTGTGTGAGCATTTGTTTTTATTGCATGTTGGAAAATAAATGTTAATTTCCTTTGATTTTAGTTGTAAATGTATCCAAATAATCAGGATACTGATACAAGGTGGATGATAGAAGAGGTAGTTGACAGTTACTGCATGAAATGTGGCATGCATAAAAATCTGAATAAATACATGATGATTCCCAGTGAAGCGCATTGATTCACTTCATTAGATGCAGGAGAGCAGAGGACATCTGAAAATGTATGTGTCAGGTCCATACATATTACCAGTAGGAAGAAAACTGCAATTATCTGATTTTTCTTGAAAACTATCAAGGCAAAATGGTGAACCCAAAAATAATACTTCATCAGGGACACGTGACCTGACGAAACAATGGTATTCAAATTTTCTTTCCTATCAACACATGGAACATGACGATTTTGGGGAATATATATACTGAATTCCTTTAATTTTGCAATGTTCTTGTTTCGCTGATGCTTCAAAACCATGAAATTAAGAATACAATGCAAAATGTTTTTTGTATGGTATCGACAGGAAAAAAGACAAAAACCCTTCCAAAAAAAAAAAAAAAAAAAAAATCCCAGTGAATTTAAAGCATCAGCTTACAACCCTAAATGTAAAAGCAGGGATATAAATATCAAAAAATGTATACATATATATATACATATATATATATATACATATATATATATATATATATATATATATATATATATATATATATATATATATATATATATATATATATATATATATATATATATATATATATATACATTTATTTATTTGCAGTAACCCCCATGTAGCCTGTCTTTTCCCCTCTGGGTATTCAGCAGAAAAGTATGATCACAAACAGGCAAAGTTCATGTTCAAGCATATATTTGCACAAAATATGTAGGTTTATGGCATTTAGGTATATTGACCTTACGTGCCTGGAATCTAATTTGAACCAAATAAATTTACATGTAGCCTTTTTTCATCAAACAACGGAACTTGTTTTGAGCTTGTATCCTAACGACAGGACCCATCTTTGACCCCCTGAAGACTCACATGTTGCTTCATGCCTTTCCTTGGTGTTGTCTCAGTGCACTGTACGGAGATTGCACTGAGGACAGTTGTTGGCATAATTATGTCACATTATTCTCAATGACAAAAAGTCAGCAGACAAAATTTACAAACTCGTACAGATGCTTGTGAATTTTAAGTAAGCATGCAATTAGCTTCTGGTCACTCAGGGTTAACCACTACCTGTCAATCATACATAACAATGGGAACAGGTACATACACACGCGCACACTAACCTTCTCAAAATTCCAATAAAAACATGAATTGGGAATCCTTCTCTCACCTCCCCCCCCTCCCACTGTTATTTTCTGCGAAAGCAGCAGAGTTCTTATCATCTCATTATGCTAATGAGCGGGCCACTGAAAGTCTTACCTGGTCTGAAAATTGACTGAGTGACTCTGCTGCTTTAGCTCATGGTCATAGCAAGGCTTGATTTCCTCTTACTGGGTCTTATCCACTTTCTCTTTTTCTGACTGGGCAGGAAAAAAAATCTTAGACCATCTTAAGAGCCTTAAATAAGATACCATAAGACTAAAGTAGGGAAGAAAGTTTGCTTTGAGATGTTTTCTGGGTCCTTAGTGTTACATATGTTTGATTACTCAGTTTGACAGCATATTTTTTTGGTTTTCCACAACTTAGTGAGAATACAATGTTTTGCTTGGTGCCCGAAGCCACCCCCCCCCCCCCCTTCCACTTGGAAGTTTTTCATGAATTTCAGGAAGAGCATTTTGCCCCCTTTTATTTGATGGTTACATATTTATATTTAAAATTTTCTATTTATCATGGTCTCTTTATAGTTTTTCTCATTTCAGCTCTATGCGTGCCATTTATGAAAAGCTTTATGTGATCCATGGGAGCTGACAAGGACAGAACCCGTTACAAACCCACCTCAGGGACAAAAAATAAATAAATTTATATCTAAATTAAAGAATATGGAAGTAAATTCTAAATTTCAATGTGGCACAAATGTTCTTCAGCATTTTCAGACAAATTCACAGGCAGTCCCTGATGATATCTGGAACAGTTGGCATCACTGCACAATAAGGTTTCACTTAATTTGGTCGTGAGTGGCTCAAGCAATCACCCTTGCTTGCACAGATACAGTGGTACCTCTTTTGTGAGACCACCCCTACAGCAGGTCAAAATGCGGTCTCTCAAAACAGGTGGTCTTTCATTAGAGGTACAACAACATGGAATAGATAGCGCAGTGTTCTGAGAGAGCGGTCTTAAAAAGATATGCGGTCTCTCATTAGAGGGGTCTCTCAAGAGAGGTACCACTGTACTCGTCCAGCCTTGACAAAATAAACAACTGTGACAAAGCCAAGAAGACTAATCAGGGCAGTGTATAGGACTTTTCAAAACATGTTCATGATGTTTGATGAGGAAAACTAGTCTGCTGACTTAACAATGTTGCGTGGAACATGCTTTGCTTTTCATGCAAGTAAAAAATATCAATATCTTTTTGTGATCATCACAGTCTGGTGATTTTCAACAGGTCCATAAACAGAAGCAGGTCTGGCGACACAGGAGCAACACAACTTTTAGCCTATTGTACAAAATAAATGAGACTTGCTTTATCACACAGCTGGGCAAAAAGGGTAACATTCTCTCACACTTCATTGCTATATCCGGTGCTTTTAGTTTGGTCACTTTTTTGGATGGTTTATTTTGCCAAGAGATTACTGACACATAAAGACCTAGACCAACCATTGCTGCATGTTATTGGGTCAGGAACTGTATCACTATTCACAGTTGGCTCATCCTCCAGTATGCCTGGAGGTTTTTCTTTTTTTCCATTCCTTATGAATTTATATTTTTAAAACTTTGTCTCTTTTGTGGCAAAAGTCAGTGCACAGTCTGAATGTGTGCAGGCACGCTATTATAAATGTATGCACAGGGTCTACATGCACACAAACCTGTTCTAAACATGTTGTACTAATGTACCCTTATCCAGACATGAGCCAGACTGAGGAAAAAATTCCCTGAAAGTATCATATAAAGTACTCATCCCCAGTGAAAAACAACATTTGAGTGGGAGAAATGTAACTTTCAACCAGAAATCCAGGAATATCTGTAAGGCTACGACACAAAATTCCCTGAAATCCTGGAATTCCCTGAACAGGCTCTTCCGTGCTTATCATCTTGCCTGCTAAACAGACTATAGTTCAGCGCGTCGGACTGCGGAGTGCCCAAACAGTAACGATAGCAAAACTTAGTCTGTCTTAGCAGGCAACCATATCGTCATAAACCCACAAGGTTTTCACTTGTGTTTAATAGCATACAGTGGCTTGTAATTGCATGGTTCACGATACCTGTATGGTCACATGACCCAGCCTTGACTGGTGGTACTTCGTGTCACATTATATGTCTGCCATTGTGAAATTGAGGCCACTGATGCAAGGAAATTTCATTTCCATTGAAAACTCAAGATTGCATTATGTGTATGCTATTTGCCTTGACAATGTCATTTGGATCATTAGCACTTGTTGCAAGGTTGGTGTCAGTTATAAGGCACAAAAAGAAATGAAATAAAATATCTATAAATAAAATAACAAAAAAAAACAAAAAAAAAAAAAAACAAAAAAAACAAACAAACAAACAAAAAAAAAAAAAGTAAAATGCAGAAAAACTTTTTTTGTGAATGCCTTTCCAGCAGTCTTGTGCTAATGAGAAAAACCTCTACACTGGCCCATTATAAATGTGATATCATATACCTAACTAATTTACTAAGTCTGTGTGCCAACACAGACATACTTTTTCTATGAACTTTTTCTCTAGCGGCAAATTTGTCCAAGATTGCATTTGAAAACTATTAAGCATAGAAACTCCAAACTTCGCATGATTAGACTTCCATACAAAAAGTCTTAAGCTTTTGTTACGAGGTTCAATGGTTAACAAAATTATGCAAATCAGCGCTATTTGAAAATTTAAATTTTCAATATCTCCAAAACTATTATAGGTGCAGGTAGCCAATCCAACTTCACTTCATAGGTTTGTAACACTGCACATTTTTGTAATTACATGTGACCTCTAAAAGTCAAAGGTCAAGGTCATTTGCCATTTGAAATTTTCTTCTGGCCATAACTGGGTCAATTTTTGTCTGGTTTGACCATGTTGGGCTCAAATACGGTCTATGCATAAGTTCACCAGGAAGGGAAACCCCAGCGGAGATTCCCATGTCAGAGCCAGGCGCGCACAGGTTTCTGGGTAATTTGCAGGCCACTCAGTCTTACCGCACAGGCTACAGCGCTACTGAATACAGCAAGTAACGAGGTGTGAAACAGGGACCATGATTTCTTCAAAAAAACAGAATCTAGGGTGGCTGAAATAGTATTTGAAAGACAAAGAAATATCAATTGATGGAAGGAATAAAGCAGCACTTTTATTTTTAATATTTGTCAGTTTGATGTTTTTTTCCCGTTATCAACATAACAGCCTACTACACAACAGTCAGTGGTGGTTGTCACTCAACGTTCTAACTATCAATGCTTTCTGTACTCCCTCCGCCAAGGATCTACAATAGTAAACTTCTATACACCTGCTGTATTTGGTCCATCTCCTGCTTTTCTGTTCATGTTGACACGAACAAGATTAGTGTCCGCCACCATGCATTATCGTGACCACTTTTGAGAAGGTGCACAACACGCCATCTGGTAGCATAAAATCAGCCCGCATGCCTCGCTTTCGTAATGGGACAACTGCCGGGGTTTTCCCGCTTGGTGAACTTATGCATAGACCGTATTGTAGATATTGTGACACTGCACATTTTTTAATAATTATGCAACCTCTAAACGTCAAAGTCAAGGTTATTTGGACTTTTGACAGTTTCCTCTGGCCATAACTTGGGTCAATTTTCATCCAGCTTTAATCATGTTGGAACTAAAATTGTAGGTCGTGCAACACTGTACATTTTTGTAAGTTACATGTGACCTCTAAAAGTCAAAGGTCAAGGTTATTTGGCCCTTTGAAATTTTCATCTAGCCATAACTTGGCCAATTCAATTAAATTGTATATATTGTAACACTATACATTTCTGTAATTTACAAGTGACCTCTAAAGGTCAAAGGTAAAGGTCTTTTGGGCCTTTGAAAGTTTCATCTAGCCAGAAATTGGTCAATTTTCATCCAATTTTAATCATGTTGGATTCAGCTGGTAAATAATGCAACACTGCATATTTGTGTAATTTACATGTAACCTCTTAAGGTCAAAGGTTAAGGTCACTTGGACCTTAGAAAGTTTCATCTAGCCATAACTTCGTCCATCAAAGTTTCATCCTATTTTAATCATGGTGAACTCAAATTTTAGGTATTGCAACACTGCACATTTTTGTAATTTACATATGACCTCTAAAAGTCAAAGATCAAGGTTATTTGGCCCTTCAAAATGTTCATCTAGCAATTACTTGTTCAATTTTCATCTGATTTGGTTCATGTTGGACTTAAATTGTAGATATTAACTGTACATTTCTGTGATTTATGTGTGATCTCTAAAGGTCAAAAGTGAAGGTCATTTGGGCCTTTGAAATTTTCTTCTAGCCATAACTTTGCCATTCCAAAGAATTTATGAACATTTCTGATACTTATGGGTAGCAATGTGCATGACCTTGGGATGACCTTGACCTTTGTCACAGCGACCAATAATCAAATAAGTACTGACATTCATTGACTTTAGTAACGGTAGTATTTTACAAATTCTTCTGTGCCACTGTTTCACATTGATCTACATGTATCATAATTATGTTTCTTGCATATTTACATGTAAATATAGTTCTTTATTGTGTATGTACATTGTATGTATTTTTCCCCAATTTAACTTGTTCGCATCCTTCTGTGCCATTATCTTATACTAATCATGTCAAATGAGCAAAAAACCCTCAGCATGAATCCAGGTATATGTGAATTACATGAAAGTTTCAATGAATTATTCTACATGTGTTCCTTGTTCTTATAAAGTTATATATATTTTTTTTTCTATTCTCACATGTACAACTCATTTGAGAGTATGTCAAAAGAATAAAGCATCACTTACAGACAGCAATGTGTGTGACCTTGGATGACCTTGACAGTTGTCACAGGGACCAATAACCAAACACCGAAGTTTATGCGCTTCAGTATCAGTAGTATCCTTCTGTGCCACTGTCTCACATCTACATATATTATATTATGATATTTGCATATTTAAGTGCAGTCCTTTCATGTCAGTAAAGTTGATTAAATGTATGTCTGAATTTTTCTTTTTCATCTTTCTGTGTCATTATCTTGTACTTATCATGTCATACAAGTAAAAATGCTCAGCATGAGGGCATAGAACCGGTCACTGAATTTTATTCTGACCACTTACAACACATACCCAACAATACTAATTAACTCCCCCTCCCCCCTGCAGTTCTCTCGGACCTCATAAAGCTCATCCTAACTAAAAATAACTTTCCATTCAATAGTAAACAGTACCTACAGACTTGTGGCACGGCCATGGGAGCAAAATTTGCAGTTAACTATGCAAACATTTATGTCCATAAGCTGCTGCAAAAATTTTATGGTAGACATTCCTGGCCCTAAACCCTGCATAGATACATTGATGACCTCTTTTTCATCTGGCCGCACAATTTAGTCATGCAACAAAAGTTCCATTCCCATCTCAACCTATCCCACAAGTCCATCAAATTTGACAAATTTTTCCTCTTCGGAAATCTCGTTCCTGGACACCCTACTTCACTACAAAATGGAAAATTACAAACTAAATTATACAAAGAACCTACTGACCGCCAACAATTCCCCCATAAATCCTCATGTTTGATTGTACATCAGATGTTACACGGTACGAATATGGACAGCGTAAACAAATACTGCACATCCGATTGTCGATGAAAATAGGCCTATAGGCCATATTTTTGTTACACATAGAATAAACAAAATGTTGCATGGGTAGGCGTGAAATACGGTATTTCCAGTCACGCAGAGCACATTTGTCAGTATCATCACTTGTGACGGTGCCTGCAGTCACTCATGAATGTTGCCAACAAATTACTCTCTTGTCACCGGAAAACACTGTATTTCACTCCATCCATAATATCCTACAAGTATTCTCACCCTCACCTCCCTGAAAAAGAAAAAGAGAGTGACTCACCAGCGTATAAAGGCCTTTTGTACAGCAATTTTTACAACCCCCCCCAAAAAAAACAGAACTAACCCCCCCCCCCAAACCTAGTATTGCATGGGAATACAGTCACCCACCCAAGAACACCTAGCAAAATGGAAGGATTGCATTACTGTCATTTGTGGACTGACAAGATGATCAGTTATGGAAATATGACTCAAGCAAGTTTTTTCGGATGGATGGACAGAAGGACAAGGTGCACACTTACAGTCCCTGGTGGAATGGAGGCCCCCCCCCCCCCCCAAAAAAAAGAACCAAAGCAAGCAAATCTGGCAGACAGACTGCTGTAGGGCAAACAATAAATAACATTGCCTTACGCCCCCCCCCCCCAATGTTTCTAGTTTTTTACAGCACAAAAAACGTTCCAAATCACAGTACTTGCTCACCACTGGAAGTCTACGATGTTATGTATCTGAAGCCCACTAGGTACTGTGAGGTACTTGTGTATATACTAGTCAGTCTCCTAGGGTACATAACTTGCATACTGCATCATTAGATACATGTACTATGGGGTTTTTCAAGTTTGGATGAAATCTGTGCATTTTTGTCAAAATTGTTTTCCTGTCACATGTGACACCATGTACAGTAGTTTCGTGCATAGTGGTTAAATGTACGAAATTTGAAATCAAGTGGGTCTTTTGCTGGAAACATAAAACAATTAAAATTAAATCTGTTTTTCATCAGTGGTTTTCAACCCAAAAAGAGTGCCACTCTCACCCCCAAATAACTTATCCCTGAAGTCATTTGCAAACTGTTTTTTCCTTTCAATGAGATCAATGCATTACTGAGCTTTCAAGAGCTTTGCCTTTGTATACTCATATATGTTGTTGTCCTATTAATTATTTGTTTAATTTATATTATCAACTTTGCAGGCGGTGACGGAAAACGTATTGCCTGGTTGTATTAAAATGACCCATGAACAGGCATCTCCTGTTTGCCGACAGTGTGGGTCGCCTGCCCTGTAATCATTATACAGTGGTACCTGCTGTATGTAGCCACCCCTTCTGCTAAGAAAAAGTGACCAGATACAGGAGGTGACCTGTCACCACAGGTATATTTAACAAAGAATTTGAATCCTATGTCTGAGCCTAGTGACCACAAAAAGCAATGCGGCTGCTAAGGCAGTGGTTGCATACAGCAGGTACCACTGTATATATATATACATACATATATATATATATATATATATATATATATATATATATGTATATATATATATATATATATATATATATATATATATATATGTGTGTGTGTGTGTATGTATTATGCAGAGGAAAAACTATGAAATGTCTGATATCAGGCCAAAAAATTACTGGTTTTTCATTTACGTCTGGCTACGAAAGTGATGGAGGGGGGCTTTATTTTCTATTTTGTACTGCTGCAACATCTAAAATAAGGGTGTAAGGACACTTTCTTTGTTCAAAGGCTCTGAAGTTATGCCATATAATTATATGAATATACTTGATCACCTTTTTATTCTAGATTCAGTCTAGTTATTTTACTGTACATATATGTATACTGAACAACACGCATGAATTAAATGATAGATGATTATTCTGTTAACATGCTGTGTGACTGGCACCCTTTACAAGGATGGCGGTTAGAAATGATCATCACTCAGTGCCCCCCCCCCCCCCAAAAAAATCAAAGTGAAAAATTTTGATGTACACAATTGAGAGACAAGTTTATTTTTTTAAATTTGGCCTAATGAATAAGGATACTTTTATAATATGTGGCCTAATCTGCTACTATTAAATGAGACAGCCTTTCGGCAGAGGATGGTTCAATGGGTAGATGATAAGCGTGTAACACATGTAACTGACCTAAAATTCAGTGAATGACCTCGTGTAGAGTCAGCTGCCCAGTAGGTGTACACTCTGTCTGAGAGACCCACCCCTAAGGATGGGCCTATATTCCAAGTGTCCTACAATTTGAAAATCTCCCAAATAAGTATGATCAGCTAGCCCAGGCTAGGGTAAAGATCACACAGTGACTAAATTTTATCAAGACCTTGTTACTGTCACTAGTGTTACTGTTAGCCACACGCAAGGTCTTTCATAGTTAACAAACAATCGGAACTTCACAGTTGCAAGAAAAATCTTTCTGAACGCTCGTACCCACCCTTCACCTCACCCGGAATACCCCATTCAGCCTCCAGGTACGCAAACAAAGCCCAGTGGCCAGTCCATTCCCAGCGGCGACTCCAGCGACCAAAATATATTAAAAACCGTGGCACAGTCATAATTATAAATTTCACTGAATTTGCATCTCATTCACAAGTAGCACACTTAACTCACTACCTTCAACCTGAATAAAAATATTAACGACATAGCCTGCCGGCTGCGTTTAGAATATTAGATAACGCTGGCGTCATCGCCATATTTGCGCCCGGCTGTCAAGTTGCCGGCGTTTTGATGTACGCACAGCCATGCTGTAATTTCTGGGCCACAAATAAAATGGAAGCATATAGAATATTCAAACTCTTGAAGATTTGATATGTTCAAGGACACGTCTTTTTTCTTGACCCACCCCCTTCCGAATTAATTGGTAAACATGGATGAATTCTGAAATATGCAATAGATCTACACAAAAAAGAAGCCATACTATTTTCACATTAATGTGGGCGCGCAGCCCACAAGGACGAGAGCCAAGCCAGACGATACTTACCACTGACTCGGTAGTCGAGAGAATTGTCGCTTTCTGTTCACCAGCTTTTCTTCTTCAACGGGGAAGATAATATCTTCCTCATCCTCATCATATGTAGGTTTACAATTCAGCCGAAATTTATCTGATTGGGACCCAATCTCCATAAATACAGCAGATATTTCGCCCTTGCCTTGCTTGGTTCACGCTGTCGTCCGATGCGGGTAGCTTGGCCCTGTAACTTGCACACTATGGCCTCGCTGTCAGTGCTTCCGCAAGCGTGTTTACAGAATGCACATTAATTATTCAGAAATCGAGTGACGTGTGGCCACATCCCTGTATTTTGACCAATTACAATGCTCTATGACGACCGCACCCCCAGCTCTGACTGTTGCAAACAAGGCCACGTTTTTCATCAGGCGGCATGATCTGATCATTCCGTCATCATAATGCTTGATTTTTTTGCTGTCACTGCCTTGAATTAATATTGTGATGACACTGTGAACGCACAAATAGAGCTTCTTCATTTGGTTGAACACTTTATACTCACGGGTTGTTAATTTTCTGCTAAATTTGCCATGGGGAGCATGATCACACGTTAACCTCGGAGTCTGACCTACTCAGTCAAGCCCTGACTCCAGAGCGGGAAGATATGCTAGCTATAAACCAGTGATCGATACACAAGCACCGAGGGAATGACCCCAATTTTGCACTCCAAGCAGAGTGCAGATGCACTCAGCATCGAATACTGCCCCCCCCCCCCCACAGTAAAAGAAAAGAAGCGCCCATATTGAAATATTCGTTTAAAATTAGAGATTAACAATACTGACATGGTCACCAAAAAAAAAAAAAAAAAAAAAAAACGAAGAAATTTGGCCTTTCTACAAGGACCATTTCCACCAAATTTCAGCATAATCTGAGTGATGCTTTTGGAAATGCAGCCGAAATTAGTGAAAACACATACAATTCATGAAAAATAAAAAAAATACAGTGTTGAACGAATTAAGGCCTAGGCAATTACCCAAGCACTTTCTAAGAAAAAAAAATGTAGTTTTTAAAAAAAATTGCAAAAAAGTAGAAAAGCATTCATTAAAAATAAAAGTAATCACTGGGTCATGACCATTTGAACAAACTTGATAGACACCCAGCAAAGTGTAAATTCCAACGAAGTTTGAGGTGAATCCGGCTTGTGGTTTTGGAGAAGTTGAAACTGTAATCCACATAGACTTGCATAGTAATCAGCAGGAATACATGTACATGCACTAACCAATAAGTATCCAAAATAAATTAAAAACAAACTAACAAACAAAAACAAAACACCCCAAAATAATAAATAAATAAAATAAAATTCAGGGATTTGAAGGATTGCCATCAAATGGCGAACCACAAGGAGCACTTCCACCAAATTTCAGGATAAATTGACGGACGGTTTTTGAGATAAAGTTGAAAAAAGCCAAACAAGTATTTAAAAAAAGCATGAAAATGGTAGACAATAATATGCAGCGCAACCTGTTGAACAAATTAAGGTCTAAGGGTTCCCAGAAATGTTCCCATGAAATTTCGAAGCAATTGGTTTGGCAGTTTTGGAGAAGATTTTTTTTTAAGTTTTGCCAAATATACGGAGAAAAAACGTTGGAGCATGACCATTAAAACAAATTTGGTATATATGCACACAAGGTATGTTTCTAAAAAGGTTGAAGTGAATGGTTTACAGCTTTGGAGAAGTAAAAAATGTGAATTATCCTTGCGATCCCCATTGACTTACATGCAACCAATCGGAATGCATGCATCAACCAACAAGTAGGCGAATTTCAAAATAAGTTAAAATTCAAGGATCCACAGTATACCTATATGAACAACTTTGCATGATTTTTCCACAAGGCACATTTCTATCAAGTTTCATCACCATCTGAGGCACGGTTTTGGAGAAGAAGGCGAAAATAG
Source organism: Hermodice carunculata (assembly GCA_964020975.1). NCBI lineage: Eukaryota > Metazoa > Annelida > Polychaeta > Eunicida > Amphinomidae > Hermodice > Hermodice carunculata. Next base: position 64,541,238 of record OZ026618.1, on the reverse strand, counting down.
CTTTTACACACAAAAATTTACTTTAAAAAATACAGAAAAAAAAAGAAAAAGAAAAAAATCGCAGCACCACCTTTTGAACAAAATAAGGTCTATGGATCCCCAAAAGTGTACCCATACAATTTCAAAGCAACTGGCCCGGCAGTTTCTGAGAAAATGTTTCAAGGTGAAAGATCTTATGCCAGCACCTTTAGATAACCTAATCACTTTTTAATATTTTTGGATAGTTTGAAACTTTATGCTCCCCAAATCTCACATGTGTGAACAAAATTTTGTATGAGAAAATTGAGTTTAAAGTTTTTGTGCACACCGAAGAATTTCTGCAGTGCTGACCACATGGACTTTGTTAGCATAGGCATGATAATAAACCGTGTCGTTGTTTGCAAAGTCATTAGTCCATGACCCATGAAAACCAGGTGAGCCACTTATAAGGGTCAATCACAGGGAACAGGAAAGCATTAGACATGGAGAAAAGAATGGGCCAGTGCAGACTAATCACTACCATTGTTTTGACATCTTTGAAATTCTCCATTGATGTAAAAACAAATCGGCACAATCCTTACTGGGTCCCAAATATGGAAAGCAGCATCTGAACCCACACCCAAACAAGCCAAGTGTGGTTACGTTTGATGTTCCCAAGTTAAAAAAAAGTCAAGTTTTGAGCCACAAAATATGCTTTTTCTGAATATCAACATCCCAGAGGTAAAGCTACAAGTTTATTTCATACAATAATAAAATTTATAAAAGAAAAAAAAAACAAAAAAAAACAAAAAACAAAAAAAACAAAAAAACCAAAAAAACAAAAAACAAAAAAAAAAAACAAAAAAAACAAAAAACAAAAAAAAAAAAAAAACAAAAAAAAAAAAAAAAAAAAAAAAAAAAAAAACAAAACAAAAAAAACAACAAAAAAAAAAAAAAAAAAAACAACCCCCCCCCCAAAAAACCCCCCAGGACAGAAGAAGTGAGTGTGTGTCATATGACAGCCACAAATGCAGAAGAATTGGTAACATTTTCTTTCAACGCAGTTTTCTCTGAACTGTTTTTTTTTTTTGCACAACCTCTGCAATTTGTATCTAGCCTCACAAACAAACGAATTGCCCTATCACATTAAAATCAACGGCTGTCGAAAGAAAAATATCATACCCAGGTGGGCATCACAGGATTTTTTTTGTCTGAATTCCCCTACTGTTACATTTTTGGGCAATTTTGAGAAAGAAAATGAATAACTTGTAAGGACCAACATAAAAAAAAGTTATTACTTTTTTTTGATGCTATTCCAGGACTCACCATGGATTTCAATCCTGGACATATATATATATATTTTCAATTTCCTATGATTTCAACTTGAAAAAAATGTGCGACTTCTGCGCGAAAAATGTGAAAATCCTACCAAGTCAGAAAGAATGCTATAAAATCTGAAAAAATCCCAATCTTGCAAAAAAAAAAAAAAAAAAAAAAAAAAAAAAAACTGTGGACAAAAGTCTATGGACATGAAGTAATCAGAAAATATATAGGTTTAATATACTTGTGAAAAAATTAAATGGCTAATATTGATCCAAAGTTGCCAGTCTCACTGCGCAGTAGGTTCAGATCTGCCACCTTAACATTTGGCCCAAAAATGAACAAAAACAAACAAACAAACAAACAAACAAACAAACAAAAACAAAAACAAAAAAAAAAATCATAAGAAATCCCAAAATTTATTGGAGTTTGACATTTGAATAGACTTAGTTGACAACCACAAGAAGAACATTGGCACAAGTTTGAAGTAAATCTGACCTGCGGTTTTGGAGGTGTCGAAAATATAAATTGTGCCGGCTGACGGACGGACGGACGCACGATGGATGCAAGTCATAATATAAGCTCAGCTGACTGACAAGTCAGCCGAACTTAAAATATGGAAAGATGCAACACACGATTGAAGCTGATATCGTCAAAATTGTAACTAACTGGAGCACATGTGGGATGCAGTTCATGGTCCAAAGGTCGAAGTTAAAGAAATAAAAATTTATGACAGCAAGAAAATATGTTTAAGGTAGCGGCCACATTTCGACTGCAGCGGCAATATGGTGACTCATCATAAAATGACTTTTTTCCATTTTCATGAAGCCCATATCTAAACTTTGTGCTCACCAAAATTGACTTTAAAAAAATAAATATTTATAGGAGAAAAATGAAGAAAAACATCACTAACTTTGGGCTGTCAATTACACGTGCTTGGTCTGTTTGTTGAATTATGTTAATTAATCGCCAAGTTTAGATAGCACTCGGCCGCCGCCTCTGGCCCTGACAACGCGGAAATGCGGTGGACTATGACTAATGAGACAATGGGGCATCGCTTGAGTGAATTGACACTGCCACATGATATGATGACGAAAAGATGTTACTTCAACCCTTCCTGTATCGACCGATAAATTCTCTGTTCTTTTTGTTTATCTTATGGTCTATGATTGAAATAAAATAACTCTTGATGACCCGTTTTGACGATCGCCCTTTGTCAAAATGGCGGCTCGATCGACGGGCACGGAAGATTACAACAAAGGCGGCCGAACGGAGGATTGCCCGAAAATCAGCATTCATCATGCAATAATAATACTATGAGCATTGAAATAATAAAAGTTTGCTGGTGTTCTGATCAGTTTGTTACGTGATGAGTAAACACAATTGGTGATCGGTGAATTTCAGTAAATGCAATGCTGCATCCAAGTTCCTATAATGACATATCCTTTCATCTCAGGCGGCACTTCGTTGTCTGCGTGGTTCGTGTGTTGACTACATTCCAGGAAAACATTGCAGTGGTGGTCAAAACCTTACAATGGACACTTGTCGCAAATTATGTTGAAACTAATGGGTTCCCGGCATTTGTAAGACATTTCTTTGAAACTTTTGACTGGGGTGGGGTCTGTGTTTTTCAGCAATAATACGACTCTACCCTCAGAAAGCAACCTCATAGGTGGATTACCCCGGGGGGGGGGGGTACTTCCTATACCTTGCTATACGGGTAGGCGCCGCGGAAAAGACCCCCTATTTTCGGTACTTGTCGCTCTCTAAGACCCCCCTTTTTCCTGCTTGTAGCTCTAAAAGACCCCCCTTTTTCGCTTGTCTCACCCAAAGACCCCTGTGTTTTTCAATTCCTGTCTCCAAATTGCCCCAAATACACCAAATTTATGTAAAATTTCATTTTTTTTTCAATACAAGCTCCAAAAGACCCCCCATTTTCACATTGGTTCCGCTCCCGTTGGGTCCGGGTTTTGTACCCTCGGTGGAGCCTACCCACCAAAAATTCCGGGGAGTACCCCCCCCCCCCGGGATTACCGGCCCCTGATACGTTCATCAATCAGTGCAATAAAACAGTGCGGGCATTGACCTTACTTTCTTAGTCGTCTCATATACTGTACCCAGAAACCGTATAGTCCCTAGTCACTGCTTTCAGACTTAGAGAGTCAAGTAGGAAAGAATTATGTCAAAAACAAAGTGAGAATCAAAAGCAGGATGACGCCAGCGTCAGATTGCCGAGAGTGTAACAGTAACGGAGAGAGAGAGAGAGAGCTTGCGAACCAGATAACACAACTCGGGCAAGCTTTATTCTTTGTTACCTTTTCAAGTATATAAATAACTGAATATTATCATCATGCTTTAAGCCTATAGAATGCCAATCATTTAAATTATTTATTGCTTGGACATTTTCATTAACCCAAATAAAACGTAGGTTTCGGGGGTATTGAGTGAGCAATAAGAACGTATAATTTACCAAAATCAGACGTATCCAAACTCTTGCATTGGCTGGCTATTATGCTGACATTTATCAATATTGACCATGCTGTGTTGAAGTGCTTAGCTATAAAATTACAAAAACAACAAACAGCACCCCCCCCCCCCAAAAAAAAACATGTCTCTGGTCAAACCAAGGCATATAGGCCCTACCCTGGAAAATTAGCATTGGAGATATATATGTATCTTATATATATATATATACAATGATATACTGCAGATTGGCCCAAGTCAAAACGAATGCAAATACAACAAAAAAGAAAACACTTTTGGATGTAAATAAACTTTTAATAATACTGAAATACAAGATATTCACGGTTATTCATACCTTAGTGAAAAACGGTCTCCTTTTTCCCATTTCTAAAATATTATAGCCAGTGCAGCTTTTACATCAAAGTAATTGGTCTATCAATCCCCCCCCCCCCGCATCTATCAACTCAACAATGGAAGAGAACTGGAGGTCAAATTACTTCACATGAAATTTGACAATGAGGACGGAGACTTTTGAAGAAAAGTTTTATTACTTATGTTCAATTTCCAATTATCTTTGGTTGGTAGCAATATCAAAAATGTTCTATAAAATTTGACAGAGAACACAAAGTGGTCCATCCCATTCTGCTCTATGCTCCAACTGAACAGCACCCTGCATCTAACAAAACTAATATGGATAATCTTTTTTCCTCGAACTCCCAAAACAGTATCAGAAAATAAAATGCTCAATTTTGTTTGATATACAAGTTACAACACTGCTCCTTGTACATACGATGGAAAATATTTCCGTCCAAAATAATAAACACAAGACAAATTTGCTGTAAGCTTTCCAAAACACTGCATGGCCATGGCACTAACCATGGCGTAAATAAAGGCCTTTTGCTCTTTGATCCAACGTGATGAGAAGTGAGTGAGCAGAACATGCCAGCTGAGTGAACTTCTCCGTAAAACAAACATTTGAAATACACGAGGTCTTCACTTACAGCCGCCATATTTAAACACTGGCTGTTAGGGTCAAGGTTATCACACGTCAGGTCACGTGATTAATCCACTTACAATTCCCGTTTGAAGTCAGGCAGCCGCATGGGAAACCAGCCAGGTAAAACCAACAGCGTGGCTGCCTTTGGAGTCTTTGAGTTTTAAAACATGCTTTTTAACACAGAAAACATCAATACGTTTTACGAGCAAAACATCAAATGTGAGGTTTGCATGTGTACCATGTGTACTACAAAGTTGAGCCGGAGAAAACAAACCGTATTCCCGCTACAGACAATCATGTACGAAAACGGGCCATTCTACCTTTCATTGCGATTAACTCAGAAAACAATTTTCGCAAGATCAATCAATTTTGTAAACAACATTTTAAAAAACCCAGTAGGTTTATCCTATCGAAATGAACAGATTTTGGATGGTAAATACCTAAGCTAGGAACCGTATCTGGGATTTTCCGTTCTAACTATTCCTTCCGTGACTTTTGAAGCCCTAAAAGTGACAGAATTGTAAGACTTTATGATGGCAATGAAAGAATTCAACAACATTTTCAATATTCATTCATTTCATGAACGGTAAGAACGGTTCCTGTGTATTGGTCAGTACTTAAATCCTGCATAGTTTTTAGACTTAATTGTCGAATATTTTTTCAGTAGGCGCTGCAAAAAGTGCTATCTGATACCCCCTAGGAAAATTACCCAGGACACCATCAAAACTCGTCACGTTTATACAAAACCTGGTTCTTTCAAATCTAGACATCTGTACCATTAAAATAAGGTATAGTTTTCCGGGTGAAATGGCAAAAACGAATAAGTTATAAGGGGTTAAAGTCGCTAGTTCTATACGCGCGGTCGAAATATGGCCGCTACCTTAAGTGACTGTGTCGTCAGGCTTGGGGTAGTGGGCCAATGACCTAGAATTGCAGGTTGAAAAAGCAGTGGAAAATTTGACTCGCTACATAGGGTCAATCTTGCTTGATAATCGTCGTACCAGGGAGGCTTTTTTTTTAAGGTCAACTGATTTGTCAGTCAGCTAAGCTTCTGGGATAGTCCATCGTCCGTCTGACCACAATTCACATTTGCAACTTCTCAAAATTCTTAAATCTGACATTCTGGCACTTATCTCGTTAATTTGTATACTAGGCCCATGGTTACTATGAAACACTAATAGCAAAGAAATTGTTTGTAGTTTCGTTTGGTGTTGTTAATTTTGACTTTTGATTGATCTTGAAAGGTCAACTGATATAATGGCTAATGTTTCGACAATGTTTGATGATAGGGCCATTGTTACAATGTTACTAACATTGACCTTGAGTGGCCTTTGCAGGTCAAACTGACATGTTGGCACTGGGTGATAGTGGATTCTGTAACTTTTCTTTGGAAAAGAGTCTCGTGACCTGTATGAGGGAACACTGATATTACAAACAGTGATGGTGGTCTTACACAAGGTGACCTTGACATTATTCTGAAGTTCACGGAACAACTTCAGCCTGTTCATGCAAGGTCCCAAAGCATCGGTGCTTGGCGGTTGTTTCACAGCACATCCACATGGAGGTTTCTTGGAATTGGAGGCAGAGAGTCTTGCCAGAGGGGGGCTTCAAGACCCTTTTCTAATGGTTTACTCGGCTCAATGGAAGGTGTTTTCAGATTTGGAGCACCAGTAGGAAATACATCTATAGTCTCCAGGTATCATGGACTTCCTGCTGTACTAGTGGGAGGTCCTCGGTAAGGGATCTAGAACCATGGAGGGGTTTCAGTCTGCGATATCCTTAACCCTGGTGAATGTCCTTGACATTTGGATAGGGAGCGATCTTATTTGTTGGAGCCTGTAGCAGTCGTCTACATGGACAAACAGGCTGACAGGCGGGTCCTACCATGGTGGGATCTCCTGCTGGTCTTGATCATGTTGCAGAGGTTGCCCTTGGAGTGCATGGAGACCCCCGTTGGGTGGACCTCAAGCACTCGATATGGGAAACTTCTTTTTTATTAACACTCACTTTGGGGGCTAGAAGAAGCAAGATCCATGTTCTGGTGCATAACTAATTCAATGGTCATCTGACCACTCCCAGGTGATACTGAGACCTCACTCGGGCTTCTTTGCACAGAACCAAGTGGCTCAAGATCCATCTATGGCCTTTGGTGGTATTACCCTGCCTACTATGGATATGGCTCTACCCATTGAGGAAATAGCCCTGTGACTGGTGTGAGCTCTGCATTGGTATCTCTCACACACAGATGGTGCCAGGGGTCAGAGGTCTGCCCTGTTTTTGCCCCTGGGTAAATCCCAAAAAAGAACAGGCCAGCTCAAACATGATTTTATCATACACCATCCTGTGTGCTATCCTTTGGGCTAGCTCCTGGCAATTGTCTACAACTTTCATGGAGCATTACCTGTGTGACTTTATTGTGCTGGAGGAGTGCATATACACCTTTGCTGGTGTAGAAGGCTCCTTTACACAGGTTTCTGATACTTTTCCCCTAGAATTCTCTTGGCCCCTCAGGGCAGCCACCAGCTTATGGCACCCTCAGGGTTTAGACATTTATGCAGTCTCTAGGTTGGCATACCTAAAGTAGACCTAGACCTTGTTTTGGACTTGTATTCTGCAGATTTCCCTGGTGCCTACTGGGCCAAGAGCTGGCGGACGTATTTGAATGGACACTACCTTTCAGAACCATATAACTGCCCCCTGGTGCCAGCCATGTTATCCATGATTCACTGGTCTTGCTAAATCTGCAGGACCCAAAGAGTGGAAATAGACAGCGTCTCCCATATGGCAGACAGCTCTCAGGTTGGCGGGTGACTTCTCGGGGAGCCTTTTAGTGGTTCCATACTGTTAGGTAAGGAGAGTCTCTGGGCTTTGGTCAGCATTTTAATCTTGGTGGCCTCATGTCCACATACCTCTGAAGTTTTCCCTAAAGACTTTGCCTCCTCACTCTGACCGATTATTTCCTCCCGGGCATTGGTCTTGGTGGTTCTTGGTCAGTGTGCATGTAGCGTTACACCTTCCTCCAAGGCATTTGTATATCAGCAATAGTGGTTGAGAGGTAATGTTACTTATCTAATATGTGAAATGTTTTATTAATTTCGGTATTAGTAAGTATACTTACCTCTCTACCACCAGAGAAGCCCACCCAACCACCCTGCTTCCTTTGCACAAATGATGCCCACTGACCAATCATCAAGGAAGAAGGAAGAATAGGGGAGAATGCACACTGGAAGATACCCACAGGATCCAGAGAAACCAAGTAGACCACCACTGTGACCACAGGTTTTTAGTACAATTGAGTGAAACCTGAGCGGAGGAGCCACTCGGACCATCAGATGTTCAGAATAATTGAGTAAGTACCCAACTCAATTGTGTCAGGCGATGTGGCCAGACACTGAGGTCTTGGCACTGGTGGTTGAGAGGTAAGTATACTTACTAATAGAGAAATTACTAAAAATTTCATGTATTTCACCAATTGATAAAGGCTGCTGTAACAGTGGGAGGTCCTCTGTAAGCGCTCTAGAACCATAGAGGTTTTGGTCCGCCATCTCCTCAATCCTGGTGAATGTCCTAGATTCACATTAAGATTCAGATTCATTTTATTCGACATAGAAGTGAATAGATTTTATACATCTTGGTAATTGCACAAAAACATATATGACAAAAACAAGATAGATAATAGTGAGGATAGAATTACCATACAAAAATTGTAGTCAGGATGACCCTGCTAAGGATGATAACCATCCGCTTCCGCAAGGGCCACCTAGGAAAAGTTGCCTTATATGGTACACCTAGTTTCAACAGAGGTCCGGTCAATTACAAAGAAAATTAAAGACAAAAAACTGCGGCATTAATATACAAGATTTCAGAAATGATTATGAAGTATTATTACAGATGAAGCAGTCAACAATGGAGCAAGTTTCAGAATATTGGTTTATATAATATGTTTTAACATATCTAGAGAATCCAGAGAAGGAGTGTGTGTGAATTTTTCCTGTTATGTGTAAGGGTGTATCAGAGAGTAATTTGGGGATATAGTGCCGTATGCACTTTTCGGTGGATACATGTTGGGGGGTGGCATAGTGAGGAGTGTTGCGATATCTCGTGGAATATGGGTGAGTAACAGGTAAGGCTGAGAACCTGTTATTAAAGTAGCCAGGTAATTCGTTTTTAGTATATCTATAGTAAAATTTTAAAGCTTTAAGTTTAAACAAGTCAGGCATTTTTAAAACCTTTAAGTCTTTAAATAAGGGCTCAGTATGTGCATAATAATGTGAAGAACATATTAAACAAATAGCTGACTTCTGAAGTTTAAACATGCGATCATAGGAATAACCCAAAGCCAACATAGAGTAATAAATATGTGGTAGAAACAGAGAATTGTAAATTAAAAGTAGTGTATTTATAGGAAGCAGATGATATAGCCTTTTAAGTATTCCTATAATGCGAGCAGTTTTATTAGCAATCTTATCTATATGGGCATTCCAATTTAATTTTTCGTTGATTATCAGCCCTAAAGAATCAAACTCACTCGTTATGTCTCCCGGTGGAAGCCGGGGGACATATTGTTTTAGTGCCCGTTTCTTCCGCTTGTTGTTGTTGTTGTTCAGGTTCTTCAACACTTGGTTTCCGCGCGATAAGTCTTGAAGGACTTGACAGAATTTGATGAAACTTCGTAGGATTATGTATCTAGGCAAGACCTAGGTTGGGATTGTATTTGGGTGACCTTGACCTAATTTTCAAGGTCACAGGGTCACTTATGTGAAATTGGTTTCCGTTCGATAAGTCATGAAGAACAGGAAGGAATTTGATGAAACTTCGTAGGATTATATATCTTGGCAAGACCTAGCTTGGGATTGTATTTGGATGACCTTGAGCGAATTCTCAAGGTCACAGGGTCACTTATGTGAAATTGGTTTCCGTTTGATAAGTCTTGAAGAACTTGATGGAATTTGATGAAACTTGGCAGGATTATGTATCTTGGCAAGACCTAGGTTGGGATTGTATTTGGATAACCTTGAGGGAATTTTCAAGGTCACAGAGTCACTTATGTGAAATTGGTTTCCGTTTGATAAGTCATGAACAGGATGGAATTTGATGAAACTTGGTAGGATTATGTATCAAGGTAAGACCAAGAGTGGGATTGTATTTGGGTGACCTTGACCTTATTTTCAAGGTCACAGGATCATTCGTGTGAAATTGGTTTCTCTGCAATAAGTCTTGAAGAACTTGATGAAACTTGCTCGAGCTAAAATAGGATTGTAATTTTCAAGCAAACTTGGTCATTTGTAATTTGTTATCATCTACAGCTTATTCAGAGACGTAAGTGTTCCACCGGGAGACATTTGATTTTCTGTTGGAAAATCAGTCTGTTCTAGTTCTCTCTAATTGTGTGTCTTTTATTTTTAGATTAATATTCATGATAAACCTACGTTGAGGAAAATAGAAAAGCATATATTTGTTTTTTGGTATATTTAGAGATAATTTGTTTGCAGCAAGCCAGTGATATACTTTATTCAGTTGGGAGTTTATGTTGCTTGAGATATCCCTGTTGTTTGACTGAGGTCCCAAATTGAAAGTACAAAGTGAATTTATGAGATTTGTGTCATCAGCATAGAGTATTGACTCAAAGTTTTGGGTAGCTAGATAAAGATCATTAACATAGATTATGAAAAGAAGTGGCCCAAGGATAGATCCTTGTAGGACACCAGTTATGATACGTAATAGCTTGGAATGAACGTCATCTAGCTGAACATATTGGGTTCTATTGATCAAGTAGCTTTTAAACCATTTTAGAGGTGTCTCAGAAACACCATAATATTTTAATTTGTACAAGAGAATTTTGTGATCCAAAGTATCGAAAGCTTTAGATAGGTCTAGAAAGATTGTTACGGGTATTTCTCCATTATCGAGAATCTTATATATTCCATCAACAAATTCTAAAGTGGCTGTTTCAGTACTATGAAGCTGTTTGAAGCCATGTTGACTTCTGTAAAAAATATGGTGCAATGCAAAATGGTCATAGAGTTGACGATAGACCACTTTTTCACAAACTTTTGAAAGACTTGGAAGTAGAGATATAGGCCTATAGTTATTTTGAATTTTTTTGTCATCCTTCTTTAGCTTTTTTAAATTAATCCGGAAATTTTCCAGTGGTAAATTGTATGAGCTAATGGGGTCACCAGTGAAGACTTAATCTTCTTTATAAGTCTTATCGACAACTGATCATGCCCCGAGCTAGATTTAGGTTTAAACTTGTTTAATATTGATTCAACCTCAGCTGCAGAAGTATTTATAAAAGTGAAAATATTTTGCCACCGATGATTAAGGTACATGCTGAAGTGAGGTAGGTGTTGCTGGTATATATTGGCTGCCAGTTTTGGGCCACTGCCTGTAAAAAATGCATTAAATTTGTCTGCTATCTGACTCTTATTTGATTCCTTTCTGTCGTCAATCATAAAAAAGAGGGAAAATCATTTTTTTTCTTTTATTTACATTTAGAATCATTTTTATAACATCCCATGTCTTTTTGGTGTCGTTTTTGAAATTTTCAAATTGGGAATGATAGTGATTCCGTTCATTTTGTTGAATTGATCTGTTTAGTATTTTAGTGTTAATTTTTAAATTTTGCTTCATGGTCAGAAATTGCTGAGAATCAGGATGTGTACTCTTCATTTGTTTGTAGAGATTGTCGCAAACTTTTATTGATCTGAGAATTCCATTTGTAATCCAAGGAGACTTTTTATGTTTATATTTGTTAAAATGGACGGTTTTGGTGGGTAGATATTTATCTTTAGAGCGATGTATTATTTTTATAAGTTTGTCATAGTTGTGATTAGGGTCACAGTATATATCATTATCAAGAACTTGCAAGAAGTTAGTATTATTTATATCCTGCAGAAAGTATTGAATTGACGCAGGATCTTTTGTTTCGATTTGAACATATTCAGGTGGGGCTTGAAGGTTTATCTTTTGGTCCAGGCATGTAAAATATGGTAGATGATCAGATAAATTTGTGAAGATAATGCCAGATAGACATACCTTGTTACTGCAGGTTAAACTACAAAAGACATTGTCAATCAGAGTTGCATTTCGTTCAGAAAAACGAGTGGGTAAGGTTACTTTAGGCATACAGTCGTTATTCATCATAATATTAAGGAAATCTGAATATTTCTCTCTGATATTTGCTTTTAACAGGTCAATATTAAAGTCACCCACAATTAGTTTGTCTGATCTTTCCAGGGACAAAGTTGATAAAATCGGCGAAATGTCATTGATAAATGATTCTATGTGGTCGTTTAAGTCACGGGGTGGCCTGTATATGTTAGAAATTATAATTTTTTGTTTCAAATTATTTCCAAGTATGTCAATAAACTGACCCTCCGACAGAGTATTTGGAGAATAGAAATCTCTGATCGCATATTGATAATTTTGGTGTAGATATATTAATAATCCTCCATGTGAACTGCAAGTAGCCCCAAGAGAGATGGGGATGTAGTTGTTAAGTTCAAAAAGACTTGTGTCCGGATTAGATCCTGCTAACCAAGTTTCTTGCAGACAGATGGCACTGAATTCAATGTTTTCATTTAGTAATTCATCAAGTAATGTTTTCAGTTTGTCAAATTTTGCATTTTAAGATTGGATGCACAAACTTAAAACAGAAAAATTCTGTGCAAAAGGTCTGATATACTCTGAAAGGTTACTTCTATCAATATAAGGTGAATCTGAGGCAATTGAAATTGCGTGTTCAAGTTCATCAGGATTGTGAATTAGATTATTTAGATTGTTCCTAACAATGCCACCGAAATTTTGAAGTACGTTGTTCACAAGAATTTCTGAAGTCATTATAACATACTACAGACATTTGCATAGAGTGATCCTTATTTGTCAGAGCTCATAGTGTCCTTCTTCAGGGACCAGCAGGCTGATTGGCAGGTCCTGTTATGGTAAGACCTCTCGCTGGTCTTGCTCATGTTGAAGAGGTGACCCTTTGAGTGCATAGAGGACCCCTGTAGGGTTGACCTCAAGCACTGGACATGGAAATTGCCTTCTATTAGTTTGTGGTGACTGTGGGCCCACAGAAAAGCCTTCTGCCCCTATGGACACCACACAGGCTCTGCCATAGGGCTTTTGACCATGTCAAAGCTCTTATTCAGAGGCTGTATAGTGATCAAGCTATGGTTCAACTAGAGTAGGAGGTGTGCGGGGCTGTTGCAGTGTCCTGTCAGGCCTTTTCTCTGGAGGACATTGGCAACGTACCTCCATAGTCTTTTCACCCTTCGTGGCTGAGTTTAAGACCAGCTCATGGCAAAGAGTCATGGGACATGGGTTCCTGAAGAGGCACAGACGGGTGGGTATTTGAGGCAAGAGTGACTCCTCCCAAAGCCAGATGTACAGGGAAGATGGTACTCTAGGCCATCCCATGCACTGCTGGTGGCTTTGGAATGGGAAGAGTTTGATGCTCAGCAGCTGTAATCCATTACAATGTCTGCAGAGGCCTTCAAGTGATGTCAAGTCAAGGAAGATGCCAGGGGATCCATCCTTAGGGTGTAATATTCCAACATCTCATTGGCCTCTCTAAGGTCTCTCCTTGATGACCTCAGAGGCTCTGAACACATTATGGAGGCAGAGTGGGATTGGTTAGACCAGGCGTCACTCCTTGCAACTTCCTTTTTGCATGCTGTTAACCACCAGGTGAGGAGACCACATGCATGTTGGAGGCAGGATGTGTTCTCTACAATGCTCTGGCAACAGTCGGGCCCTTGGCCAGCATCCTTCGTGTCTCCCCAAGTAAACCCGTTGGAACTGGAGGCAACACACTTGGTGCTCCTTCATTTCTAGGACCTGGTGGAGCACAAACATGTCCTCATAATGTGTTACAACAGGACCGCGATGGCATTCCTCAACAGGCAAGGTAGGATATGATCCAAGAAGCTTACAGAGTTAGCCAGATGCATCACTCAATGGTGCTCCAAACATGATGTCTGCTTGCATGCAAGGCACGTCCCAGCACATCAAAATATCGACCAACTCTGAAGAAGAGTTGAGCTGGTACGGACGAAGGAGGGGCTGCTCCACCAATGGATAATTCAGGCTGTGTGGGCCATATGGTGAACTCCACATGTGGACTTTTTCACGACTCATGTTAATGAGAAATTGTCAGCCCCAGACCCCCAGGCTTTAGCAGTAAATGCTCTAGGCATGAACTGGAATCACCTTTGGCTGCATGCATTTGCACCTCTGCAGATCCTTATGAGGGTACTGTGCAAAGTTCAGTCCCACAATTGCAATGTGATCCTTGTCACCCCCTGGTGGCCCTGGACCGATTGCTAGGTACTAAGCTTTGAGCCCTGGATACGTTTACCAGCATAACAGAAACTTCTGGTGCAGCTGCAGACAAGAGTGTTCCACAGAAACCATCAAGTGCTCAACGTCCATGCTTGGCAGTTGTCTCATAATAGATAAAATGTTTTCCGACTGGTGTGCCAGTAATGGAATCCACCCTTGGGCTCTGTGCATCAGGGACATTGCCGACTTCCTGCTTTATCAGTGGGAAGTCCTAGGCAAGAGCTGGAGAACAGTGGAGGGTTTCCAATCAGCCATCTCCTCAACCCTCACAAAGGTCCTAGACATTCGCATTGGGAAGGATCCCTATCTGTCAGCACTCATCGTGTCCTACACTGACAAATCAGCAGCAAGGCAGGTCTTACCCTGGTGGGACCTTCCACTGTTTTTAGTTATGTTGAAGAAGTGGCCCTCTGAGTGCCTTGAGGACCTCTGTCAGGTGGACCTCAAATACTGGATGTGGAAGACTGGTTTTCTATTAACTCTTGTCTTGGGGGCTTGACAAAGCAAGATCCACGCTCTAGCTCACAACCAACTCCAATGGTTGTCTGACCACTCTGAGGTGACCTTGAGGCCTCCTTTTGTCATGGATTAAGCAGATGAACCCTAAGGCCTATGAGGTCTTGCTGGAAAGGCCTGGTGCCTTGCAGCTTGTCTGAGACACAGCTCACAAGGTGTGAGCCTTTAATGACCCCTTGTGCACCTTGCAAATAACTGTGATTGTTGACATTCTGTGGACCTGCCAATGGGGATTGTCTATGAAGTTTGCCAAGTACTACTTGCATGACATGATAGTGCTAGAGGAGGGTATGTATGCCTTTGAGGGAATCACAGGCTCCTTTGCTTAGGTTCTGTTACTTGTCTGTTAGGCCTTCCAGATCCCATCAGAGCAGCCACCCTGTTCCAGCTTATGCCCTCTTGTGGTTCAGATCTGATGCAGCCTTTAGGTTGGCACTTTCTTAGTAGGCCTACAATATTGTGCTAAATTGACCTAAACTTGGACCATTATCAGGCAGTTTGGCCTGCTGTTCTGGCCTGCTGCCAGTTGGCCCAAGAGTTCACTGACCTAAAGAGCCATATACCAGCCCCATGGCGCATGCCAGTTTCCCAAATAAGTCCTGTTAGATCTCCAGGTCTGATGGAGCTGAAACAGACAGCGTCTATCCAGCAGGCAGACAGCTATCATGTTGGCAGGCAAATGGGGGGGGGGGGGGAGTTAAGCATGGTCCCATGCTGGTTGGTAAGGAGGGTTTCTGGGTTTGACTGGATTCTGCTATTGGAGGCCTAAAGTCCACATACCGTCTGAGGATTTTCCCTTCAGATATTAGCTCCTCACTCAGACCGACGGTTTTTCCCAAGCTGCCAGTCTCGGTGTTCAGTATGCCTGTAAAGTTACACCCTCCACCTCTGCATCTGTTTATTGGCAAATGGTGGTCAAGAGATAAGGTGATGTAACCAATACATGGAATTTTTGGTAATTTTCGTATCAGTAAGTATACTTACCTCTTGACCACTAGAGAGGCCAGCCCAACCACCTCGTTTCCTCTTTCAGCTGACATCAACTGACCACACTTCAAAAGGGAAAGGATGATATGGGAAGCATGCACACCAGGAGTCACCACCAGTTCCAAAGGAACTGAGAGATGGTACCATGGGACCATCAGGTTTTCAGAAATTAAGGTGAGTGAACTCAACTGCATTTTATGGGCATTTGACCTAGACACTGAGGTCTAGGTAAATGGTGGTTGAGAGGTAAGTATACTTACCAATCCTGAAATTATTAAAAATTTCATGTTTTGGAAAATATGTATGAGGGTAAATAGAAAAACAAGGGTTGCTGTATTGGGAGAACTGGGGACATACCCCTTTGTGTTATCATTATTATGTTAAGATACAACACCTCCTCTCAATCGACTAGAAACAAAGATTTGCTCAAAAGCAAATTTGTTTGCATGTGTGTCTGTACATGTCAAAATTCTGCACATTTTGACAGCAGTGATGCCTGTGCTTATACAGCAAAGACACTGATTTAGGTTGGCATGGAACTTTTATCTCTTACTGTTTTGCAGATACTTAACATAAAAATCTTGTTGACTGACCTAATTAACATAAATTGAAATGCTATGACCTTTTTTCACTGCTCACTGGGTGGGCCTGTTGCACAAACATGCAAACTGGACTTGTAAGAACATTGTTATGTGCAATCTAGTTTTGCAGCAAATGGGCATTTTAATCTTATGTTTAGCCCAATTTGCACAAATCTAAATATTTTTCAATCTTTACTCATTAGATATATCTATAATTGAAGGTGGAGTGGCAACACATCTGCAACATTTTTGAAGCTATTCAACATTTCAATTTTATGTATGTACATAATTAGCTTAAATTAAAATTATACAAATGGGAGCAATAGTGCCACATCTTCCATGTAGTTCTCAAGACCAAAAAAAAAAAAAAAAAAACTAAAAAAAAAAATAAAAAATAATAATAATAAAATAAACAATCCAATCTAGGCTCCATAACTGTTCCCATGACTGTCCAAATCTAAACATATAACTAAATTACATATTATCACATTCGATAAAAAATTTAGAATGTCCTAGGTTTCAACAGGCATATGAACGTATTAACAGGTCATCAGTAGGAAACCATCAAGCCTTAAATTCCCAGACATGCCTTTTATATGATGGGGGTTGTTTGATTTTACCATGTATCTGGTAAAGACATCCCAATTGAATGTAAAGAACGCATGAATGTGAAATATTAGCGAATACATACTGTAAAACAAGTTCTTGCTTACAATGGCAATACTTGAAGAATTTATATGAAATATTATATGCATAAGTATATGTAAAATAGTTGAATTAAAAAATTAAACTTACTTTTGGCTTTCAAACTACTAGTACCACACTTTTAGGTTACTGCCCATAAGATAAAGCACAAACATGCAATTGAAGTTGAAATGCCACCTTTATTCTTTAATATTTTCAAGAGATTCAACTTTAAAAATGATAAGTCTCCCTGATTAGCATAAATCTAAATTTGAAAACTGGTGCAAGTGTCTATTGGATGAACAACTCCAACAAAGGTACACATAACACCAACATCTGAGTCTGTATGTGAAATAGTTTGAAAGGAAAAAGTAAAATTTACAAGAACTCTTATCTGAATAATTTTCAACATCTTGACTACTTTAAATGCTACGCAAAACTTAACTGTAGGTGCCATAGCAATAGAAAAATTTAAACTGTCTGACTCACACGGGATCTGAGTTCAAGACAGTACAAAAAGTAAGGGGAAGATGGGCAGAACACGAAGATTAGCTTGACATTGAATCTTGCCTGTCTGAAAAAAATTCACATTTTGACAGGAAAAAATGGATATGCCAATATATCGCACAAACATATAAATTTTTTCTTACATCTGAATGAAACCTTTATCTATAACAGTTATGCAGACATTCAACATTGAAATCTTGTGTGTGATGGCCTAATTAGCAAATTATAGCCCCACAGTGGTGTGAATCAGGTGGTCTTGAGGTACAGGGAGAGGTTAGCACAAGTATGACTGGAAAGTGTTGACAAGTGGGATTGCAAAAACACTGCTGAACATATATATCTGAGGGACCATAGCATGCTGGTTGTGGCATGATATATTGACCCATGAGACTAAGATAGTCCTTTCTCTTATTAGACACCTCAAATCTTGAGTTTGATCAATTTTGTACATGACATTAAATTTCTTACATGCGTGTAATACTGTTATTTCAGAAAGAAGTCAAGGTATGCTGTCAATAAACAAACAAGTGCTTCTTATTTCAAATAATCATAACTTAAAATTCTTGAATTGCACAGAAATGCCATGATCACTGAGGTTTTGAGGTGGTTTAGTCTTTGTGCTGTTCATCTCTTTGTTTGTTTTTGTTTTTTGTTTTTGTTTTTGTTTTAGTTGTTGCTTGGCTTTTATCTGGAGGTCCTGTGCAACAACGAAAGATATAGCTGGTAATCTCTTGACGCTTCTCTTGAACATGTTTCCTCCCTTTTGTCGATGAAAAAGATGCCATGATTGATTAAAGGCACCGAATCTTGGCAAGGGCATGTTCATATCAATGGGCCACATGGTCTAAAATGTAAAGTGGTCACAGTACTGTTTATTTGATGGTCAGCCTTCTGTGTCTGGCATGAAGATACGTATTTGTCAAATGTGATTTTGTATAGCATGGGTGAACTGTTCTGTGGCAAAAAGTTTATCTGATGGTGATATTCTTCATATATTTGTTTTAAACTGTTTCTGACAATAGTATAATCTACAATGTCACAACGCACCAGGAAATGTTGAGTTACTTCTCCTTCTGCTTGGTCAAGATGAATGTCATTCAGAGCCACTTCCCAATATCCAGATAAATTCAATGCCTATGGCAATTGCAAGTGACAATTGATTCCACCATTAGCAGGGTACAACTGCTTACTCCATGCTGTTCAGCAATACATCAAGGTCCAAATTCTTTAAGTATAACGAGATAACCTGCCACTTATAGTTTTTCACTGCTATTTACAGTTTTTTTTACAGTCGATAGTTTCTCAATTGATACTGTTAATCTTTTCATGCACAATTTTCTTTTTCTTGTTTGATGCATTCTTAACTTTACCAACAGATGGTTTCTTGCATGCTGGGCAATACACAAAAACTTTAATGGTAATCTTTGGATATGGTGCCCATATAGCTTCACAGTGATTGCACGCAAGCCACCAGATCATTGTATTTGGCGGTGAATAAGTATCAATATTACCACAATGTTTACACACAATTAGTTCAAAGGCGACTGTTGTCTGTTGACATACGAGGCAAGGCATTTTACACAGATGTCTTATGAAATTCCACTCATACACACATAAATTTGCTAATGCTTTGTTATTCTGAATAAGCAATTTATCAATATCATTGTGATGAGCTATATATGCCATGAGAAACTCTTTCCATTGTGGAGGATCTTGATTTCGACTTTTTAGGATTTTGTGACCATTTCATATACAGCAGCATGCCATTCTTTATCACAGGCGGTATTTTTTGTCCCATGTTCTCCTCTTCACTTTCACTTGCTGAATCATCAGATATTGACAAAAAGGATTTCAATTGTCTTTCTGATAATTTAGAAGGCTGAGATTTGTATGACCTAGTGCATTGCATTTGTTCTCAGTCACTCGTGACTGGGAGTTGTGCATTTCAGATTAATCACCAGAAATCCATATGCTTTTAAGATGGCTTTCTGGTGCATGTCCAACATATTCTTTGGCTTGTATTGGAATGTGCTGACTCATGGTTTGATGGTCTGTAAATCAAGAGGCATGCTGCCTAAAATTAAATACTGACAATTTATGCACATGGTCACTGTGTGGGGCTCATGGAAATTTTCCATGAGCGCTATAAAACTCAAATTACAGTGGTGGCTTCCCTTGGGGAACATATCTGTCATTCTTTCCTCTTTGCTAATATTGCTCATCAGATCATCAAATACAATTAAATTTCTTGTGTTTGGATCTAGAAAACAGGCCTGTTCCTAAAGTGAAGGTATATCTTTTATGATTTAAATTTAAATATTGTCTTGTTCGTGTGAGTAACAGATAATGAATCTCTCCGGCACTGGTGCAATGGTCTAGTCTGCTCTCTGTTAAAGTTGGTTTCGGGTAAATGGTCTTGCCAAAACTAGTGGGGCCTGCCAAAATCATTTTGAAAGGGTGTTAAAACTGAAGTGTGATAACTTGTTCTTTGAGTGGCCTGTGGCTTCCAGAGAGTGTTACTTGGTCTCTAAAGTGTTACTTAAAGTTTTTCCTAAGTGGTTAAAACTGGATGCAGCTTGCTTCAACCATTTTTGTTGATGCTCATGATCCAAGCCTTGTACATCTCTCAGGTGGCTGGACAAATAAAGGAAATGTCATTTTGCACAAATAGATCATTGTTTACAGTTTCTTCCATCCTGTTGACTATAATCCACTGAGTGTTTACTCATTCCTACTTAAACTAGCTGCACCCCAGCCCAAGACCCAAAGACAAGCCCATAGATTGACATAAGATCCACACAGACCCACATAAATGATCCACACAAGACTCCCATAAGACGTACACTACACCTGCACAGACCCATCTATGACCCACAGGAATCTTTTGTTGTCAGTAAAACAGATACATATAAATGACAGTTACATAACTTTTATTTTCTTCCTGCACAGTCTAAAGTGAAATTTAAACACAATCTTGTCTTTGTTGTTTCTGCTTCTCCTGAAATGGCTGGTGATCTTGTGCAGGGTTAGCTCTCGACAATGATTTGTGGCATAATCGAGAAAATAGGATAAACATATAAGACTATTGTATAAATGCATTATATTCTTGTTGAACTTGACACCACTCTCCATTTGTCTCAGAAAATCACAAAAATAATTCAATTTTAGTAAGCTGGAGTGTGTCCAAAGGAATAAAAAAAATCAACAGCTATACAGAGAAGGAAGGATTGAATTACCAAACAAACCACCACAGGCATTCCTTGAATGTTCACCTGCTTAAATGAAGGAATGGAAGCACATTATGTAAATGCCAAAAGTAGGGACAGTCTCAAGCCCTTGGAAAGATAATAAGACTATGTAATGGCAGAATACCAGCAAAAATCAGAGAGTGTATTGAAGAAATTGAAATAATAATATATCAGTTTTACCAGCAAACATAGTGGGAGCTACAATACAACTTGCTAGTAGGACAGTGACTGGACCTTTAAAACGTAAAATGGAAAGATCTTTGGCAAGCCAGCAGAACAGACTACAGACACTATGGTCATAGCTAAGGGACCATATTTCTGTCCACAAATGGAGATGATAGACTCAAAATTCAATTGGAAAAGATAGCCAAGTCATCTTATGAAAAGCTGGAACTTTTAAGAGAAGGTTTTGTGAAGCAGTACTGAAAGCCTAAGCTGTAGCCAGAAGTCCAGAAGCTGAAAGAAAAATTATAAGGATCTATATCTAAGGGGTTTTCAGTACTGAGTTAGTAGAAAAGCTAACAGCGGAGTGTGTGCCTGCCACTCTTAATGAAGCAATTGCATATACAGAGAAACAAGAAGCAGGAATGGAAATGTACCAAGGGTTAGAGAATTCAATCGAAATATGTCAACTGAAGTCAACTGACCTGGATAAAATGCTTAAAGTCATGGAGACCTTCACCAAGGCACAAGATAGAATTTCCAACTGTATTGCCAAGTTGGTGACAAACCAGAGAGCCATACCAAGAGGAAGAAATGCTAATGACCAGAGTAATAAAATAAAATGCTACTACAGCTCAAAACTAGGTCACAAGATGGCAGACTGTTACAAGAAGAAAGCTGAGCCTGCACTCAAAGCCACACAAAATGTGTCGGCTCATTTAAACTAAATGCTGCAAGATGTTTCACAGATCAATGCCTTATGTTGGCATTGACATTAAATGAACTGAAATGCAATACACTTGTTGATACCAGAGCCTGTGCAGCTCTTTTGCAGAGGAATGTATTTGACAAACTGTATCAGAGCACTGTCCCTTCAAGACTATTACAAGCAGCTTGCTTTGTGTACCATGTATCAGGACAAAAACTTGATGTGTTGGAAAGTACACAAGTAAAGATAGACTGCTTCACAATTAGAAGTATTAAATGTGAATGGGATCTAACCTGAAAATATCCTTGGACATGACACATAAGATCAATGACATGGAGTTATTGATTAGCCCAAGTGAACTTTGAAATGGTACAAAACAGATTGGCCATCAAACCATTATGAAGACAGGTATATTTAGGTCAAAGATATCAAAGGTGAAATAAAGAAGATACCAAAGACTGTGGGACATAAATGATTGAAAAAGTACTTGCATATTATGGAGATGTCTTCAGTGAAAAAGATGAACCACATGGATGATGTAATTTGGACCTAATGGTGATTGACACTCAAGGACCCCCACCAATCAGAAAACACACCTACAGGACAGCCCTAGCCAAATGCAAAATAACAGAAGTGGAAGATGTAAGACAATGTAATTTGACGCAGTTTCAGTCCATGGGAGTCACTTTTTCAGTACCAAAGCCTGATGGTTCAACATGATTCTGTAGGTATTATAGACACAGTTGAAATGCTGAGACTTGAATGGGGTTGATAGGCTACCAGCAAGCCTCGGTTCCAAGCTAAGCCTTAGGCTGTGACGTCACCAAGTCAGACAAAATTAAACACTGCGGCCATGTTATTAAGTGGTGTCACATACAAATAAGATTTTTTTTAAAGTGGTATAAAACATTATGAAGACAGGTATAGTTTGGCCACAGATATCAAAGGTGAAATAAAGAAGATACCAAAGACTGTGGGACATAAAATGATTGAACAAGTACTTGCATATTTTTTTTTAAAGTGGTACAAAAGATGTGTTATAATCTCTTACCTTTATGTATTCTCCTTCACAGATATAAATCCACATTATGGTATTATTCAGGTCTAATAATAGGGCCATGTTAATCCAATTTGTCCATTTCATTTCTTACCTGTCAGCCATTGCTGGCCCAAATATCAAGAAGTCATGTACATATAATTTGATTAGATTTTGTACAAGCAATTTGATGACAACATATTTTGCCATCTTCTGCAAGAGTACTTTCTTGATGCAAGCAGTAAGATGTAGGTCCAAATTAAAAAGCAATAATCTTGTGACCTGACTTTGAATTTCAACCTCTAAAATCCGCCATCTTGCAAAAAAATCCATGTTTTTTATAGAGCTCCACTTTTGTAATATGGGGTCAATTACCGACAATTGTCACCTGGTATGCACTGCCAAAGCATACAGATCCATAATCCAGTGGGGGTGGTGGGATAGTAACAACCCTGTGTCCACCTTTCAGCCAAAAGGAAGGAAACCCAAAATTCAATATTTAGGGGGTGGGGCCCTTTTAATTGTGATCAAAACTGTACAATTTGCCCTAGAATGCTCAAAAATATTTTTTCACAACTTAAAATATCAATAAGTATGAAACTTGGCATAATCTATGTTATTACTGACAAATCTATTTTTTATCAGTTGTCCCCCCCCTCATTCCTTCTGATAAAATGGAGTGTTCTATTGTTCAAATTGGACCACTTGTATATTGAAAATTCAACCCAACCCAGTCCAAATTTATACACTCTTGAAAGCATGAACACTTGTTAGTCAAGTTACAGCGTGAATATGTCATGAGTCTGCTTTAAATTAAAATGCCAGAGCAGCATGTAGTTGGTGGGTGTTCCAAAGAAGACATCTCTTGCATCCTCAGTGGGGTGTTGGGTGACAGGAAGCTTGTAAAGTGACCACTAATTAGAACCTAATGAAGGCAGCGACTGTTAAATAAGTGAGAAATCACTTATCACACACCCTTTAGTGTGATCAGAAGCTAAGAGATGAATAAACGCAGAACTGGTCATTTTGCATGGTGACATGGGCACAGGGGCTCTGTAACTGGCTGTTCACTCAAGATGGCTACCATTCCCATGGTAAGAAGAAGGAAGCATTCACCTTTGCTGGATTCTGAGCAAGTATTTTACCCAGTTTTGCAGCATTGTACATAGAGTGATGGAACAGTATACAATACAATTTGAATTTATACAAAACTCATGAGACCATGGTTGGACAGGGTCACAGGAAATAAAATTATGCCCTATTTTGTCATTCTTTATTTCTATTTTCAGTGGTAAGCACATCAGAAACTGTTATTTAATGTTGTAACTACAGAGAAATACCTAAACATGATATGTTTGGGTAAATATACATGCATTTAGAGATGATTACACCTCAACGCTCCCAAATAGCAGGGGCTACAATGTACCGATGCTTTTTGTTTGCATAAGCACTGTCCACCTATGCAACTGAGAATGAGGCTGCTGATTTGACCCCTGATCTCCCATCTCATTAAACCCAGGTCAGGATCTCGTCTGACAGTTGAATTATGTCACAAAGAAGGACAGTTACACTCTGCTTCTGATCCAGAACATCTTCCATCAGGTAGGTGGCACACATCTCTGGATTTAAAGGTGGATTATTGGCAAGTTCCTGTAGCATAAAAAGATATTCCAAAATTGGCTTTTTTGTCATACGTTCTTGTATGAATTTAATCGCATGAGCTTTGGATTGACAAATACCCTGTGTCAATTTCAAAGAGTTATGGATGAAATTTTGTCTAGTTTAAGTTGGGTCAGTGTCCTGGTTTATCTGGATGACCTAATAATTTTCATCGTTGAGTTAGATTCTCATACAAAACATCTGAGGGAAGTTTCTTTCCTCATTAAAAGCTTGACTGAAGGTAAGTATTCCAAATGTAGGATTGCAAGGGCAGAATGGGAAATAAGTGGCTACATACTTAACAAAGACAGAATTAGAGGTAACCCAGAAAAAGTGGATGCCTCAGTGAAAGTGAAACCACCCACAAATGTAAAAGGGGTCATGTCATTCCTTGCTATGTGTAATTACTTCTCACAGACATTTCCTTCTTATGCAAAGTTTGCAGAACCTTTGCATAAATTGGTGAGCGAGAGAGTCAACCATTTTTTAGAGCAAAAGAACAAGAAAGGTTCCAAATTGTGAAGGATTTATTAATGTGAAATAAGGTCATGGCTCATCCACAGAATAAAAAAACCTTACATGCTCCACACAAATGCTTGCATACATACCTTTGGAGGAATTTATGTCCAAAATGATGAACTTGAAACTGAAAGGTATATTCAATATGTTTCTCATTAATTAGGATGAGGGTGCCATTCAGTCAATACCACTGGAAGTAGATGAGCTTGACCCAGAAAAGATGAAGCAAGCACAAGAGAATTTCAAGATGTATTTAAATGAGCTCAAAATGGAGATTTTGGAATATATCAGAGCTTGTCATATTCCATCATGAAACCCCAAGTGAAGCCAGTTATCCCATAATAATTTTCCCATCCAGATGAATGACTGGATAGAATCCTCAGGCAAATAGCAAAATCAAAAGGTTGAATAGAACACTGAAAGAAATTATATCTCACATGGCCAATAATGATTCAAGAAAATGGGAAGAGGAACTTTCCAATGCCTTATTGGCCTATAAATATAGTGTTTGTAATGTTACACTGCCTTCTTCTTGATATATGGAAGGCATCGAAGACTTCCTTTAACTAAAGTGCTTAGTTCTAAAAGTGGCACTTATACATTACAACGCCTGCTTTGTGACCTGTCTGATGCACTGACAAAGGCCAGACAAAAGCTAAAAAACTTGAGAGTGTATTATAGGCAGAGAATAAATGAGAAAGCCAATTCAGGAGACATTGACATGGAAGATACCATGATTCTCAAGGTCCCAAAAAGACTAACTTAAATATCAAAATGGATCCACAATATGAAGTGATACACATGTGCAGACCAGTATGCTGGATATGTCACCAACAGACTGGAAAAACCACAACAGTAAATCATAATGAATTAAGTTTGATTGATCCAAATAGAGTATGGGATTACTTCACATCAAGACCAGTTAGAAACTCAAGAAAAAGTGCAGTGCCATAACTGACTGCTCAATTTGCACTAACAAGTCAAGCTGAGCAGACAGCAGAGGAACAGCATCTGGAGTTGGAAGTTGAACTTTAACTTTAACAAGAGCAAAGTCAAGCTGACACTGGAGTTACAGTCAGCCCTCCAAGACCAGTTCAATCCTTCAGAGAGTTTACTAATCCATACAATACCCATATAGGGAGAAACAACTTGAGCAGATGAGATGTCCTGTTTCTGAAGAAGCAGAACAAGCCAAGAGACCTTGTCCAGAACTGAGTCAAGAATAAATGGAACAGGCCTGAGTCAAGAACAAATGAAACAAGCTGTGGAATTGGCCTTATTCTTATGTCAATACTGTTAGGTACCATAAGCGTTGATGCCATAAACTGGCCTGAGATCAGAGTTAAGGTTACAAAGAGTGAAGACTAAACTGAATGAAAAATGGTCTTGCAATTCCTCGAATATCACTTTTTCCATAACAATGGTCAATATCTTCAAGACAAGACAGAAGATAAAAAGACTGTGAGGAAAGAACCAAAAATATATGTTGAACCATAGGTGCACATGCTTGATAGGGTAAATATCAAGCATGTGCACCTATGGTTCAAATAATTTTCATACTGGTGTCCCACTGTAAGGATAATTGGTCAAACCCAGAAAGTTCAAACTTATACCACATACTATTGCTGACAACCATAGAATCTAAGAATAGAACAAAGAAACATGAAACCAAGGTCAGCCATATTAGGTATGGATGGATTTCAATGTAGCAGACAGGATGTAAAAAGGAAACATCATAACACCATCAATAACCTTGCCTGGAAATAAGGGTCCTGGCTATAACCAAAATTATTACTGCCATTATGGGACACAAATTATGACCAATTTTTCTTTCCTTGGGAGGGCACTTGGTGCCATCCATCAGAAAAAAATCCAGATTTACAAGGCCAGATCTTGTGCTCATTGCCTTATAAATATAATGATTTGATCGGAAAAAAATGGAAAATGAAAACTTGTTTAACCTGATTTCATGGGATATCTTACCAGACTCGGTGAGATATTTACATTAAAAGCCAAAGGATATGGAACTGTGTCCTCATATGGAGACATTTATTAAGAGTCTTGACAACTTTTGTGATTTTCGTTATTACAAAAGCAAAAATATTAAAACAGATCTGGCAAGAGCCCTAGGCCTGCCAAGTAAAGATTTACAGGAATTTGGCATCCCAATTGTAGTCAAATTCTTGGTTTATAAAAGGTGGATATCACTATTGTCCCTTACATCATGTTTAGATGGACCTGCATTGTCCTTCTGTAGAAATAATGGTACATGAATGGTTTTGTGTGAATAAAGAAATACAATTAAGACCATAATCTCTGTCCAATGCCAGAGATATCCACATTTTTACAAAATGTGGTGGTGAGCTTGAGTGCCCCATCAAACATTATATTAACAATTTGGCACAAGCTCAGGGCAGCGTGTAAAGTAATATATAGCATATATATATAGTGTGTTCATATAAAATGATAATATTATCTAGAATGAAGAGTTATATGTGTTTATGATATTATATGAACCTAGGCCACTCAATTATTCTTTGTAGTGAACTTGACACACTTTTTGCACCTGTGTGTGATGAAAAGTTAAAGCTTTAATCAAAATAATACCTTATAATGGTTTAGCTTCTCTCTCACCTGTGTGTGGGGAAGAAGTATAACATTAACATATATATATATATATATATATATATATATATATATATATATATATATATATATATATATATATATATATATATATATATATATATCTGCACTCGCACATAACTACCTCCATTGAACCATTCTGTTTTAAGAACGGGGATTTGGTCAAGTGGATATGTGGGAGAAGGGAGAATCTGAAGCTCTGGTAAAGCTGTTAAAACATTGGTATATAAAAACCCCTGTTATCGCCTACGACAATCTTTTTTATTTTCATTGTTGAGTTTTCATAATAAAGTTTATGTATTGTAGCGGAGTATTTCTTTTTTTAGTTTTCCAAGGAATTGGTGAAAATCCGACTTTGGCATTAATCCCCTCCCCTTTTGGGGTTTTCTCGGATTTTGGGAAAGTTTTTTTTTGTACATGTGCTCTGAAGGAGTGGGTGAATGTAAAATTTTCACTTTTTTCACTTTGAAAATGATATAAAAATCTGAAAGAATTAACATTATTGAGACAAGAAAGCAAGGGAGGACAGGAGTAAGGCACTTTGCATTCAGTGACCCCCAAATCTGGCTTTCTGATTGGTCAAGAATCGTTACGTGACCATATTCGACCAATCAGAAAGCTGGATTTTGGGGTCATTGAGTGCACAGTGGCTTACTCCTCTGCTACCCACAGTACTAACTGGTAGCACATTTTTATTGTTATTAACCCTTTTTCTTAGTATGGACCAAGAGTTTACGTAATTTATAATTTGGAACAAAGCCAAATTAAATATGTCACTGTGTTTACTGATTTAATTAAATCATGCCAAATGACAGACATAGATGCTTTACACTGTGCCTATTATCTTTCAATCTGCCTATGTGAAATTGGCACTGATGTTATGTAATGGCAGAGCTAAGACTTATTTGTTGAATTAATAAGTGCATGCTTACGTCAGCTGACTTATCAATGGCCTGTCGTTCCATTTGTTTGTTCCCCATTTAAATTTTTGACTTATTGTACAACAGTTATGTGGCAGGACAGATTTGAAAACATGTGAGGGCTGGTTATCTTTTGAAGTTTTCGCTCATTTTCATAATTGTGGCCATAGAGACAGGCTTATGGAAGGTTTATTAAAACTTTGAATGCTTATATGTTGGTAAACTTTCCAACTGAACATTAGAAGGCTTGATTGGATGGCCTGTTCGGAAGTCTTGCTGCAGGCATTCAAGGGTTCAGCTCTTTAACATGATTTACTCTAAATACAGGTTTATTGAAAAGTTATTAAATCTTTGAATATTTATGAAACCTTTCAATGGCTATGTAATATCTCACCTGCTAACTATCCCTTCCGACAAGCAAAGTCCATTTGGAAGGCTTCATGCTAGCCTTCAAGGGTTCAATGCATTTACATGCTTCAATCTATGTACAAGCTTATTGAATGGTTATTTAGCCTTTGAATATATACGAAATCTTTGAATGGCTATGTAATATAAGGGGGGGGGGCATTTATCCTACTGGATATCCCTTCAAGACATTTTTGGAAGGCCAGTTTGAAGCCCAATTTGGTAGCCTTCCTCAAGGCGTTGGAGGGCTTACCTCATTTACATAATTAGCTGCATAATAGGCTTCTGTAAGGGCAATTAGGCTTTGAATGCCTAGAAGGCATTTGAATGCTAATGTAGTTTTAGGCTACTAAATAACTTCAAAATCTTGTTTCGAAAGCCGCTTTGGAAGGATTAATGTAAACCTTCAAATTTGATATGAAAGATACCAGATTGCTCCATTTGATTGTTTGATAAGATCTTATGGGACCCGCTCACATACTCTTTCCCCATGTATTGGTTATGGCTTGTGCCTGCTTGACATGCAAACTAGTATTTGGCATGAGTCTTGTACAATACATAAAGTGGTTCCTGTCATCATCATCATCATCTGTTATTAGGTCTCTTAAAAGTTTTATTTTATGTTTTTTCTCCCAACTTATTGCTGCTACAACGTGTATAAAAGCTGCATTTAGTGTATGTACATCCCCTTTTTCTCTGTTGTAGATTTAACTGGACATATCAATGTTCATAATGAATTGCATATTGCATATGGCTCTTTTTTATTTTTTCTTCTTGTGTGCTGTTTTGTAGAGCCCAAAATGCTTCATGCTTATCACTATGTCCGTTCAAAGTGTCACCTCTTTCTTGCCTACCTGTGGAAAAGGCCATGATTTCAGGTGGAACACTATCATTCGAAACTTAGGAAACTATTAACTGTCACTTTGTGTGGTTCTAATTTACTTTCACCTGTTACAGATTTGACTGCCAGATTCAGTCCCACTATTCCCCACTCACCCCAACTTATCTTTCGGATTTGGTCCTAATCAATGCTGTTCAGCCAACTATTCATGTTCATAAGTGCTTGAGCTAGAGACAAATCAAGTTTACATCCAATCACTTTGGTAATCCCTTCCTTCCGCTACTATTAAACTTTGGAATGACCTTCCAGATGACATAAGGCAATCTACTTCACTTGCTCTATTTAAATTGAAACAAAACTCTTTTATCCGTTGACCATGTTCAAGGTCACTATTTGCATGGCAAATGTTTTCTTAATATCATTCATACACAACTATGTGTGGATTTTTGTCGACTAAACTCTCATCTACATAGATTCAATGTTCTACCAATGGCAGCATGTAATTGAGAGCACATACAACTTTTTCTGAAATGTTCTCTCTTATCCCAACATAAAGTATCTTTATTGTTAAAGGTATGTTATATTTTGGCACCAGATGTCATTCCAAACCTAGCTGAAGCAGGAAGCAGGTGACATATTGTTCACTTATCGTACACATGGTATATGACAATCTTTCGCCTGGTAAAAATTAAGAGAATTCTAATGGTGTTCAAATACTTCATTACAAACACAAGACAGTTTATATCTTGAATTGGAACTAGTAGAATTTTATGTTAGCATGATAATCAATTGATTTGTCCTTAGTAATGTTTTGTCCTGTGT
Source organism: Hermodice carunculata (assembly GCA_964020975.1). Classification (NCBI taxonomy): domain Eukaryota; kingdom Metazoa; phylum Annelida; class Polychaeta; order Eunicida; family Amphinomidae; genus Hermodice; species Hermodice carunculata. The sequence goes on along the minus strand of OZ026618.1, from coordinate 64,510,913 downwards.
GTTTTGTACATATGCTTGTGCATCTCTATGTGTCTAGAGAGCCATCCATTTAGTGCATCTATACTACTAGGCAATCCAGATGAAATAAGTATGTTTAACTAAACTTACTGAATGTGGAAAGTGGAAAGCATTTCTCCTGTCCTTCTAAACCTTATAAGTTTGCAAGACTTCTCTCACAGAGGGAAACATTGGAGCTCAATTTCAAGACTTTGCTGTGCAATCCACACTTTAATAAGACATACTTTCAAGCCTACACTTCTAATACTGGATTTGGCATTATTACTTTGCAAATTACATGATGCAGCTTGGCCTTCGATGGAGCCATCACTTCCATTTGGGGTTTAGTTTTCCCCTATATGTATCCATGGGGAAACAAAATCGATAACATTGTACAACAGTGCCGCCATTTTGACCAAAAGCAATAAAAGAGTTAAACTTATTTATTCATATTAGATTTCATTATCCAATCAAATTCAAAGTATTAAAATGAGTAGCCTAAACTACGTTCACAGCTTGGCATTTCCTAGTAACGAAAATAAAGTTGTACCATTGGTATAAAAGCCGCATCCATTCATTAGATGGCCATTGTAAAATGGTGTCAAGTCCACTGCGATGGAGCAGCCCAAACATTTTTGGGTTTTGATAAGAACTTGCAATTTATCCGTTTTTAGGACAAATAAAAAATCCAGATGACAGTAATAAGTGATGAATGGATTGAGAAAAATTGATGAAACAGTGTGGGTGGATCCTGCAGTGAATGAAGCCTTACCTTAACTTCTGCCTAATTTATCATTTTTTTAGGATATACGTTCAGGGTTTTCATTTTTTCCTGTCTGGAGTATAAGGGCATTATCTAGTGAGTTTTTCAGCCACTTCTGGACTGCCAGGCGATCTGGAAAGTTTGATTTTAAGGAAGGTGCTACCTTTTTCTCTTTGTTTGTGAGACTCCCCCTCCTAAATCTATGAACATAGTGTTACAGAAGCACTTGATATGCTAAATGATCCTAAAGTAGAAGCCGTTGTGAGGCAGATCACTGATGATATAGACGCCAGATTCAAGGCGCATATTGGCTCTTTTAGACTTAAATCAAGTACCAGAGTCAGCCACATTGACGCCAAATTTATTGGCAAAAATGTCATACTACAATCTAAAGTCTTGTTGTTGGAATCTAAGGTGAAGTCTTTGAAATCACACATTCAGTCTCTGCAAACTGAGCTGGAAAGAATGGAGCAATATATCCATAGAAATAATCTTTGTATTTGGACAAAAGATTCAGAACATGCAGAGGAAGATAACGACAAGATTGTGTTGGCTTGTGCTGAGAAAGTCGGGGTCAATCTTACTATTGAGCAAGTTCAGAGGTCTCTGAGTAAGGAGAGCAGGTGGAAAAAGCCCCAGAATCATCATGGCAAAACTGGCCATTTATCGTTCAGGTCAGAAACTATGCAAAAACAGACGGTGTGACAGGAACTTCTTTATTTTGGAGGACTTTACCAAGATGAGATCAAATCTTATGTACAATGCCAGACATTTAAGACGTGAAACAGCCGTCAAATTATGCAATACAAGGGTATGCCATGTGTATATCAAAGAATTCAACCCCCGGGGGGCTGACAGAGAAAGTAGAGGCTGTGAAGTTGAAATTCACTCACTGAAAGACTTGGATAAGTACTTGGACAAAGTTTCACATGAAGGCCTGTATCGAGTGAAGCACTGATCATGGCTTGATGTTTTCGGACCACACAATGCCGTGGGATATGCAAACTTTGAATAAGTTTTATGCCAGCCCTTACCATTGTGTTGTCAATGAGACATTTTCCTGTCAAATGTTTTGCTCTTGTCTGGTCATAGTAGTGGTCAACAGATTTATGTTTACAAACAATTTGTACATTCAGTGAAGGATTTCAACCTTTATTGTGATACATGTAAGTTTGGATTTGATGTTCTATGGGAACTCTTAATTAAACGTTATTTACTCCTCGTAAACTTTGCATTACATTATTTTAAAACTTATATCTCGCTATTTTTTACTTTATGCCGTTATATCACCACGTTGTCTTGATTGATTTATGGTTTTCCTCATTCCACAGTTCTTGACATGTTATTACAAAGGCCGCATTTATAATTCATTTCAGTCTTAGTTCACTTGATCCAAATGGTTGTGTTGCCTAAATGCTTATTTACATCGACTTGCCCATACTCAAGTGATACTATAGTGTATTTTTTATGGAGTACACCCCTTGTAATCGTATTTTCCCAAAATAAATTTGAGTCTTCTTAGAGCTGCAACATGTGTATACACATGACACATCTCCTTTGTTTTGAACTAATCCAATGCACGCAAGATAGTAATCAAGTTATAAAAGTTATTTCTACAAATAATTTCTGCTGAAGTTGCTTATGCTCATCTGACAAACATTGCTGATCTTTTTTTGTACATGAATTACTTTATACAACGTATATCCTTTTGGGTCTGTTTGTGTTTGTTCTCTGCATACTACATTTTAAACAATAATTATCGAAATTTGGATGTACAGCTCCTTTGTGTTATATAATTCACTTCCGTAGTGTCAAATCACCTTTATTTTGTTACACTGTTGACTCTGTGTACACGGATGGGTGTTATTTCAACTTGCCTTGCATAGCTTCCTCCATTCATGTACCAAAGTTAAACATGCATTGTATAAAATCTTCTTTGTAAATATTTTCATTATCAAGGTTTGAAAATCAGTATTCCAGAGCATACATATATATATGCATACAAGTATTCATGATAATATTTTGGATTCATTGTTACAACAACCATGTGCCCCTCTCTTCTTGTATATTTTGTCCACGGTCTAACTTTGGATCTTTGTCCTAATGTCCTCCAACTTTTCTTTTGAACTTGTTTGTATGTAGATTCATTGAGGTACATGTAGTCATGGTCATCAATATATATTTCGTATAGTCATGTGATAATGTTGCTATGCAAGTCATGAAAATGTACATTCCTGTTTCACAAATCATGTAATGTATGACTCGATGACTATATACAATAGTCCGTGCTAATTTCATGTCCGGTTTCATGTGGCCCTCTACATTAAGTTCTTCAACTCATTCAATTGATGATTATGCTTCCTATTTGAAGTGCTATTTTATTATTTATGTATTTGTATGTGTAATTTGAAGACTAAGCTTTTTAGTTTACGATACCATGTACTGTCTGGGTCAGAAACAGTTCAGTTGTGCATACTTGAATTTTGTGATGTCACACAGTGTTCAGTGATGGAAACTTTAAAGTGCAGTACTCCATAATGGGAATCTGTTTGGAACAGTAAAGGGCTGTGGTAGGGCTTTATTACAATCGGAATGGCTTAAAGTTCTTATTCACCTCTGCTCCTATGTCACCCTCTGTACGTCATGATGATTTAGCACTTTCCTTCCCTTTCCTTAGTTTTTTTTTCGATGGTTTTACTTGCACACTGTTGAGGTGATTTATGCCTATGACTTTCAACATACTCAATGTGCTACTCAAGACTGTTCACCCAAACCCAGGCCCAATTCATGACCATATTCTCAATAAATTTTCTGTGTGCTATGCCAACGGCCACAGCTTAAAATTTGAGCGACACACTGAAGAATTACATATACTGGCTGAGTCCAGAAAGTTTGACATTATTAATTTATCTGAAGCGTGGCTCAACAATCCGTTTCTTGATGCATTACTGTCTATTGATGGTTTCCAAACTCTGTTACATAAGGATCGAGAAAGTGGCATTGGGGCTCGGGTTGCCATTTACGTAAAACATAACTTACCTGCCAGAACATGTGTTGAGGTAGAGGCTCCCAGTAGAGAATGCATCTAGGTCAAAATCATTGTCCTACAGGTTAACTTCTTGGTGTGTATTACCATTCACAAGGTCAATCTGCTACAGAAAAAGAAATCTATTTCTTGAGAACTTGTCTCACTCAATCTCTTCTGCTATTGAACTTAACCCCCCAAAAACTTATCTTAACAGGTGATTTTTAAGATCAGTGTATTATAGCTGGGACTATGCTCATACTGCCAGTGAGCTTGGACAGCCCCTTTTTATCTCTTCCCCCAGAACAACTTGCACAAGCTCATATCTAAAACCACTCGTGTCTCAGAGTACTCTGAAAACCTGCCAGACTTCATGATAAGTGATTCACCTGATTACATACTTAACTCTGGGGTACTTCACCCATCTTCTCTTCAGAAAACTACATTGTCTTTTGTTCTTTCTCTGTACCTTTCTACAATATCACCCCTTCAAACACCCTGTCTGTGACTTCAAGTGAGCATACTGATAATTTGAAATACACACTGTGACTACTATGTTCCTTGGAATATTGGCTTAACAGTCTTGGACTATCTAAATGACACCATGTCATTCTGATCAGACCTTTTTGTACATACATGTAAACAATTCATTCCATTCTGTGAGGTCACCATTCGTCCTAAGGACAAACCTTGGGTTACATTTGCAATCACGAGGTTAATAAGACAGCGCAATCATGCCTGGAATAGGTGTAAGTGCCAAACACAAAAATCCAGAGCCCACATGCTTCTCACAACTTGAAATAAATACTGAACGTTTTTCCAGCTTTATAGGCGGAAACAAAACTTGATTGTTAACACCACTAAAGATTCTATTCCTCTTTACTTTTCTAAAATCTGCACTGAAATCAAGGAGATTAACCCCCCAAATAGTGAAGAATTACCAAGTCAATTGTTGGTTGCAAACTTTACCAAAACATTCCAACTCTCAACGATGATGGCCAGACCATCCCTACCAACACAAAGAAGTGTGTGAGACTTTCAATACATATTTTGCTAATCAATGCAAGCTCCAATCTGACGATGATCCTTGTCTCCTTTGTCTATTGGACTGAGCCCCATCTCGCTTATGTTGAGAGCTAATGTACATGATGTGGTACAGGTGTAAAGGAAACACTCTCCTGAAATAATGTGCTCCTTCAATCTCACATTTTCTGACTAAACTATTTAATTGCTGCTTGTCTAACTCATTCTTCCGTGATCCTTGGAAGAGATCTACTGCGTGCCCCATTTTGGAAAAAAGCAATATCTTGTATGAATATCTTATTTCAAACAATGTAATTTCCACCACAAGCTGGATTGAGAAAAACGATTCAGCTTGTTAGCCTACTTCATGACATTTACAATTGGCTAGAGCTGGCTAAAGAGGCACGAATGTTACTCCTTGATATATCCAAGGTCTCCGACAGAGTCTGACAAGCTGGTTTACTTTTCAGACTTAAACAGTTGGGTTTCTAAGCGCCTGTCCTACAATTCATTGTAACCAACTGTTTCCAACTTGTTACGATCAGAGGATAGAACTCCACATAGCTCCCCATTGAGGCTGGCATGCCTCCAGGATGCATCCTTGGTCCCTTACTTTTCCTTGTTTATATAAACGACATTACTGATACCATTACCTGTGACATCTGACTATTTGCTGATGGTAACAGTATCTTTGAAATCGTCCAGGAGCCAGCTGCCACTCCAGAAAGCCTTAATACCAATCTTGCACAAAACTACCTTTAGGGCAAGCTTTGGCAGATGACATTCAATGCCTTTTGATCAATTTCAATTATCTTTTCTTCAAAACTAAATAAACCAGAACACCCATCCTTAATTCTTGGAAATTTACCAATACCCGAAGCATCCCAACATACACATTTTGGAGTCTCTCTATCAAACAATCTGCCTTGGCATCATCATGTTACACATTTTGTTAGTAAATCCAGTCAACGTCTTGCTCTTCCATGCAGGCTCAAATAAACTCTCTCTTATTAAGTTAAATACTGCCATGATGCTTCCCATCCTTGAATATGGGTGTGTCCTGTTTGATAATTGTACTGAGAACCTGTCACAATCTGTTCAGGCTGTACAGTACAAGGCAGCTACAATTTGCCTAGCAACTCGATTTACTCCTCTAGTTCTACCTCTTGAAGAGCTTGGGTGGCAAACTCTGTCAAACCAGAGAAAATATTTCATAATTGTCTTGTTCTATAAGATGTATAAAATAATGTTCCTCAATACCTACATGACCTTGTTCCCCTCAATGTTGCTGTAACTACTGGTTGGCTTTTGAGAAATCATGCGGACGTTTGCCAAATCAGATTCACAACTAAACACTTTGGCAAATCCTGTCTTCCCTCTGCTATATATGTTCATGGAACAATCTCCCCACTGATTCCCATAATGCTGATTCCCTACTACAGTTTAAATCCGAGATCCATTGCTATTCCTTTTTGTTGATGAAAAGCCCAAATATTTCATTTATGGTTAACGTTTTTTTAAATATGTGCCACAAGCAGCTATGTCTTGCTTATTCCATTCTAAATGCTCATCGCCATCTTGTTGATATTCTTCAAACCTCAACATGTTCATGTTCTCATCCTTCTGAAGATACTAAACACTTCTTCTTATATTGTCCTCAGTTTTATATGCAAAGGCTACGTCTCTAGAACACTGTGTGCCGCTAACTTGCTCCAGGTGTTAATCCTACTCTAACAGTACAGATTTCAAACAACATCTTATTAAATATTTTCTTGAGAGGTTGCGATGACTTGTCAGAAATCAGAAAGGACTACTTATTTGTAGCTGTTCAAGCTTTTTACAGCAGGTTATAGGCGCTTTATTGAACACAAATCTTTCAATTATTTACCACTGGGGTAAAATATGGCGCATGGTTTTTAATGCCTTAAAATCCATTTCAGTTATTTTCTCGGCCAAAATCAATAAACCTCCTCACCCCCCTGTCCTTCTAGGTGGTACAGTCATACCAGAGGAAGACACCCATACTCACCTTGGAATTACTCTAGCCAACAAGCTTTCTTGGCGTGCGCATGTCACTCGCATCACAAACAAAGCCAGCCAGCGTATTGGACTTCTTCAAAGATTCAAATTTAAGTTATACCGAAAAACACTGAAAAGATTATATTTTTCACTGGTTTGGCCAATTCTTGAATATTGTTGTGTTATCTTTGATAATTGTGGGCAAGGTCTGAGTGATTTACTGGAGTCGATTCAGTATGAGGCAGCTAAAATATGCACTGGTGCACTAAGGCACACATCCCATAACAAACTCTTAGACGAACTTGGTTGGCCTACACTAGCCAGTAGACGCAAATATTTCAAATAAATCCTTTTCTACAAAATGTATTTTTAACTTAACTCTTTCCTACCTATCCAACCTTATACCTCGCACCCCCGCCATTGCTGGTCATATGCTCCACCATAGGCCTATCAGCAACCTTCGCCTCATCAAATGCGGAACCAAATGGTTTGAAAATTCCTTTCTCCCTGATGCCACCAAACTATGGAATAATCTTCCCATTGATATCCGTAATTCCCTTTCCCTTCAAGTCTTTAAGTCGAAACTTAAAGCCACTCTGCTAGCGGCCGACATTGCTTCAGATTTCTACTCCCATGGTCAGCGATTTGCGGGCATCTGTCATACCCAGTTACGATAAGGATTCTCTAGACTTAATTCCGATCTCCACAAAGTAAATATCATTCAACAGCCCAGCTGTGCCTGCTCCCACCCAGCTGAGGATTTCAAACACTTTTGTCTCTACTCCCCTAAATATGTCCAGGAAAGAAAGAAGCTCCTGCTTACCATCACTCCTTTGTTAGCCCCTGGTGTTAATCCAAACCTGATAATGCATGTTGCAAGTGACAGACTATGTAGTATTTTATTGTTAGGGAGTAAAAAACTTTCAGAAGAATACAATACACTAATTTTCAGAGCAATGCAAAATTTTGTTGTTGAAACACGCCGATTTATATTGTAACTGGGTAGTATCTTATCCCATATATGTATCCCGAAACCAGCATATACCATTGCAGTGTATTTGTATGCTCAACGTATGTACCTTTAATACTGCCATGTTCTCTTATCATGTCTCCACAGGTGGGTCGACAATGACAAGGCGGGAAGGAATACCCCAGCTATTGGGCGCACTGGCGGCTCCACACTGGCAATGTGAGTTTGCAGCCAGGGTGCTTCGGCCGCACCCAGCAAGCTATAACCTCCCCTTCAGTCACTCCCTGTGCTGAGGATGCATTAGCTTGCTACTAAGTATATTCGTGTTGGATTGGAATGTCAAATATTGTTTTTGTCGTTTAATTGTATTACAGCATGTCTACCAGAGTACATAGTCACATATTTGTACATTATATTGTCCTATGCGTCTTGCATATATCATTTTGTACGTCTCCGTGTCTGGAGAACCCCTAGATTAGTTAGATTAGTTATATTTTATGTACTATTGGGTAATCCAGTGAAAATAAATATGTTTAAACTAAACTAAAAATTTATTTTGTTAATTGACCATTTGGGAACCTTAAGTCTACTATTGTTCTGATCTATTGACATTCGCGGCATCTGTTTCATCAAAATCTATCTTTTTAAGCTGTCATACTTAGTCTACTGTCTAGTCCAGCGAGTTATCTACATTATGCTGTGTGTCTTTGTATGTACGGGACGTTAGTAACTATTAGTAAATCCAGTCTGAAATAAATATGTTTATAATAATAAAAAGTGCCCATTTGAGTCAGTTCAGTGTATGAAAAAGGCCCTCAGTGAAAGGTTTCAAACTCCCGCTGTTTCAACCCATTCAGAATTTTATATACCCTTATCACTTTAAGGTAAATGTGCCAGAGTGAGGTGTTTTTATGACATCCTTTATCATTGGTATTTTCCATTTTTAAGGGTAGCCCTCAAGAACATTTTTCCTGAACAGGTAGTTGTCCCATACCTTCTCATTCTTTTTCCACTCTCGTGAAAAGTACAACCCTTTCATTTTCACACTTCCAAAGACTCTCCAGGTAAGTTTGTAAGCTATTAGGTGATCCAGCATAAATAAATAAGATTAACCCCCACCCTCACTATCGGTAGCAAGCAGTGGCCTACGACAGTTACACGTTTGCCTAATTGTACTTATAATCCTGTCAAGAAAAATTGTTTTGATAAATATGTTTTTGGCATAAATGCTAATAACTTTCATTATTTTCTGACATGCCTAAATGCACATTTACTCAATATTAAAAAAATTATTCAAAATTGACAGTATTTTCTCAAATATCACAACCTGACACATAACGTTGATACATTGACTCAGGGTTGGTAGTGAAATAGAGCTTAATTGTTTGAGGGGTAGGTGTCATGGAGTTTGTTTTACATTTCTGGTGCAGGATGTCCATTGTTGCAGTCCTTCTTCGGATTTCCCTTGGTTTGTACAGGTGGTCTAGCTGCAACTATTTATTTTACAATCACTGGGACTGAATATAATGCCCCAGCTTGTTTACACTTATACACAGTTATACACTGGCAGGTGGTTTAACTAGGATAAGCTGTCCGGCTAGAAAGGGTACATATTGGTTCAGGGGTAAGTCAAATTGTTTTTATCTGAACCTGTACTATACAAATTTAGTAATTATGGTTTGTTTGACAGGTATTCTTCTTTCATAATGAAGCTCTGCGTTTATGAGCATAACTTCACGTGTTTACCTAATTCATCATTTGCCACGTTAATTTTTATTCATTATTCTGTGGGTTGTCTTTGCTGAATATTTAGCTCAGACAAGGAGCCGCTACTCAGAGATATATTTACAGGTAATAGGCTCCGAAACATGTTGAGTAGTCACCCGCTGAAGACCCTTTAATTTATTTGGGCTCATACAGTCTATGTCAAAATTTTACAGAGGAGCGTGTGCAATATGGACAATAGTAATTCCATATGTATATAGGTTAGACAGGGACAGGTTAGCTTATGGAGAGTAAAGAACTCAGACTGCGGAATAGGGTAATGACTACTAGGAAGTGGTTCTGGGCAAAAAGACACAAATACAATAAATATATTTATGAGAACGACTATTTTTATTTGAACAGTAACAAAAACTGGTTTAGATTAGAGGTCAACTAGCTTTGATGACCACTAGTGTTTACTCGGCTTTGATGACTATTAATGTTTATCTGGCTTTGATGACTATTAGTGCTCACCTGGCTTTGATGAATCATAGTGTTTACCTGGCTTTGATGACCATTAGTACTCACCTGGCTTCGATGATTATTAGTGCTCACCTGGCTTTGATGATTATTAGTGCTCACCTGGCTTTGATGATTATAAGTGTTCACCTGGCTTTGATGATTATTAGTGCTCACCTGGCTTTGATGATTATTAGTGCTCACCTGGCTTTGATGATTTTAAGTGCTCACCTGGCTTTGATGATTATTAGTTCTCACCTGGCTTTGATCATTATAAGTGTTCACCTGACTTTGAAGATTATTAGTGCTCACCTGGCTTTGATGATTATTAGTGCTCATCTGGCTTTGATGACTATTAGAGCTCACCTGGCTTTGATGACCATTAGTGCTCACCTGGCTTTGATGACCATTAGTGCTCACCTGGCTTTGATGATTATTAGTGCTCACCTGGCTTTGATGACCATTAGTACTCACCTGGCTTTGATGACTATTAGTGCTCACCTGGCCTTGATGAATCATAGTGTTTACCTGCCTTTGGTGACTCTTAGTGTTTCGATGCCTGCCCGATAACTATTTCTCTGAAACACTTTCTATTCCCGCACCCTGTTAAAAACCTCTGTCCTGTGCTGTAAGAGTTGTGACCTTTGATAATTTTAATTCTGGCTTAATTTTACATGAGTATGTTTATCTGAATTTATCACAGTCACTTGTTCATACAATGTATTCATAACCCAAGCCCTAATTTGTATAAACTGAGCATTGTGGCAGATATTTGGTTCATGGCCTGACTTTGATTTTACAGTCAACCTTATCTTCCCATCAACTACTTATATGCACAAACAAACTTCCATTTGGAGCAGCTTTTCCAAATTACGTGGATCTGTTGCGGAACCCATCTGGCTCAGTGTGAGTTTGCACTGCTCCATTTTCACGGATAGTCTGCACTCTCTGGTGCCTTGAGAAGAGGGCAATTCACTTAAAGCTGAATTGAAGCCTTAGCTGTAATGTTTGAGTGGCCATGTCAGCTGCCTAGAATGTCTTATGCCTTGTCACATCTACATAAAGTATCAAGAATAGACCTGTTCATACCGACTTGTACCGAACTTTTCCGGACCCTTATTAATTATGCATTCCATTGTTGGCCTGATTGTCCAATCAGCAAGTGGCCGAGTCGGGCCCACGCTTTTATAGGATGGATTGTGCTGAATAGTGCAAATCTTTTACCTAAAATGTCACATCAGTGGTGAAATGTGCATGTTTAGTTTGCTGACGGTTTGATTTTTTATTAAACCCAAGCACATCCTGTGTTTTACTTTCTGATCCTTCCACGTTAAATCCGGCCAGCGTGGTCGACCACAAAAAAATAAACAAAGCAGGGGGCACTTCGCGAACTCGGGCCGAGGTGAACCGAATAGGCCCGAGTCCTATGAATTGGTCTATTGTGGAATCCACAACACATCTTGTGGCTCACTTGGCATCATTGGATAAGGTAATACTCAGAAAGTTTACTTGAGCTTATGATTACCGACTCCCCTGGCTTTATTCTGAATTCTGGCATACTCCCACCTATCTCCACCTCTGATCATGCTGTAATCTATTGCTCCTTCTCCATCCTTAGTCGTAGAGATCGTCCATTTAATCGTACTGTATGGGACTACAAGCGTGCCAACTTTGATGACCTAAACGCAGCCCTACAATATGCACCTTGGGACACAGGTTTTGTGGTCTCTGACTCTATCGATGACGTCGTATCCTATTGGTCAAACCTCTTCATTGATACCTGTAAAGAATTTATCCCATCTCGCGAAATAACTTTCAGACCTAAAGACAAACCGTGGATCAATAATAACATCAAGAAACTCATCAGACAGCGCAACCGTGCATGGAAAAGATACAAGCGGCCCACGCTTAAACCCCGTCCCTATACCCATCTGTTAGCTGACAAAATTGAACGCTTTTTCCAATTTTAAAAATGTAAACGCAACACAGCTGTAAACGCAATAAAGAAGTCAATCCGTTTGTATTTTGAAAAAATTCTTTCTGAGCTTGATTCAAAAGAAATAAATCCTAAAAAGTGGTGGACCCTCAGTAAATCAATATTTGGCAACAAGCTCCACCAATCAGTTCCTCCTCTCATTGACAATGGAAAGGTTATATCCAACAACAGTGAAAAGTGCGAAATCTTTAACACCTACTTTGCTAATCAATGTAAGCTCCCACCCCAAGATAACCCCTTACCCCTTCCCGACTTTGCTTTCAGAACCGACGCCCGCCTGCATATGTTTCAGTTCGAACCTGCACAGGTTGAAAAGATCCCTAAAAACTAGTTCAGCTTCTGGGCCTGATAATATAGGAAACACTCTACTAAAAAACACTGCCTCTGGAATCTGCCATCCTCTTACAAAAATATTTAATCACTCTCTACAAACCTCCAACTTTCCACAACCGTGGAAAATATCTAATGTTTGCCCGGTTTTTAAGAAAAATAACAAGCAGGAAAATTACCGTCCCATCTCTCTGTTATGTAACGTCTCAAAGGTCTTTGAACGGCTTATTTACAATGTTCTCTATGAGTACCTCATTACTAATAATCTACTTACCCCTAAAAATTCTGGCTTTAAAGCAAACGACTCCACCATCAACCAGCTCGTATGCATTCTCCATGATATTTACAATGGACTTGAACTTGGCAAGGAAGCCCGTATGGTATTTCTTGACATATCTAAGGCTTTTGATCGTGTCTGGCATGAGGGTCTCCTATTCAAATTGAAACAACTTGGCTTTACAAACCCTGTGGTGGATTTCCTTAATAGTTATCTGTCAAACCGCTTCCAATGCACGACTCTCCGTGGTCAAACTTCCACGTGGCTCTTAGTGGAAGCTGGCGTGCCACAAGGCTCCATACTAGGCCCTCTATTGTTCCTTGTTTTTATTAATGACATTACTGATGACATAGTCTGTGAAATCAAGCTTTTTGCTGACGACACCACTGTATTGGAAATCGTACATAATCCTGCCATCTCTGCTGAAAGACTGAATGCGGACCTTCGAAAAATCTACTTCTGGGGTAAACTGTGGCGCGTCACTTTCAACGCGATTAAATCCATAGCTGTTCTTTTCTCTTCCAAAGTCAACAAACCTATTCATCCACCCCTTATCCTGGGAAATACACCCATACCAGAAGCAAATGAACACACACACCTTGGCATTACACTTTCTGAAAAGCTCTCATGGTACTCCTATATCACACGCATCACCAATAAATCCAGTCAACGTTTGGCCCTGTTGCGGCGTCTTAAATTTAAACTATCTCGCAATGCTTTAACCCGAATATTCACTACAATGATACGTCCCATACTGGAATATGGGTGTGTCCTCTTTGACAATTGTACGGAAGGTTTATCAGCAGCTCTTGAAGCCGTTCAGTACGAAGCAGCCCGTATCTGTACGGGTGCCTTGAAACACACACCCGGCATTTGCTTCTAACTGAACTTGGGTGGTAAAGTCTTTCCACTAGACGCAAATATCACAAATTAGTACTCTTTTATAAGATGATCCATAAAATGACCCCTAATTACCTTTCAGACCTTGTACCTCGTAATATCGGACTCACCTCAAATAATAGCCTGCGTAACCGGCTCAACATTAGACAGGTTAAATTTACAACTAAACTATATGGAGACTCCTTTCTCCCATCCAGTATTCTCCTTTGGAATAACTTACCACTCGATATTAGAGAATCTGCGTCACTTGATATCTTCAAATCTAAATTAAAATCGACTCTATTATCTGTTGACCCCATACCCTCCTACTTTTCGTACGGTAAGCGCTTTCCCAATATCTGTCACACTCAGTTGCGCCTTGGGTTTTCTCAGCTTAATTCCCAAGTCGACAATTTAAATATAGTCCAAATACCTGCCTGCTCATGCTCCAACCAAAACGAAGACATTCACTTTTTCCTTACCTGCCCTAAATTCCTAGTGTACAGGCAAGATTTACTGGATACAGTGTGTCACATCCTTGCACCTGGTGTGCATCCAAATCTCTTAGTTCATTTAGCTAGTGACATACTCATACAATACTTTAAACAGGGCAATTCAGAACTCAGTGATGATGTTAATTACCAAATATTTGAAGCTCTGCAGACTTACATAGTAAAAACAAGACGCTTTGAATTTTGAGCCACTTCCAATTTATTATATTGATATATTAGATTTTTTTTCAGCTGTCAACGCTTCAGATTTGTCTTTGATTCAATTGTACCGAATTAGATACGTCATACCATATGTCAATTCATAGATTGTATGTCCTGTGTGTATATTGTAAATACTTTGTGCGTCATGTTTGTTGTGGAAAGCCTCCAGATTAGTTCTTTGTAACTATTTAGGCAATCCATGTGAAATAAATATGTTTAAAATTAAAAGATAACAAGGCTTTATTCTACTCTCTTGTACACGGGTGCAGTATTTGTCTTAACTCATTCCATACTATGATCACAGGCCTTGGTCAGTGGTTCTGGCACTGCCTGGCAAGTCATGCTGCAGCTGCCCTTGCGGCAGCTGCAGCATGGCTTGCTAGGTAGTGCCAGAACCACTGACTTAAGACTATAGGCACGTTGGTACTTGAACGAAAGCTCTTTTCATGAAGAATTTAAATATGCGATTGTTGTCTTAACTCTAGGTAAGTATACGGAAAAATCAGGGACTGGTGTGGAATGAGTTAAAGTTACTGATAAACGTCCAGTAGTTTTTAGGGTCACTATTTAAAGTCAGTAGTTCTTTTGTGGATAGCAGAAATTCTGCATAGTCTTGATCTGGACTTTGAACACAACAAGATACCCCATGATATCTATTCCAAAGTTGTACCTCTCAGTGTAATTTATCAGTGCCGCCATTGTAGTCTGGCTGTTGAGGTGCCGGAGCTTACCTGAGACCTTCAAATCAGTGATTTTGAGCTTTTGTTACTTTTGTGATGATAAAGTACTAATCTTTATCCATGCCAAATAGTTTCACTGTAGCATGTTTACTTCTGTGCAGAACTTTGAGATGAAAATGTGTCCCTCTGTGAGTACAAGCTTTTATGGAGTCAATCAGTTAATTGGCTCTGAGATGTGGTCATTAATGGTGAAGTTTAGATGACCATTCACAGTCAAAGCCTTGATAAATGTGTTTTTAGAGATGAGCAGATTATTTAACAGGTGACTGATGAGAACCACACTATTGTTTGTAAGTGTGTAGATCAAAGTTATGACAGAGTTTAAGGGATTAATATTTAGAATATGATGATGATGATGATGATGATAATAATAATAATTTAATTATTTATCATTTCAAAGGTCCAGAAACGACGCCATCCTAGTTTATGGATCTGTGGCGAACTGTCTATGTGCAATTTTGAATCTGAAAACGTTTGTTCGATTAGAAGTAGCAATTGGCACAATGTCTTAAAGAAAATGCGTTCAAATGAGTTGGGACACGGTGTCGTTAAACAGACGCACAGGGCGAAAATCATTTTCCAAACGAGTATTAAAGTGCAAGGCTTTTTGCACGACCCTAAAACATGTGAGTCAGCCTTTAGTATCATTGTTATTTTAAAAAGAAGAAACACAACTGGGACATCATAAGACATGGAAATAATGAGTCACTGATTGTAGTATTGATGCTACATGTATCTAAAGTTCATTAGTGTGGTACATTTCAAATGTTAGACATTGTATTCTCGTTACTCCGTGGTCATCACAATGGTGCAAGAAACTGTTGGTTCAGTCGACTCGTATATAATACAATTTTTAAACAACATACACTGTTGTAACAACGTACGTGTTGTAGAAAACTCTCTAACACCCCCCCCCGTTCTTTATTATGTGCACACAATTTATTCGATATTTTGAAAAAAATAAAATAACCATTTGATAGTGTAATTCAAATGGTTAAGGCAAACAAGTCTTGTTTAGTGATAGACGTTGGACATCAGAGACAGCACGTTCATTGGAACCAGTTTACACTCGTCAATTAATTTGATGGTTTTGTTTTTCCAACCTGTACTCGGATCGGATGACAATAAACAGATAGTTTTAATATCAAGAGAACTTATGTCCTGCACAAAAGATAGTTAGCTAGTTAAGATATAATTCAATTTTTAAAATACAAAAAAAAAAAAAAATGAAAAAAAAAATGAAGGACATATAAAATGAAAGGACACGAAGACAGGGAGTGTGTACCGTGAGTGTAATTCAGCAAGAAAGATGTAGGGAACTTTCAGTGAGTGTGATAACCTGCAACTTCGGCACAGCAGGCTTGTCCTCATGATCTTTAAGTTATATTTACATCCGTTGCTGTGGTTCATGATGAAAAGATAAAACAAGTCACTTGTGAAAGTATTCTCCGTGTAATCACTTCCGATATAACTAGTGGGGTTGCGGCGTGAGTGTAAGAAGTTTACCATGTATATCCTACCAACGGGAAAATTACAGTTTTCAGCGATCCAGACTATTTTTAACATATACATGATAAAGGCTTCAATGTTTTTGTATATGCATGTTTGCGTGGATGGATGAATACATGGATGGATGGATGGATGGATAGACGCATAGCATCCTGAATATGCAGAATGAAAACATTCAAGACAACATAAACAACTTAGTGACTAACAACTAAATGTGCGTTGCATACACCATGTATTGCCTTCCCAATAAGTATCATTGGAAGCCACCGACAAAAATTTTGATGATATTTACATCAAACCGGAATTGTCAGATTTGAATGATAGAATTATCAGACGAAATTTCTTAGCCGATAAAGGTGACGATTCCCAAAAAATCTCTACCACTTTGTACACTTCTGATAGAAGATGTGTCAAGAAAAACCTCTGGAGTGCACTTTTGATGAGATAAACATAATAGACTTCCGTGCCTATCCAACGTATATATTGGATAATCAAATTACAGCACGCCATAATCCCAATGATTGGAACAAATGAACTTTTGTTACCGTCGGTGAGCAGTACAAGGCAACAGTTAAAAAACACGGCAGAGTTTACCCTAAATTGATCAATTGACACGCAACGAAATGCATTTATTTGACAAGTCAGCTGAGCTAAATATTAAGCAAAATTCAGACAGATGCAAGAGATTTCATACACCAGAGAACCACATAACCACTGCATTCCCAGAGGGTCTTTTTTGTTATTTATTATCATAAATGAGCTACCAGTGTTTCCATATCTGTTTATTTTGTACATATTTTTGTGCAAATAATATCCTGCTTTACTTAGTGTAAAGAATAATTGTACTCAAAATGAGTTCTATGCTCAGATTGAATGCTCAGTTTTGAAATAAAATATGTTTAAATCAATACTCAGATTTTCATATACCTGGGTGATAATGTGTGATACTTCGTCGAATTATATTGCATATGCTTTGTAAAAAATTCGTAAAAATGTTTAACAGCCTATAGATATATGTATATTTTTGTCAGAGTTATGTGTCTCAAACAAACTGTTATTGGTTAAATTGTATTCAAAATGGTTTAAAAAGATTGAAGTATCACTTCATCAAATTTGTGTGAATCCTCTCAGAGTTACAATGTGTATGTAGATTAAGCACCAATAAAATGTATTGATTACACCAATTACAATAATGATTAGATGCTGCTCCTGGATCAAATATTTTCAATATCGACATAAAGAGCTGTATTCAGACAAGTGGGTATACACTTCTGTCTATTTTTGCTGACAACTCTCACACCACATGCAACAAGTACGCATGCGCAGTTAGTATACGGGTTGTGGTTCCACGGGGGTAATTGTGCCTTTGCTGAGGTAACATTGGGGAGTGCAAATAAAATATGACACCTAGGAATGACAGGGGCTGTATTTTCAAAACTTTTACTACCAGAGAGGCAGATTTTAGCTTGATTATGGAAAACAGTGTATACTTTGAGCTCAATTGAATGTTATCAAGGTGTGTTCACTGGCACCGGTATACACAGTTGTTCAGCTGGAGCCAACACTCTGTCCGCGCAATGATATTGCAAGTAGTACTACGCAGAGTCGGTTGCCATGGCTATTTGCTAAAAAAAAAAATCCATTTGAATTCATGCCCATATTTTATAGTGTTTATTTTATATAAAAAATTGTTGCAAACATTTTGGTGTATAATACATATTAATGAACTACAAGGTGGTAGCTGTGTTTGTTATGTTTCCACAGGTTGAATTACTGGCGTGAAATCTTGTCATTAATGTGGTCGCATCTGCCAATGAAAGCAATGTTCGAATGTGAACAATATAGTCCCGGGAATAGAGTTTGGTGATTGCATATCGGTTCAAAGTCGCAAAATGATACTTATTTCAACCCAGGCTGTTTCTTTTGAAGCGATTTTAAATTGGTGAAACCCAAAGTAGCAGTTTACAAAAAGAAAAGTAGTTACTTTATTACATATCTTGACAAGTGTGTGGTCATCAACCGTTTGGTGCATACCAACCAATCAAAGTCTCAAAAGAAGGCTCACAAAAGTCTATGTATCCATGCCCTCAGTTCATGTCATACATGGAAAGTAATGTGTCTGTATCCGCTTTGCTATCGAGTCATCACATCTAAGAGCATTGCAAGAGTGGCTACTTATCCATTATTTCATCTATCATGTGAGGTAGTTCAGTAACGGCACACAGTGTCATCTGTCCGTTTTGCTTTTTCTCCATCACCGTATGCCTTCCCCATCGGAATAACAATTTCAGCCTTCTAATTCAGATTTGAATTATGAGGTTGAGGAAAAAAATAAGGAGGTCAATACTGGGACTTGGGACACATTGGATGTTAAAACATGTATAAAAACCCAGAAGTAGAAGTTTGGAGCCAAACATTTAATGCTCATATAGGCCATCGGGGCCTCCTGTTAACGAGAAAGCTGAAAATGCAGGAGAATACAGCGTCACAGTTAAGTTCGTCAAATATACCATACACTCCAGATATTGCATGATGGTTCACACTGCCTTGAAGTGTATGTAGACAGAGCACACACACACACACACACACACACACACACACACACATGTATACTTTAGTATCTCAAATTATGTTCAAATGTATTTCATCAACTGATGCAAAGAAATATGTACAACTTCGAACTGTATGTCATGACATGGTTTTGTTCTCTTTTGGAAAGTGTTTCAGCTGTTCAGCAGATTTTTCTTTTCCTTTTTTTCTTCTTCTTGTTTTGCAAAGAAACCTGTATCTCATTTCAAACTGCTGCCTATCATGTAAACGTTCAAAGGTGGCCCCCAGGGAAAACAGAATTTAAATCATTTTCTTGGGTGACCTTGAAATTTCCTTGTAGATTAGCCTGAATATATTTGCCTAATATTGTTTATATATTGCTTATTTGCCTAATATTGTTTCTATATGTTGCATACCTCTGCGTGCTTCTCGTCTTATTTTTGTTACGTACACACAGATATGACAATAATGCACTTTGTAAAATGAATACTTTCGAAGTTCTGAGTTGTTCCTTTTTTAGTGATACTATAAGTCTTCCATGGCAAACTTACTGGGTTTTTTTGGGGGGGGGGGAGGCGGGGGGTATTTTGCCTTTGGTGCCTTTTTGTACGTCCTTCTTAATTTTTATTATTAGACTATTGTCAAGTCCGGAATGGGTCAACACTTGCATTAATGAAATGGTAAAAGTTACTGGAAATCGAAACGGTTCAAATCGAAAGGTGATCAAATACTCCGTATACCTCTTGATTGATTTGATAAATTCAGCGCGTCAGGAATCGTAAGACACAACTAAACCGACACTGCCTGTCTACTCATTCATCTAAATGCATATCTAACATTCTACCGGTATTGTAAAAGTTTAGAAAATTCATCAAACTGCTATAAGACCCCTTTATAGGCATATTCTAAGCCGTTGAAACTAGGAGGCGTATACCGAGAGAGAGAGAGAGAGAGAGAGAGAGAGAGAAGAGAGAGAGAGAGAGAGAGAGAGAGAGAGAGAGAGAGAGAGAGAGAGAGAGAGAGAGAGAGAGTTTTACAATACCTATATCGTCGACATTTAAGATTTCTCCGGTATTGGTTTAACTGTACCAAGTTTTAAGGAAGCATCATAGTAACATTTTTTTTCAAGCAGCTCCTTTGTTAAGGAGGCTAGCCCCTGTGGTTTTAGTTTAATGATATATTTCGTAGGCCTTCACTCTTGATTCATATAGTGAGATAAATTATACATGTTCTGAAATCTAACAAATTGAAGATTCTGTTAATTACAATTTTATAATGTTAGCTGATGTGAATGTTTGCAAAACAAGAAAGCGTGTCTCAGATTTTTTAAATTTGGTGACGTTTTGTCGTCAGAGTCAGTTAAAAGTGGCTTCCCTTTGAAGCGCCGTCAATCTAACTTCAAACGTCTGTATGTCGGAAACATCAGCAAATGTTCAAAATTTCGGACACGCGTTTGTCATTTGCAGTGTGATTTACAGTTTGCCGTAAAGCTGATGCATAAATACACGAAAATGTACAAGCTGAATCGAAAATTTATATCAAAGAGTAACGACCACTTATCTGCAGTAATTGCTGTGCAAACATTTGCTTCCAAGAAACATCATCAAAGTTCCACAGCATGAGGGTTTTGTTCATATGCTTGCAAAAAATATAGGGCTGTACAGAAAGAATCAGTGAACACTAAGCTCACTGATAACATATAGAACGCATGTCCGTAATATGCATATATATGTACCTGTTCCCACGGGCCGCCAACATTCGCGGCACTGAGAATATCAAGTAACAGTAAATATAATGTACACACATCCCCTCTACTTAAAAACTTGAACAATTAAAACTTGGCGGTTTATTCAATTTATCGTGTTTGATTTTTTTTTTTTTGCAAGTACACATATAAAATGTTTATTTAATTTATTTAAACGTATTTATTTAGTCTGGATAGCCCTATAGTACATCGAAATGACTAATACATGGGTTCTCCAGAACATGGAGACATACAGTAAGTATATACAAGACACACATGACAGAACAAATGTTACCAATGAATTATATCTATGTAAACTCTGTACGAATATCAAAGTTTGATTACATTTAAGATACAAGTTAAACCAATATGAATTGAGTTCACTATTTACCCATTAAAGAAAAAAGGTATGATACAAATAAATTTGCATAGTCCAACCGATGAATACTACAGTAACAGTAACGGAAACATTTAGTCGTTAAAGCGCCTGGTATCAATAATGTACTGATGGAGAGCATCACAGATCTGGACATTCAGGCAGCTCGAAAGCTCGTTACTGCCACGGAGAAATATTTCAACTAACCTATCACTACCAATATGAATTATAAGATGCGGGCTAACCCCCGGAGCAATCAAAGGAATAACAGTATTCAGTAATCTGTTTCTCGGAACGATGTAATAGGGACAGAAGAGTAGAAAATGCTTGGAGTCTTCAGTGGGATAAGAACAGGCACAGGATGGGTCAGGAAGGATGTTAATTTTGTGAAGGTGGGAGTTTAGTCTAGAGAATCCTAGGCGTAATTGCGTGTGGCAAATATTAGCAAATCTGTCACCATGGAGATAGAACTCGGGAACAGTGTCTGTGGCTAAAAGAGTAGCTTTAAGTTTCGATTTGAATATATGTAGAGAAAGCGAATCTCTGATGTCGGAAGGCAGGTTATTCCACTGTTTGATAGCATCTGGGAGGAAAGAGTTAGACAGACGCGATGTTCTACATCTAATGGGGCGCACCGACATTGAATGTCGGAGAGCACGACCAGCAGGAGGAGGGGGTACTAGATTAGATAGATAAGAAGGAGTCAGTTTGTGGTACATTTTGTAAAAGAGGACAAGCTTAAAGTATTTACGTCTGTCTGCAAGAGTTGACCAGCCAAGTTCACGAAGTAAATTAACATGTGATGTATGTTTCAAGGCACCTGTACAAATTTTAGCGGCATTATACTGAATCGATTCCAATCGATCAGACAGGACTTTACCACAGTTGTCGAATAAAACACAGCCGTACTCAAGGATTGGACGGATCATAGAACAATATAGTTTGACCAGGGATTTGCGTGACAGTTTATACTTGAACCTACGCAGTAAGGAAATTCTTTGACCAGCTTTATTGGTAATCCGTGTGATATGGGCTTGCCAAGATAAGTCACCACTCAAAGTGATTCCGAGATGTGTATGAATGTTGCATACTTACTTTTGAAATTTTCCATGTAATCAAACTCAACAAAATGAGATACCAAGAAGAACTTCCGTAACACCAGAAAGAGACAATGAAACAATTCATGAGATTCCTTTCTTAAACCCTACAATACAAATCCCCACACCAATATTAAAATAGGTCGATTATGTATAAAGTACAAGATACCTGTTTTAGGTGATGAAAAGTGTGCGACAGGCTTAGTCATTAACAAATATATTCTCATTCCTATAAAGGATTTGCAAGTTATGCAAAAAATTATATCATTAACAACTATGAATTTATCTGCAATATTGATAATTGGCATATTTGCACCTCCAATGCATAATTTATATTGATGTTATCATTTACATGTATATTATTTTGACTTGAATGTATATATTAATTAACATTAATGATGATACTTTATAAAATAGTACACTTAAGTACACACTGTCATCTTCCCGTGGTTACAGTGTAAATTTAATTGACAAATGGTCATTTAAGTGTAACATTTTAAGGTGGCCTGCATGGCAGCGACTCATTGGAGGCTTAATGCAGTGTCTCCCTGGTTTCTAGAAAACAAAATACCAATCTGTACCTTGACTGTAGCACGAGACCAACTAAATTTTATTCATTCATTCATTCATTCATTCATTCATTCATTCATTCATTCATTCATTCATTCATTCATTCATTCGCGGATCGTCCGGGAGAGTCGCGCATTTGGGTCTTTGTCCCATGTGTTCTGGATTCGTCACGTTTGTTCTGGAATTGCGAAATAAGCGAGCAAGCAAACTAACAATTTCATCCTCCGAAACTGCAGTAAAATTGAAGGAATTACTTGTAGCTCCTTTGTTTTTGTAAACCTGTTGATCTCACTTGTGTCAAAGGTGGCGCTAGGAAGCTTAGCAACTCGTTCTTTGGCTATATGTTGCAGAAAAAGTGAATAATCTTCCAGCCACAAAATGACAGTCACAACTTATTTCATCATCACTTTTTAACCCAATATTAGCATATGACGTTTTGGATTTTGTTGGAGCACCAAGGTCTTGCATTGTTCTCCAAAGTTTCTAAAACGGCCTTTGTTTTCATCAATAGTGTTTCTTATATACTCTTGCTTTGCTTAAACCACCATTCTGTGTGTCTTATTTCTCAGTTGTTTAAACTCCTGAAACAGGTCATCTGATTGAGTTTTTCAAAATCTTAGCCATGGCCGATGCTTAAGATGTAGAATGTCCCCTGAGAACCACTGATTGAACTTCTTGTTAAAACGAACATTTCTGATAGGAGCAATATCATCAATAACTCTCAGAAATGTATGGGTAAAGATTGACCACCCTTAACTCATTCCACCCTGATGACGCTTTTTCCCGCTAATATCTAAATGTCGTCTGCTAATTGTATTTTACTAATTTAGGGATTATTTTTCAATATTTTGGATGAAACTTGCATGGAAGATCATTCCAAATTATATGCCCATGGTCAACAGCTTTCCTTGGCGCGCTCTGGGCGCATTGCGCCCAGAGCGCGCCAAGGAAAGCTGTTGACTCAGTCTCCTATCAGGGTGGAATGAGTGAATTTATCGATACACTATTGATGACATGAAACCAGTCTTGTTCTCGAAGTTTTTTTAACGAATACTTCTTTATTTTAATCCTTCATGCATCGTATTTGACTTACTCTGTTCGGAGATGTTTGTCTTCTGAAAAGCTGTGCATAGGCAGTCAAAATTAGGGTTGTTTAGTTTACTTAGCAGCAGTTTAATTCTTCCTTTTTTTTTCTTTTCTTCTCTCTGCGATTACCTCCAGCAAGCCCAAGGCAGATACTTGCATGTAGCCTGGGCCTTGTTTAGTCTCTAATCATTTCTTGTTATACTCACCAGGTGGCAGTGAGTGTATGCAATGAAGTTTTAGTCATGCAGCCATTCACCGGGATTCTCACACGTCCTCTTTGCCTCCGACCAGCATGTCCCTGCCAGTAAGTGGTAGCCGGATGCAAGCCAAAGTTGACAGCGATCCAGATCCATTTACTTTACTGTACAATTCGGTTACGGAGCCCCAAGTGAAAGAGAACTTCCGACGGTCGTCCCTTTTAAGGTTTAAACAAACTTGTCCAAACTCAAGATTCGCGACATATTGATTTTATTGTTGAATGTTGTCATTCATGAGAATATAAACCTACTTGCGAAATCTACTTTTGCTTCAGCGAATGTATTTCTAGTTCTATATAATATTTGTATTAACAAGCAGAAATAATGTTAAACATTTGCCATGAAGGGTACAGTTTTCATGTCACCGAGTCGTAAATGTCTTGTGTGCTACCAGTGAGAATGAGATTATTTCGATTTGACCGCATGCACTTTTTTTATTGAGTTTCTGAAAAAATAATATTTCTAAATAACAGTTTTTATGAATGGTGCATTAACATTCAATACTCTTGCCGAGTCGTTACTGTCTGTACTACAAGAGGCTGACCAGACATTTCCTGGCCTGACTACCATCTAGTGTTGACCTAGAGACACATTTTGCGTAATACCCGTAAAGCACAGTGCATTCCTTTCCATCTCTACCTCTCCTCTCATAATTTTATTCTCGTTTTGCTTGTCTTTTTGTGTGTGAAAAGATGCAAAATTGCGTAATTTACTTATAGGTTGCTACGCCGCTGCATCTCTGGTATCATCCTCCCCCTTCCCGGAAAAAACAAAGCAGCATGGGGGCAGATGTGACCCTTGTCGTCATCGTAATGTGATCAGCAGAATAACTTCAACCCGGATCATCCAAGGGGTTGTGAACTTAAGCATCATTGAGATAGACGCATTTCCGGGAGGTCACGCTCATCCGAATGTTGCCGACGTTATATGAACAGCTTGACTTTCTGGTCCATGATAAGTAATACCAAAGACTGAAGGTAATATCAGTGAGTATTTTCTCGGTATTATGTTGACAAATTCGGGTGAAGTCGTACGTTTTGCGGACACAGCGCATGTTTTTGCTTCAGGAGCTGCGTTTAAGGAAATGAGTGGTAAATTGTCTAAATTCAGAGATATTCAAACTGGTCACGTTTTCTTAACATCGACATGCTGAAAATTGGCAAAAATGGAGCTCCCCTCTCAAAAAAAAAAAAAAAAAGAAAAAAAAGAAAAAAAAAAAAAAAGGAAGAACAAGTGGAGAGAAAATGATGCATGGACTAAGACGAGGCCTTTTGTACTTTAAAAAGTTTGTCTTTAAAAAGCAGCATATTATTGAGGTTACCATTCGTGGAATGTCATTAGCCGTCCTACTTTATTACTGTCACTCCAGCTTCCTATCCAGCGGTTCGCGTTTCCCCTGTTGCCAGAAATTTTAAGCCGTTCGAATGTTACCGGCACAGCAGAGTGTTTCCATAGACCTATTAATGAGAATATGTCCATGGCGTTTCATATTGCCATGAATTCTCGGTCAAGTCCCTTTTTGCCTTGAATTCAAACACAGATATGTTCCCTGTTCGCGGAACACCCGATGACCTTTGTCGCAAAGTGCCATGACGGATGTGTCT
The DNA here is from genome assembly GCA_964020975.1 of Hermodice carunculata. Taxonomy (NCBI): domain Eukaryota; kingdom Metazoa; phylum Annelida; class Polychaeta; order Eunicida; family Amphinomidae; genus Hermodice; species Hermodice carunculata. Next base: position 64,485,165 of record OZ026618.1, on the reverse strand, counting down.
TATATTACGATAAGTCATCACATTTTCTCCTTTGTCTGAAACTTATCCTGGATGGGTGATCCTGCATAAGGTTTTAAATTATAATCTTTCGTTTGGTTTGTCACTAATTGGTTTCAAGTAGAAGACAACCCAATGAGAGGCCATGGTGCATTTCATAAAATACCGAGTTTTTTCTTCCCACTGTCTGCTTAAACGTTGTTAGTAACGTGAACATTATTATCAAAATGGCCTCGTTTTCAAACTTATTTTTCCCATTGAACTTCGATTTGGTGCGTACTTGCCCTTTTTTGACATAAGAGAAACAAAATCCAGTGTGGGTGGCACGCTTCCCCGGACAACTTTTTTTTTTTAAAGACCTCAAATACTGCATTCCCTGCATTTTGAGCACATTTTACCTCTCTGCTGATGGAAAACTTGAGTTTTATTTATACTTTTACTGCACTAATCATGTTTATCTCCACACAAATTCCTTCTTCATTGTATCAGATAAATAGCACGTTGGCTGAACATTCACCAGTATTTTAGTCAAGACAGCTCAATTATGTTTCTCATCAAATGTGGTGGAAAAATTGAGGTAAACCAAAAGCTGATTGCTATATGAACGACCGGGTATATTTTTAACATCTTATACGTCATGTGCACCAGGGATGGGCACGAGAGTTAAAATAAAGGTCGCAGATCCAGAACAGTGTCCCAACCAAACTCGAGTCATGGAAATAAAACGCGCCAGTGACCTTCTGCCTTGGTCATTGACTGTGCCGTAGATCGTCCGGACTCATGCCACCGACGATCCTGGCTGATTTTCGGTTACTTTCAGACATAAACTGATTCCATTCAAACAGGGATGTATATCAAAATATATACGTCCCTGATTCAATCAACCTTTCTCAGCCATGAACTGACTGTATTTAAAACTTGTTATATAAAATTCATAAGCCCATCCGTATTCCATTCCATTTTCTTTTCATGCATTATTCTGTTTTGTAACCTGCATTAACCAACTAAGTTTAATTACATTTTGAAGGTTAAATCTTCTCGACATGATTGGAATGTCATAATTATTTGAATATATTATCCACGAGTATATTATGTCCGTGCGGTACCATATATGAATATGTGCACACTATGTGGGATGGCCCATGACATTTTGAATTTATTTTCTGCACATGCAGCATTGCTACAATATAACTTGTTTATCATGAATGTTTAAACTCGATGAAACATGCCACGTGTTTAGAACAACCCATGTTCCCTAAGTTCAAATGCGCATGTGCATGTGCATCTCTGTATATTTACCTGCATGTATTAAGTGTAAGTATAGTTGTCGCAAATAGCTCGCAATCGACATTGTAGTAAGGATCTTAGGGAAAGTTACTACAGTGTATCGTTGAATGGACATTCCAAGTTTTGAAACCAGACGATACGGTTGTAAGATATCGATGTGAGATGATGAGAGAAAATGTAACGTTGCCCGTTTTCCTTTTTACTTTTTTGATAAGGTGCAGTTTAACCTTCTTATTCTCTCCTAGCTAATGATACTGACATAGAAATCTTATATTGTATGATATTTGTCCTGTTTTCGATAAAATTACTTCAATCAACGTTACCTCACGTCACTCTTGGCTCGCTTGCATTTTTATACTACTGGGCTCTAAGCGAACGTGAATTGGGGCAGTATAACTATACTACTGCACTTACTTTTTTTCTCTTTTAATATTTGTTCCAATTTAATGTTTCCAAGGTATTTACGACACTTTTGTGTTGTGCATCTTTTTGTCCTTTTTCTGTCTCTTTTTGGAATTTATGTCTTCGCTCCCTCTGCGAGTAGTGTATATAGCGTACTGTGTAAAAGTGACGTTTCAAATTTAACTAATGTGCTTTTCGAAGTACTTCAAGTTTGGAAAGTTGTGAAAGATGAAATGAAATGAACTTTATTAGCTGCATCACAATTACATTTGCAATATTTTGCTATACATACAGAGACACAATACAAGTGCAAATAAACAAAACATAAAACACAAATACTCAATACCACAGTCAAAACTTGCATCTTGACAAGGAACATAAGGCGTAAAGAATTACAAAAAAAAAAAAAAGCTCCCCTTTTGTCTTGTTGTGTATATGGTATGTGTTTACAATGCATTAAGTAAAAACGACGGGGTTTCAATTATATTTAATGTGCTTTTCAAAGCACTTCAACTTTGGAAATTTTTGTATGTGGTATGTGCTGCTATTGTTTATTCGAAAGACGATTGTTTTAGTTGTATGTTCTCAATCCAACTGGTCGCCGCCCTTCTCGTAGGTACTCTGGTTACTGCAGGGATTCCATACATGCATCCCTCTGTCTTGGTATACCCGATTTACATCGGTGTTAAATATATATTTACATCATTGTACATGTCAAATCTAGGTTTTGGTATTTCCCGTTTGTCATGTATGTTTTTATGCTTCTGGGTTCTGGATTATGAGGATAAGCATGGCCTTGAAAGTGGTGAGACAGGTGTTGCATCCCGTTTCACGCAAATTTAACTGTGCCCTGTCACACTTCACAGAAAGTAATTTTCACTACATAGAACAACTTTAATAAATAATTTGGCTCCTTGTAGTGCACAGAATAGAAGATTCATTACAAGTTCTGCAATGTGCCCAATGCACGCCGAGAAATGCTGTTGACTTGGATATCCTCTCGGGAAGTATAGGCATACTGGTGCTTGAATGAAAGGTCTTTTTACGAGGAATACGAATCTGAGATTCTAATGATAATTCAGGCTAGTTTGACTTAAGTAGATCGTCTTTAGACGTATTGGCACTGAAAGAGTAAAGATAACAGTGGTCTTGTCCTTCTTTTCAAAGACTTGATGAATGTACTCTTTCAAAACACAATGTTTTGAAAACACTATAAAAAAACAACCCCCCAAAAACAAACACAAAAAAAAAAAAAAAAAAAAAAAAAAAAAAAAAAGAAATAAATAAAAAAAAAAAGGACAAAGCTTATTAAAAGCTTAATTTGCATGCTGTTATTGCACAATTTATCTTTTTTAACGCTATAACTTGCGATGGATCTTATATTCTGTGCATTTTTGAGAAATTTGAGCCGTTTAAATTCAAGTTAATGTATTGTATCCTCCCATGTGGAGAACTTTTCTACAAGTAGAAAAAAAAAAAGAAAATCCACGTTGTATCTTTTGTGGCTAATAGGATACATTCATTTTTAACTACGATCCTGTTCACTTCCTGTGTTGCCGGGGCAACAGACTGATGCTCTCACCATGATCAGGGCAGATTTGTACCAAATACTACATAAACATCCACAAATAGCACCTTTTCAACCAAAAGAGAGCCCATTTCTAATCAATTTATGTATTCTTTATGTTTCAAATATATGTTGATATATTTTCTTAAGATTATTCTGTGTTTGTGTTGTTTATTTTATTGAGAAAGTACTTTTAACCATTATAAATACAAGGATCTGCCCTGAAGCAGGTGGCTCCCTCTTTTGCTCAATAAGTGTTAGAGTAGGACCGCATTTAAATATGAATACATCCTATTAGATAACTATATTTATTTGCTTTGTAACTGCCAAAGGGCAGTTCCGTTCTGGGCAAAAGTTAAATGCTGTTTTGAATATGGGTATACCAAATAAAGAATCTTCACAGAAAACATCAATAATTTGATAGAAAATATATGGCAAAGATTACCATTCGGTCAACAGAATTTTTGTTGATTTAAATATGTAATGTGTCTAAAAGAGTTGGACTATAGAGTCAACATGGTGGAAAACAATAAAAAGTTTTTATTTGAAGTTGATGAAATTTACAAACATATTTTGACTCATCACCTTAGCCTGCCGGTGAGGTGATCAAGATGTTAGGTAGAATTGGGAAATAAACAGTATGAAAAAATCAATGGGCCACCCATACTGGATTCTCCATGTAACACACTTGTGGACCACAAGAAAAAACTTCTCCGTATTATACGTGATTGTCTTGGTTCCATATGTATTTGTTTATTAGCTTATCGGATGTATATTATGTATGAACATGCCATGTTCGAACTCACGAGTGTTACAGTTGATCAAAATGACGTAAGTCGGTATCTGGCTTCGGGAATAATATATATAGCAGATACTTCCTAGCTGTCCTTTATTAGCCGTCAAAATTCTACATTCAAGTACACGTAGCGACTTAAAATATCGGGAACATATCTTCCTTTATCGCAATAACTAAGATTAACTGCTGCCATGGAAGACAGTTCAGGAAAAATTGTTTGAGACGATTCAACATATCAATGGTGTAAAAAAAAAAAAAAAAAAAAAAAAAAAAAAAAAAACGAGACAAGACTATCGCTCTCTGCTAACCACCGGGAATCCTTAGTTCCTAAATGCAACATGTCCCTTAGCAGGCAATACTTACAGAGAATGTAATCTGCGGCTTTGGAGACGAAGATGAAAATTACCCCCCCCCCCTAAAAAATCGCAAAAACCTTTAAAATAGTCGAAATAAATGCAGTGCTGCCTTTTGAACTAATTCATGTCCAGAGGCAACACGAACTATTCTTGTGCAAATTTGAAAGACATTTGACGAACGGCTAGAAAGAGGATTTCTAGTAAAATAAACTTGAATAAAATGATGATGATGATGATGATGATGATGATGATGATGATGATGATGATGATGATGATGATGATGATGATGATGATTTGACAAAAATTGAAAATCAATCAAGCATGGCTTGAAATGCACTTGTGAAGACCCACCCAAGGTAAAATCCGACCAAGTTGGAAGATCTGCTGAACGGATTTGAAGAGAGACACACATACATGCACGCTGGGATCCCTACAGGAATCATGTCAAGATATACAATTACTGCTCATTATGTCATTTTTTCAGCAGAAGAAAATGATAATGATGCCTGTTAGTGAAAAACAATGACAGAGATCCAGTCCAAATATATTTCTGCACGTTTGAAGAGAATCTAACCAGTGGTACGGAGAAGGAGCAAAAATTAGCAAAAACAAAGAAAAATTCATGAAAAGTATAAAAAGTCCAGGTATACAAAATGAGGTCTAGGGGTACCAATATGTGTTCAACTTCAATGCAAGAAGGGAAGCAAATTGAGACAAGATTTTCACACGTGATTTTGTGTGTGTGTGTGTGTGTGTGTGTGTGTTCAAACGGAACCATTTCGACAAACTTGCAAAAGACCCACTCAAGGCACACTCCTACCGCGTTTAAGTGGGGTTCAGCCAATGGTACCTGAGAAGTTAAAACTGTAACTGTGGACATACAGTTTGGTGCATGACGGGAAAAAAGGGCAACACCATAGACCCCACGGCCACCGTGTGCCCACATCCACAATATGAAACCCATAAACATGAGCAAAATATGAAATAAGTCTGTTCAATACAATAATCATAATTTCAATGTTGTGATGCAAAAATATTTTGAGCACATCACATAATACATTGCTTACGTATAATATATATATATATATATATATATATATATATATATATATATATATATATATATATATATGTGTGTGTGTGTGTGTGTGTGTGTGTGTGTGTTAGAAGTCTATCAAGAATTACATGATATTTTAATCGAAGATCTCATAAAATGCATGAAATGGAGCCTTTCATCGGGTAAAGAAGTTAAAGAGCTCCAAAATTCATATGAATTTCATTCCTGTTTCCCGTGCTCGTTCTGTAAACAACTAATGTCCCATGAGAGAGAGAGAGAGAGAGAGAGAGAGAGAGAGAGAGAGAGAGAGAGAGAGAGAGAGAGAGAGAGAGAGAGAGAGAGAGAGAGAGAGAGAGAGAGAGAGAGACCTCAGCTGAGCATTGCTTACGTTTATCAATTTTCTCTGGTAATGAAGATTCGATATCAAATGCGAGAGGTTCGATTAAAACCACTCTTTACATTTATAGGGTTGACACCTGTGTCAGGTCAGAAATGTAGGAATTCCTTCATGTAAATATTATATAATGACCAGTAGACTTTGGTGTTCTGTGGCGTTACAATGGACCTTTTGAAGTTTCTTTGAGTGCATTTGGAGTCTGTACTTAAATAAAACAAAAACAAAAACGTATCACTGTGCCATGCTTTCTGGCCACTCTTTCTTATGTTTGTTGTACTGTATAAACATGGTGAAAAGTCTGTCCCTTAGGTAGTTGGTTGGCTTCTCTTTTGGGGCTTGGCGCAAACGCGCTGACTCGCGACAGAGATTCACTGTTCCATTTAAAAAAACTATAATAAGGCAGAAGCAGTGGGGACTGCCAATGACCACACAACTCACTCCGTTGATGGCAAGATGTTAAATCACACTTTATTTCCAAGGTACACAATTCTTATTGATCTGGGAAGCTCAGATACATAAAATCAATAATAATTGTAAAATTTGTAGCCGGCAGGTGCAGCGAGTTGGCCGCAGTTCCATAAAACTCTTAGAAAGTTACCGCAGTTCCATAAAACTCTTAGAGGATTAAATATCCCAAACACTTACAGCGTACAAGATTCTGGTTCCCTGTAATTATTTTCTACTTCAACAATGTTCTGAAAGATGACTGTCCAAATACACCAGAATAACCTTGTTTGTTCCCTACCTAGAGTGGTCATTGCTGGTCGCTTTATGACACATCAGAGTAGGTATTGATATTTCCTTGAGTAGATGTACAACACCAATTAGATTAGGTTGATTACCAGCTACCAGATAGTAGTTTGCTCACCTTTCGACAACTAATCTATTGCGCAATGCCCATCTGTACCAGTTGGTCAGGTAGAACATACCTTGTTGGGGATCCCGTAGGAACTCTCTGAGATTAACCCATTAGCGACCATTTAGAAATGGATTGATTAAAATTTCAAAGTAAGGAATAAATATCACCCCGTTTCTCTTTTGCAGAAAAGAGAAAGTAGCTGTAAGAATTTTGCATAATTATGTTGGAATTTTTATGATGCCGAAGCACACACTTTACATACGATCCCCCTTTTATTAGTCTTGATAATTCATTCAAGACTCACATAAAGCAATTCTAACATAATCGTGCTTCCCACAGGCTCTACAGCATGAGCTCATAACAGATGTGAGCCCTAATTGCTATACCACAATCTGACAAGATCGTTAACCATTAGCTCGCCAGTATATTTTGAAATAGAATATACAAACTATTCACCAAGACTGCATACCTTATAAGCAATTAATGGGGTCAGAGGTTCCAGAACTTGACCCACCGTTGGGTCAGATCATTCAGCATCTGACCTTGCACTCAGGATAATCTTAAGGATAAATCAGGAAGAATCAGCTGCAATAATATGTGTATCGTTTACATAGAAAGGTGCCAAGAGGTTGAGTTTTTATCGGCACTGCTGTTATGCTACTTAGTTACACTACAACTCAGATCAATTGATTATGTCCTTCATGCTATTAATTTGTTTACATTATTAACTCATGTGACACCATTGAACATTGCAAAGGACTGATCATAGCCACTGTAGCACCCCCACAAAGGTGATATTAGCAGACCATGGCACCAGTTCATTCTGGACGTTTCGCCATCTAGACAGTCTACACCGCCCACATTGGAGATGTCAGTAATGATCATGACCCTCGCATTGAAATGGTATTTGTGCGTTGATATTTGAAAACAATAGTGCCTAATAAGCACAGTCTATACTTCGCTATGGTGCTAAATTCAACTCGCTTTTGTTACACTTTTCTTGAAACTACCTATCATCCTACAGTTAGCTGCCAAATTGGGGGGGCCGAACCCACTGTCTGGGTTTTATAGGGGGTCCCGCAAACCCAAACGGGCACAAGATAACTGTGAGGCACATGGAAGCCAGAAGGTTTGGACCTCAAGCACTTCATAACTTCTATAATTAGGACAACTACTTCCATGCAAATGAATAACCATGGCCATATAAATACAATAGTAGTACAATCGCGAACATACCGCGGCATATATAGATATATATATGCATATAATAAAACCGACTAAAGTAAAATGGATGCACACTTATGTGTTCATTTCACCTCAGAAGCCACATCATAAACCAACCCACCTCAATGTCTCATACACCTTGGCATCAATAAAACCGTCAATAGTAAATTGGGTAAGCTGAATGTGGCACAGATTATGGTCTTTACTGTGAAACATTTATGCCATGAGAAAATAATTAGAAATACACACATTTTGGCTACAAGTACAGTCAAACACGGCAATGTTTAATATTTGACCACACGATGCTGCGATTAAATAAATATACACGTTTCGACCACAAATAAAATCGTGCATGGTAACATAACATGATCACAGCATAGCCAGTTAATCCTTGTTCCTGGCACAAAACAAATGGGCACTATGCATTGTCATAGTGCATTGTCATAACACTAACAATATCAGCCATAGCATGAAAGTGTCCTCTTTTCACAGGCCAACAAAAGGAAAGGCATATTTGGTGCCCAGAAAATACCAATCTATTTACCATTAATCTATCAACATAGCTTGAACCCGGATTCGAGGTGCACATGCCAATACATACCCCCCAAGGAAGCAGGCCGCGAACCTGACTGCCACTCACAAGGGTGTAGTCCCCAGCTCCATGTGGCGACTAACCAATATGAGGGTGGGCAAGCATTAGGGATATCCCCGTTTCATGGCTCATTCTGTTTCTGCAGGCTGTGAGTGGTTATAGGGGCAAGATGGTGAAGGGCCAGCCGAGCTCGTACTGTGCTCCTTCCGTGTTGCATTAAGAACGGCGGCTAAGGATGGGTAAACATTAGTAGGGCACTGGAGAGGTGTAGGATTCATTAGGGGAGGTGGAGAGGATTGGTCCTTTAACATCAGAGCCCGTTCTGGTGTGGCTTTCGGCTTTAATTGGAGCCAGTTGATGAAGTATTCCCGTTTGTGCCAAACAAGGCATCCCAATATGGTTACCAATACCCCTATGGCAACTAAAACAAATAGAAGGCCAAAGGATAGCCGACTACCATGATGGGTCCATGCAAAAGGAGGATGGGGCATGGGCAAGGGGGTTAGGTCGGTGAGTAGGAGTGGTGTTTGGTGGTCAAAGTGGGGCTGTTTTAGTAGTGACAAAGCCTGTTCTTCAGAAATGATGGTAGTGATATTCAAGATGTTAGTAGCTAGCACACGTAATGCCTTCACCGACACATGGCCAATGCGTTCTATGAGGCCTGTCAGAGTGACACCTTTTCCCATAACTATGCACCCCGAAGGCACTGTTATCAGGTAGGTACCTGCATCTACCCTTCGTCTATTACTGGGCTTCCCTTTGCAATGCGTTTCAAAGGTTTCACCCCAGGTCACAACAACGTATTCTCCATAACTGATTTCGGTCACTATGGTCAAGTTTGATTGTCGAGTCAAGATAACCTGGCAGTTGCGACTCCGCTTCACATTTCCGGCTATTAGAGTGCGAGGACAACTCCACCGGTGAGTGTCAAATAATGGCCCCGAACGGCACACCATGGGTTTCCACCCCATGCAGCCAATTGGATGGAAAATGTCCCCATTCGTGGTGCTGATCCCTACATCCTTCTGTTCCACCCTTATTTGGATAGAATAGCCCGGTTTCTCATAGGGTACGGGCCATGAGGCTAAATTGTATCGATTATAATTTCGACCATCGACCAATGGTAGCTTTACCCGGTAAATTAATGTTTCCTTTCCCCACACTGGATACACGGGTGAATGCTCATAATACCATTGTATAGGGTTGATCGGATAAGTGCTGGGAGTGGTTGCCAGCCTTAACACACTATAAAGTTGAGTTGGGCTCATTACGTCTTCGGTTAACCTGCCCATCTCTAAGGACGCCTTTTGACGTGCATATGTTTGTAATGACCGTATATAGGAGCCAGCGATGTGTTCCAGAGTTGACACCGTCCTCTCAAAATAGAATGCGTGTTCTACACGCAGTATTCTACGACTAGTATAATTCAATTGTCTGACTGCACTATTTAATTTAGGGATGAGTTTCTCAGAGATAAAACTAGTCACCTGGGAAATCTGCTTCTGGTTCCAAGCCGCAAGCTGTTGGGTGCGGTTCAACACTGTGGTAAGTTTGTTTGTTTGGTGAACTATGGCCCGTTGGTCCTCTTGCGCACTGGATATGGCTCTGCGACATTCCTCTATACTATCACTGGTTGCTAAACCAAACAAGGTAGAACCTATCTGGCCAACGATGTCAAACCACCCTCGCTTAACTCTCCTGTTGTGCGAGGCCTGAGTGACTTGCTGGGCTTCAAGGTAGGATTTCAGGAACTTGAGCCGGCCAACCCAGGAACTGTGCTGGTGTTTAGTAATAAGCCCTTTTCCCAGAGCTTGCTGGGCTTGCTTAATGACCATTGTAAGGCTGTGGAAAAGATTTAGGTCCACCACCGGGGCATCAACAACCACCAAGATAGTCCACTCAGCGGTTTGAACCCGGAGTTGATCCGCCTTGGTGAGTAGTAATCCATCAGGGAGGGGGTCTATGTCTGCCCCAGTCAGTCTTAACATAGAGAACACTAGGCACACATAAAGGCAGCCAGCTCTACAGCGGCTAGCCGTTGTCGTTTTTGCTCTGCGATATCCAAGGGACATTCTGGAGCCGGTCTTTTTACTGCCACAGAAGGAGGTGGTGGTGATGGTGCCCGTAGAGTCCTATCGGGAGCCAAGCTAGATTGAGGAACTGGGCCTTGCGACCTCGTAAAGTACTGGTGGGTCGGCACTCTCAAAGCCGGAGCTTCCACTTGATTGGCTGTTGCTGGCTCCACCCCTAATGACTCATCGGCACCATCCACCTCCATGTCCTCCCCTGGTTGCTCAGCAGAGTCTTCCTCTGTGAGTAATAAAGCATGTGGAGGATTAGGGTCTCTATCAACCTGAAGTGGCTCCCTAGTTGTGGCTGTGAGTTGGGCCCCTTGCCTTGCATTTCTGCGAGGTCGTGGAGACACATTATCCCAAGCCACATTTGGGTCCACCAATAGTAACTTGCATCGGTTAAGCACGCGCATTTGGCCTGTTCCTTGGTGTCTTATCCAGCAAACAGGCCCCCTAACCCTTATAACCTCATATTGAGGGTCCCAACTAGAAGTGAAGGTCAATTTCTCATGGGCCCTAACAACTACTGTATCCCCAGGTTTTACCTCACAAGCATTGGCACGCCTATTGATGCGTTCCCGGTTATACTTTCGTGAGTCCTCGAGGTTCTGCCTAGCAATTGTAAGGGCTTCTGCAAGGTCACTTAATCGTCCTTCCAGAGGGTTTTCCCTATTTGGGGTTCCTAAGCACCTAGTCAAGGGAACCCTCCCTCTTCTACCATACATTAGATAGAAGGGGGTAAAACCTGTCGATTCGTTAACACTATTCCTGTGAGCGAACAGGGCATCTGCCAACCTGCCCTGCCAATTCCTGGCCTTATTATCTACAAGTTTGGTGATCATCTCCTTTATGGTTCGATTAAGTCTCTCGACTTTACCATTGGTTTCAGGGTGATAGGGAGTGGACTGGCGGTGGTCGACACCAAGGCCCCTTAAGAACTGCTTAAAATGCCCGGAGGAAAACTCCAGCCCTCTGTCTGTTATGGCCACCTCAGGAATGCCGTGTCGGGGAAAGAACTCCTGGGCCAGAGCGGCTTCCACCGCTGTGGAGCTTTTATTTGGTATTGGGAAGGCTTCGGCCCATCCCGATAGATGGTCTATTACTGTTACCGCATATCGGTTGCCCTGGTCACTGGGCACAAAGGGGCCAATTAAATCAATCCCCACCATTTGCATGCAATAGCATGGGATTGGCATTTCACTCATTGGCGGGCGTTCTGACCGTTTTTGATTTACTAGGCACGTTGAACAGAGCTTTATTTGCCTTGCTATGTCATTCCTCATACCAGGCCAGACATAAGCTTCCCTCACCCTGTTCAATGTTTTTGCAAGGGCCATATGACCCACATTTTTGTGGCACCGATCAATGACCTGGGTTCGGAATGTCTGGGGTAAAACTAGTCGGGGATACCAGGGGCAAGCCGTGGTGGGGCGTCGGACTGAGTATAGTAGACCCTCATGTACTTCATAATCAGACTCTAGGGTGTCCGCTTCCTTGAACAGTAAGGCAAATTCACTCTCCTGGGCCTTCCGTACTGCTTCCGCATTTAGCGAGTCGGCTTCAAGGGGAATTCGATCCTGTACACCCTTACCCTGGACTGTCTCTGGGTCAACCCAGTCCACTGTGTCTATGACTGCTAGTTCTACAGGTGCTGGCAGCCTAGACATTAAATCGGCTCTTACATTTCGGGTGCCTTGGATATATTGTATACGGGCACCGAACTCTGCTAGGAAGACGGCCCAGCGCTGAATCTTAGTATTGCGCATTTCTTTGGTGAACAAGGATCTTAATGGTTTGTGGTCAGTATACACAACAAATTCGGCACCATACAGGTATGCTCTTAACTTATCGATGCAATGCACTACTGCATAGGCTTCTTTTTCTATGGTCGACCACTTCCGCTGAGTAGCCGACAATTGGTGGGATATATATTGTATGACCCTTTCAACCCCTGCATCATCATCCTGCACTAAGATGCCCCCCACACAAGTATCGCTGGCATCGGTGTATAACTTGTAACTTTTGTCTGTCTGTGGGTATGCCATGACTTCTCTGGACATAAGGAGGGTTTTCAAGTGTTCAAAGGCCTGTTGTTGCTCGGGGCCCCAAGTAAAAACCTGGTGTTTGCGGGTCAGCTTGACTAAGGGTTCAGATACGAATGCATATCCTGGCATGGTTTTTGAATAATAATTTACCATCCCCATAAACGAACGCACTTGTTTTACGCTGGTGGGGGCAGGCATGTCCACTATGGCTCGCACTTTCTCAGGGTCACTATGGATGCCAGCTGGGGTTATTATGTACCCTAGTAGCTGCACTTCCTTCTTCCCAAAATGGCATTTTGAGGCCTTCAGTTGCAATTTTGCAGCACGTAGCCTGTCAAAAACAGCTTGAAGATCTTTTTTGTGTGCTGTCGTTGACTCTGAGGCTATTATTAAATCATCAAGAAATACCCAGACACATTTTCCTAGGAGATCAGATAGGGCCATCTCCATGGTCCTCTGAAAAATGCTAGGCATATTAGCTAGGCCGAAACTACCAACTGTGCAATTGAAGAGACCACGGTGGCAGATAAACGCGGTCTTCTCCTGATCGCGTTTTGCTACAGGGAGCTGATTATATGCGGCCTTAAGGTCACAAACACTATACACTGACTTGCCTCCTAGTTGGTCAAAGATGTCTTGTATCAATGGGAGGGGGTATCTATCTTTTACTGTGATTTCATTTAACTTCCTATAATCTACACAAAAGCGTGTAGTGCCATCCTTTTTTGGGACAAGACACACAGGGGAGGCCCAAGGTGAATTACTTGGCTCAATTACCCCATCTTTAAGCATTTGGTCAATACATTCATCTATAATTTTACGTTTTGCAAGGGGTGTTCTGTAGGGGCGTTGACGAATGGGTGGATGGTCACCAGTATTTATAGTAACTTCCACAAGAGGGCACTGACCGAACGGTTTGCCGTCCTCATAAAACACATCTTGGTTTTGGGCAATTATGTGTGCATACTCAGAGGTAGGTAGGTTAGTAGTAGGAACAGCATGCATTGGGCCCATACTCATGCCTGCACATACAGAATTGACAGGAGTTTGATTATAAGGATAAATTGACATTTGCTTACCTCTCCAGGTCAAGAGACGGCCATCATAATCGACCAGGGCCTTGCCGGCAGCCAGTGCATCGTCACCAATAATGCATTGGTGGACAATGCCATCTACTACCAACATACTGAGGTTACCAAATACGTCAAGTTGCACTTCAGTTTTCCCATAAACATTAATCTTTGAACCTGAAACATCAAACAATGATGGTGCAGGCTTCAATAGCCTACTCCTACCAGTGTCTTCACAAATCCTTTTAAATACTGCATTGTGCAGAAGTGAAACGCTAGCTCCAGTGTCGATAAGGCAATTAAAATGCACATTACCTGCCTTAACTGACAAACCCAGTCTGGAGAAGCTCTCTTCCACCCCTGCTACCTCTAGTTTTCCGCTGGTCGCTGGGTGTCTGCATTTGGACGTGGTTGAACCCCGCTTCCTCTTGGCCGTGGGGGCCGCTGGGGACACCCGATACGGTAATGATTCCCTCCACAGAGGTAGCAGACTACTTGCCCTTGGTTGGAAGGTTGCCCTTGCCTTCCCTGAGCAGTCCTCCCATCCCGGGGTGCACGGCTATCTTTATGGTAGTTGGTGTCCATCTGTCTGCAGGACTCGATCCGACTCAGGCGAGCTGACATCTTTTCCTGGCCCTTCTGTATCTTGGTTAAGGTGTTGATAATTTCGCTGTCGCTGCCCTCTTTGCCTTCTGCAACAGTATTGAGGCTTCCTACCTCCATGGGTTCATCTTGGCGCTCCTTGCGGTCCAGTCCTACATACCGCTCCATTCCTGCTTCAATGCGTTCGGTATACTGCATTGCAGCATCTAGTGATTGTTGTTGTAATTCTAAGCTCAATTTCTTGGCCAGTTCAGCAGTGCGAAGGCCCCGCATATACTGTCGCAATACAATGCGCTCCGCATCTTCTGAGCGAGGCACGGGGTAGGCTCTTTGCACCGCCTCCCTAAACCTGCGGTTATAGGAGGCTAACGTCTCATTTTCACTCTGTTTTAACTGCTCCACTGTAATTCTAAGTTTTTCCTCCTCATCAGCTGAGAGGAATGTCCTTTCTATATGTGACTTTACCCTGGCCCAGGGGACGTTAGATCTGTCCTCAGGCTGGCTCTCAATGAACCGCAGAATCTCCCTCCTTAGCGGCCCACATGTGACCCGAGTTATGATTTGTATGACCCCGGCATTGTCGTTAGGGAGTTGGGATAAAACCAAATCCACGTCGTACAAAAAGTTCCTAGTCTGTGCACTCACCTCACCGTCACATGGGGTGAGGCCTTCACTTAGTCCCCTCAATTTGTCTCGCCTTTGCTGTGTCTGCCATTGGGCATTTTGTTGTGCATGAAATGTTGTCTGCACTGCTTTAAAGTCATTGTACAGACCTACCAAATTGATGGTCATGGCCTCCCACTGCTCTGCATTCATTGTGTTGTCAGTTTCCTTCAGTCCACAAATCGATGGTAAAATCCAGTAAAAATATCCTGGCAAGCTCGCCACTGAAAAGTCTGTCCCTTAGGTAGTTGGTTGGCTTCTCTTTTGGGGCTTGGCGCAAACGCGCTGACTCGCGACAGAGATTCACTGTTCCATTTAAAAAAACTATAATAAGGCAGAAGCAGTGGGGACTGCCAATGACCACACAACTCACTCCGTTGATGGCAAGATGTTAAATCACACTTTATTTCCAAGGTACACAATTCTTATTGATCTGGGAAGCTCAGATACATAAAATCAATAATAATTGTAAAATTTGTAGCCGGCAGGTGCAGCGAGTTGGCCGCAGTTCCATAAAACTCTTAGAAAGTTACCGCAGTTCCATAAAACTCTTAGAGGATTAAATATCCCAAACACTTACAGCGTACAAGATTCTGGTTCCCTGTAATTATTTTCTACTTCAACAATGTTCTGAAAGATGACTGTCCAAATACACCAGAATAACCTTGTTTGTTCCCTACCTAGAGTGGTCATTGCTGGTCGCTTTATGACACATCAGAGTAGGTATTGATATTTCCTTGAGTAGATGTACAACACCAATTAGATTAGGTTGATTACCAGCTACCAGATAGTAGTTTGCTCACCTTTCGACAACTAATCTATTGCGCAATGCCCATCTGTACCAGTTGGTCAGGTAGAACATACCTTGTTGGGGATCCCGTAGGAACTCTCTGAGATTAACCCATTAGCGACCATTTAGAAATGGATTGATTAAAATTTCAAAGTAAGGAATAAATATCACCCCGTTTCTCTTTTGCAGAAAAGAGAAAGTAGCTGTAAGAATTTTGCATAATTATGTTGGAATTTTTATGATGCCGAAGCACACACTTTACAATGGGTTGTAGAATTGCTCAATCCATTCTATTTATAATCTCTTATGTTAATAAAAGACTTGTTTAAATCGTGAATTGAAACCCGAAATGTTTTGATAAAAGTTTCGTTACATCCATCGTGGTTTTGTGTAATATATTTAAAATCATGTTTCATTTTCAGGTGTCAAGATGACCACGAAAAGCTATCAAGCTACGATCACATTTTTGGCACTTTTCTACAGCGGTCTATCTACAGTTGTCATCTGTGCAGATGGGTGGACCAGCGAAGGCAAATGTGAAACAATGACGGCCTCTATGTGTAAAGACATGCCATACAATAAAACTATCATGCCAAATTCTTTGAACCACACCAATGAACATGAAGCTAAGCTGGCAATCCAGAAGTTTTCTGGACTTGTCCAGTCACGCTGCAGCCCCCATTTGAAGAACTTTCTATGTGCATTGCATATGCCTGTCTGCACATTACTGGATATAGTTATTCCGCCCTGTAAAGGTCTTTGCAAAACAGTTCGTGCAGGATGTGAAAGCGTCTTGTCGGCTGGAAGATTAAGATGGCCACAATCATTCAGTTGTGAGCATTTCCCTGTCAGCGGATTGTGTGTAGGTGAAAGTGGAACACTTGGTGGTACTGGCCGAAAGACGTCGCCACCGGCCTCAAAACAGACGACCACAGCTGGCACTGGACATGCAGGCCTGACCACAAAAGAGTCCGGTCCTGTGAACAGGGGTGACAATATCAGTGCTTCCAGTTTCACATATTTTTGCTTCTCTTTGCTACAGCTTGTGCTTTATGTGCCGTTGTGCCACAGGATGCGATAATGCTGCGGTGTGAGTTTCAGTTATTGAGCAAGGGATCAAACAACGTTGTTCTCTGTAACGAAACACCAATCAGAGACAGGGCCACACCAAAATTGGACAAAAAAAATGCATTTTTACTACGTCATCAAAATTGAACGCGGTCATTCGAAAGTTGAAATGCTAATGATGTTGCATATGCAGCACCCAATACTTAGGTGTGCAAAGAAGTGTTTTAATGTATACATATATTTCGAAGGCTGTAAAATAAACTTAAATGTATAAAATAATCTTAAAGATACGGCTGACAGTATCAGGGCCAGCAATTATATATTTTGGCTTCTCTTTCCTGCAGCTTGTGTTTCATGTGACATTCTGCCATAGGATGCTATAGTACGGTGGTGTGTGTATTTTAGTTAAATCATTCCATACCAGTCTCTGATACCAGTCTCTGATATTTCCGTATATTTACCTAGATTTAAGAAGACAATTGCATATTTAAATTCTTCATGAAAAGAGCTTTCGTTCAAGTACCAGCATGACTTGCCAGGCAGTGCCAGAACCACTGACCAATGCATGTCACCATAGTATGGAATGAGTTAATGCGCAGGGGATCAAACAACCTTGTTTCTCTGTAACGAAACATACCAATTGATGATAGAACATAATAAAAGTTGGACAAAATGTACTTTTGCTACATGTCATGCGTTATTAAAACTCACTGCAGTCATTTGAATGATAAGTTAAATACTGGCTATATAGTGAAGTGGCATGTGGAGTAACCAGTAGTTATGTATGCACAGATGATTGTTGTTTAAGTGTTTTGTTTAAATATATAAACCATTCATATCTTTAAGAGGTTATAAAATAAAAATCTTAACATATCAAGTAAGCTGTAAGATTACCATTATATAAGATTCGAACGTTTTATAAAATCGTTATGCATTTTGTTTCTTTTTTTTTTCTTTTTTCTTTTTCTTTTTTTTTTTTTTGCTTTTTCTGACCTATCTGAGATGGGAAAAGTTGGATGCACATTACAGTTTGTTTGAAATTTCTGGAGTCTGTATAAGTTTCACGCTCACAATTACCGTTGACTGTGTACATTTTCTTGTGGGCCCAGATAGTTGTCTACTACAAAATGAGCCGCAGTGTTCGACGTATTTCATGTGCTACTCATCGCCTACCAGTCTCTTCTTTCAGATTTTTCACCTCAAAAGTACTGTCCATGATTTTCATGCTCTAAACTCGTTTTCAGCAATCCTCGTTTTCATATTAATGAGTTTGTTTGCTTGTACAGGCTTCTCGAGGTACAATTTCCGATGATCCGTTATATACAGAGAACATGCATATTCAACACGAGTTGTTATTTTATGATTTTATTATTATTTTTTTGGGGGGGGGGGCAAAATGTTTGATGAAAATTACGTCTTCCTATTCAATACAGATTAATGAGCAAGAACGCTGTGCTTCTGACTTGTCATGGTCAAACCACATAAATTCACTTGTATGCAAAGCCAGGAAACTAATTGGAATTCTAAAACTACTACAATATAGACTCAACAGGCGTTCATTGGAAATTATATACTTGACATATATTAGACCATTACTGGAGTATGGGGATGTAGTTTGGAGTGGATTTACTCAGGCAGATGCTTCATCGCTTGAAAGTGTTCAACTGGCTGCAGCCCGAGTAATAACCGGGGCAACCTGTCGCACTAGTCATAGATTATTATACAGTGAGATGTGATGGGAGTCTTTGGCTAAACGTCGAGATAAACACAGGCTAACATTGCTATATAAGATAATACATGGGCTAACACCCGATTACCTTCATGACTTAATTCCAGGAAACGTGTCTTCTAGAAATATATACAATGTAAGATCAAAAAATGATATAAGCCAGATATACGCAAGAACTAGTATTTATAGCAATTCTTTTATACCAGCAACCATTCGTCAGTGGAATTTGTTACCCAATTCAGTTCGAAACTCTGAGGATCTTGATACATTTCAGCGTAAATTAGACAATGATAAACCAAAGGTTAACGATTTATTCTACATTGGCAACCGGAAAGTAAACATTCTACATTCCCGAATTAGAATGGGCTGCAGTCAGTTGAACCACGACATGCATAAAATTGGCATCGCAAGTTCTCCTAGTTGTGCTTGTGGTGCCACAGTAGAAAATTCGTACCATTTTTTCTTTGAATGTCCTCGCTTCATTACCGAACGCAACACTCTTCAAATGTTTATTATAACCAAGGCTCCGTTTACATTAAATACAGTTCTAAATGGAAGTTTAAAATGTTCAAAAGGCTTGATGGCAGTAATGACATAAATTTACTTTTGCGTGATATCTCAACAACCGGGTAGGCTAGAATCACGAAAGTTTAACAGCTAATCACTCTTGCAAAAAGTCTACATCGAGCTTGAAGGACAATGACCTTGACCCAATTTCAAGGTAACTAGGGTCAAATATCTCTGAATGGCCTGCTCGAGATATCCCGAGAACCAGATAAACTAGGATCATGAAACTTTTACAGTTGATCCTCCTTGTTGAGTCTATATTAAGTTTGAAGAACAATTACCTTGACCGTATTTCAAGGTCAATTCTCATTTAATTTCTTGCACTGGAATTCTTTAGAACCTGAAAGGTTAGGGTCACTAAACTTTTCAATCTATGTTGAGTTCAAACAACAACAACAACAACAACAACAACAACAACAACAACAACAACAACAACAACAACAACAACCTTGACCCAATTTCAAGGTCAGCAGGGTTAATACCCTGAATTATTTGTGCACAATATCGAAAGAACCGGACTTCATTCGCCAAACCGCATGGACGTCATTGTAATTATATGGCAAGCACATAACGCCTATATAAAACAGATGTCCCAGGAATTGATCACTATTATTCACTTCTGCCCATTTCTATGATGCGAATATATATGATATAAACGTTTCCGTGTGCGGCCCAGGGGTTTTAAGGCAGTAGTCATTTTGTTACTTCAGATTGCTGCTTTCGAGTGTGCAAACACAGACTTTTTGTTTTTCCTCATGTACTCAATTCATTCTTTCTTTCTTTCTTTCTTAAGTCAGTGTGCAAACACAGACTTTTTGTTTTTTCTCAAATACTTTATTCTATATTTATTTATTCCGTGTGAAGTTTGTCTTCTGTTTTTTTTTCTCGAACACTATTGTTCCGAAAAGTACCAAACTTGGCATGGTGATTGACCTAGTAGTGCAATAAAGCACCTAGTTTGGAATGGTCACCATGTTGAAATTATGCAAATTAGGGTCATTTGAAATTTTTAATCTGGAATATCTTCAAAGCTATGGAAGGAAGAGGCACCAACTTTATTACATAGGTTTTTGCTCTAGCCTAATCCAATGGACCACAAACAAAAGTTGTAAAATTATAATTTATGCAAATAAGGGGCACTTGAATAACTGTTGAATACGTTCAAAACTATCGCAGGCAAAGGTGCCATTTGTCAAATGTTTAGGTTTGTGCCCTAAGCGCCCCCTATGAACCACAAGCAAAAGTTGTAGAATTTTAATGTATGTGAATAAGCAGCAATTGGAGTTTAACTTCAAGAAAAGTTTATATGTTGAATATGTTTGTCTTTAAAGGGAGGGGTACCACTCACACTTCGATTATCTTCACAGGTTTCTGATAAAGGCGCATCCAATTGACCACCACCAAAAGTTGGGGGAATTTTAATTTATGCAAATTAGTAGAATACACATTAATTTAAATTTTGAACGACTTCACAAGTATTACCGATAGAGTTGTCATTCCCACTTCAATTGATAGGTTAGTGACACAGCCACATCCAATGATGTATAAACCAAAGTCGTGCAATTCAAATTTGTGCAAATTTACAAAATTTTCATCGTGACTTTTCGACTTCAAAATTGTGACAGATAGAGGTGATGTTCGAACTTAAATTGATGGGCTTGTGAGAAAGCTGCATCCAATGAGCCATGAATTAAAGTTGCAACAGTTGGATTTATGCAAATTAGGCAGTTACGCAATATTTAAATCTTGAATAACTTTAGAATTATAGAAAGTAGTGCCATTCCAACTTCTATTTATCGGTTCATGACACAGCTCAATTGTTTCTGTCTCTTTTCAACAGTTGAATGAAACTGATTGTTACAGGAGTTGAATACGTTCACTTCTGAATAGGCAATTTTTTAAAGTTTTCTAGGCACAGAGTAAGTTTTTCTGGGGCACTATCGTTCCAAAAAGTACTTGGCATGGTGATTGAGCTGATAGTGAAATGAATCTGTGGTTTGGAATAGTCAACATGTACAAAATTATGCAAATTAGGGCCATTTGAAGTTTTAGATGTTTAAGTTTCACATAGGAATGCGCCAAAGTGCACCGTAAGCATTTGCTTGCTATTTCCACATTTTTTGTGGAGGTTGAAGGGGCTCTTAGAGCCGTTTTGCGCTCAAACACATTACCAGATAGAGTTCCATAATTTCCAGGGTTTACATTTTCAAATGTTCACAGCCCTCTTGGCCGCAGAAATATCATTGGCGAAGTGCATGCAAATAAAGCTAGAATGTACTGCCAACCTGGTTCAATGGTGAGCTTGAGTGCCCGGCCCAAAACCAGTCAGGGTTCCCTCCTCTCTCCCGTACCCCCCCCCCCCCCGCCCCAAAAGTTTTAAAAATAAATATGCAAATGGAGAATTTTGAAGCCAAAACACGCGGGCTTGTAATTGCAACAAAACATTGTGCTAGTGCTTGCTTCCCAATGTACTAACGGAACAGAAATATACCAAACCATACACTGTAAAAAATAAAAATGAACGTTCACCCAAAAAAGTAGTGCAGCTCAGCTGCCCTAAAAAAAATGGCTGAATTGTTATATTTCATATTGCATAACTTTCCTTTAAATTTATAGGATATATTCCAAACCAGGTGGGAACATTTCCTCTACTTTGCAGGAAAGGTTTATCTGACCTCAGTAAGGTATTACCCGAACCATATTTACATTTCCCTACATATAAGGGGGACGTTGCCCATATAAGAGGAACTTTTCCTATATTTTCCAGGAAATGTTTATATGAACTGAGTAAGGTTTGAGTTATGCTCTGGTTACATTACCCAACTTTTTCAGGGGAACGCTGCCTATAGATTGGAACCTTTCCTTTATTTAGCGGGAAATATTTACATAATTCAATTCCTACAGCATATTCTTTATTCGCTTTTTAAATTTCTCCAGAACGCGTTAAGCTTTTGGATTGGTTTGTTGTCCCTTCTTATATCCATTAGTTTTCGTTGTATGTACGGGTATGTTGCTACTGCCCTCCGCCGATACTCGATGTTCGCGATGTAAAATGTCGCAAACACAAGCATAACTCCTACTGTGAATTCGGAAATATAATCCATCACAAGGTTTATTATTATTATTATTATTATTATTATTATTATTATTATTATTATTATTATTATTATTATTATCATTATTACTACTACTACTACTACTATTATTATTATTATTATTATTATTATTATTATTATTATCATCATCATTCGTTTTCGGCACTGAGATAGTAATAGGTGTCCTTATCAAAGAGGTCCCAGGACGTGGTTATGTATGGAGTCTCAGGTGCCTTTGCCAGCCCTGCTTGTCGCTGAACCTCCTGCCTTGTTACCCCTTTCTGAAAATCAAGATGAAATATGAAAATTAGTATGTGTGCCATGCCCATTTTTTTCGATGAGGGGAGTGAGGGACATACAGAGAAAGACACAAATGTTGCTTTAAAAAAACCTGAAATTAATTTTTTTAAAAACTGTAAACTTCGAATCACTTGGTAAATTATTCTGGGAATTCATTTCACTGCAGGTAATAATCAGATCAAAATAGGTACTAAATCTGAGAAAAAGGTAGTGAAAATAAACAGACATTGGAACAGAACTGAAGAAAATTAGCTGAAAGTATAATGGGGGGGGGGGGGAACGCCAAGTGACCCCCTTCCCCTTTCCCCATAGGGGGTCAAGGAGCAAAGTGAGGCTGCTGTGAAAAGCAAAACTAATATTTATTGTTTTAATGCTCATAGTATTATTATTGCATGATGAATGCTGATTTTCGGGCAATCCTCCGTTCGGCCGCCTTTGCCGTAATCTTCCGTGCCCGTCGATCGAGCCGCCATTTTGACAAAGGGCGATCGTCAAAACGGGTCATCAAGAGTTATTTTATTTCAATCATAGACCATAAGGTAAACAAAAAGAACAGAGAATTTCTCGGTCGATACAGGAAGGGTTGAAGTAACATCTTTTCGTCATCATATCATGTGGCAGTGTCAATTCACTCAAGCGATGCCCCATTGTCTCATTAGTCATAGTCCACCGCATTTCCGCGTTGTCAGGGCCAGAGGCGGCGGCCGAGTGCTATCTAAACTTGGCAATTAATTAACATAATTCAACAAACAGACCAAGCACGTGTAATTGACAGCCCAAAGTTAGTGATGTTTTTCTTCATTTTTCTCCTATAAATATTTATTTTTTTAAAGTCAATTTTGGTGAGCACAAAGTTTAGATAATGGGCTTCATGAAAATGGAAAAAAGTAATTTTATGATGAGTCACCATATTGCCGCTGCAGTCGAAATGTGGCCGCTACCTTAAGGTTACTGAGAACCCTTTTTAGAAGGACCACACTATGGTCTGTAGGGTAACAATACACCGGCCGCCTGGTCTTAATGTATTTGACCCCATAGAGTAGTAGGTGCGGTTGACCAGTACATGTGAGCATGCAAGTATATGTGTGACGATTGTCACCATGATACCAAGATGGACACATTCTGTGAAAATATTCTCAATCATAATATACACAGATACCAAAGGCATCAAAACTGACTGACAAACTGTACTATTGTTCACTAATGATTCGTTACAATAGAACATAAAATTATACTGATAAGTAAGGACTCTTCTCCACTGTGAAAATGAATGGCACATAATAATATACCACATACAATGTTCATGGCAGAAAGTTTCATATTTTTTGGATTTTATAATTTTTGAAAATAATTGCGCTAAATACACAAGTTCAGTCGACCAGAAATGAGGAATTAAATCAGACACAAGAACAGAACATGTTACAGAAAAAACAAAGCGTGGCTTTTTACAACAAGTATTTTTTCGCATTTAGCAGTAATATTTCCTTAGAAAATCAGGATATCCAGTTTCTGTTACATATCAAAACTGTATGAATGATTCGTGACTGATGTTTGTGTAAACAAGCAGATTAAAACAGACTAATTGTCTGCTCACCAATGACCCATGTTGTGTCCAGACGCTCTTTCAAACTCAGCCGCCGTTTATCAGAAAGCATCCTGGGAATGGTAATAAATCTTCCTCCAGTTTAGTAAGGGTGAAGGTATCACATTTACCCTTACATTTAGGAAATGGCACGGGGTTTCATTCGTAGCTCCTAACCTTGGAAGAGCTGAATTTGGAGCTTTCCACCTCCCACTTATACAGTTGGAAAGAACTTTTTGTCTCTATCGTTTTTGACCAGTTGTGTGTTTTGTGCGGATTTTTTTCCCATCGACACCATGCGTACTTTTTATGTACGAATACACACACACACACACACACACACACACACACACACACACACACACACACACACACACACGTACATACATACATACATACATACATACATACATACATACATACATATATATATATATATATATATATATATATATATATATATATATATGTTATACATTCAGTTCAGTTCAAATATGTTGTTTTCGAAGAGTGATTTGTGAACCAGGCAGTTCTGGTTACAATTCTGGACACATAACCAATACTTTGCAGAGTTACAAATAGATTTAATCATTATGGAAAAAGTTCTCCAACTTCAAC
The DNA here is from genome assembly GCA_964020975.1 of Hermodice carunculata. Lineage (NCBI taxonomy): Eukaryota > Metazoa > Annelida > Polychaeta > Eunicida > Amphinomidae > Hermodice > Hermodice carunculata. The sequence goes on along the minus strand of OZ026618.1, from coordinate 64,460,429 downwards.
AGCATTTGAGGCTCCTTAATGTACACCCAGTGCACATTTTTCTCACGAATTATATACCTTTTTAACAATCTGCTCGTCAAGTTCAATTTTTTTTTCTGAAAATGATTATTTTAAATAATGTCCTTTTCTAAAATATACATTACTTCCCAAATGAATGTTTGCCTTGCGTTTATATTTTTTCAATCTATAGACTTAGAAATACGGACCACACACACACACACACACACACACACACACACACACACACACACACACACACACACACACACACACACACACACACACACACACACACACACACACACACACACACACACACACACACAAATAATGAATTAAAAATAAAACTCGAAATTTCGACTTTAAAATCTCGTAATTTCGACAAAAAAGTCGAAATTTTCGAGAAAAAGGTCGAAATTTCGAGAAAAATCCCGAAACTAAGAGATTTAAATGTCTAAATTTCGAAATTAAAAGTCGAAATTTCGAGTTTTTTTTTTTTTTGTGATCCTTATAGGCTTCCGTATAAAAATGTCTTGGTATACAAAATTGCAAAACTGTTTTGGGATATTTTTGCCTTAATTGTGACCTGTGGTCCAACTGTCCATATAAACAAACAAGTTATAGTGAGCATGACATCATTCAATCCAATCTTCATATTAACAAGCAGAAAGAATGTTAAACAGATGCCATGAATGGTACACTTATAATGACACTGAGTCGTATATGTATTGTGTGCTATATCAATGAGATTTAAATTATTTCAAATACATGAAATTTTTATTTTCAGTGAGTTACAATATTTCAAGAATGCCATACTAACTATAAATAATGTCACCATATAGTGACTGCCTGCACTATATATGAGAGACTGGCCAGACATTTCCTGCAAAGCGATAAACGAACTTCCGGGGGGTCACGTTTAAGCCGAATGTAGCGAACGTTATGAACAGATTGACTTTCTAGTCCATGATAAGTGATACGAATGACTGGACGTGATATCAGTGAGTATTTTCTAGCTATAATTTCGACCAATTCGGGCGAAGTGTTGGTTCAGCGCTGATTGGCCTAATGTCGTACAGTGCGCATATTATGCTTGACCAGCATGAGTGATACGGTTTTTAAAAATCAGAGATCTTCAAAACTGGTCACGTTCTCTTATCCTAAGCATAAGAAAATAATGACGCACGGATGAATTTATCTTATATATTAAGGCGATGTCCAACCGATTTGGGATCATTTTGAGATTTTGGGAACAATTTGGTAGACATCTATCATTTGCCCATTAGTAGTTTTTGCCCCAACACAATCTGAAGAAATTAACAAATACTTTCTAGGTTGACATGATAGCCAATAGACCATATGAAAACCTCTGGGCCTTGATTACTGAAAATGGATATCTGACCTGAAATATCCGTTTCGCATGGATATTTCTCCAAAACGAATGCTCTTATTTTTATAAAAAGAAAAAAACTGATGTGCTCTAGAACTCTCTACAGCAAAAATATATCACGGATAATATAAGAAATGATCAGTTACAGACTTAAATAGAGGCCGTAATTGCATGACATTTTATGACCTCCGTTGGATATCATGACCTCAGCTAAGCGCTTCGGTCATGATATCCGACGGATGTCATAACACGCGGAATGCTTTAATAAAAAGCTTCATAACATCCATCGTGGTTTTGTGTAATTATATATTTAAAATTTTGTTTAATTTTCAGGTGTCAAGATAACAATGAAAAGCTGTCAACTAACCCTCACATTGTTTGCCCTTTTCTACAGCCGTCTACCTACAGTTGTCTTCTGTGCTGATGGGCTAACCAGCGAAGGCAAATGTCATACAATGACGGCCTCTATGTGTAAAGACATGCCGTACAATGAAACTTACATGCCAAATTTTTTTAACCACACCAATGAACATGAAGCTAAGCTGGCAATCCAAAGGTTTTCTGGACTTGTCCAGTCACACTGCAGTCCCTATGTGAAGACATTTCTCTGTGTATTGCATATGCCTGTCTGTACAGTGCTGGATGAAGTTATTCCGCCCTGCAAAGGTCTCTGCAAAACCGTTCGTGCCGGATGTGAAGTCATCATGGTGCTTGCTGGATTAAGATGGCCACGATCACTAAATTGTGAGCATTTCCCTCTCACAGGATTGTGTGTAGGTATAAGTGAAGTAACAGGTGGGACTGGCCGAAAGACGTCCACGCCAGCCTCGAAGCAGAAGACAAACTCTGAACATACAAGCCTGACAACCCAAAAGTCCCGTTCTGTGAACAGAGATCACAATATCACTGTTATCAGTGCTACCAGTTTCATGTATTTTGGCTTCTCTTTGCTACAGCTTGTGTTTCATGTGACATGCTGCCACTGGATATTATAATGCTGCGCTGTGAGTTTTAGTTAATTCGCAGGGGATCAAACAACTTTGTTCTCTGTTACGAAACATACCAACCAGTGATAGACCACAATAAAGATTGAATTAATGAATATCACTTTGTGACCCAAATGTTTGGATCTGGTATACTTAGTTTCACATCATACTGTATCGGTCAGAATTGGTTTGTTGGGCATCAAAGCAAAGGGAAGTCGTAGACATGTCCAAGTTGGCACCTGTCTTTTGTGGGAAGTTTTCCGCGATCCCATTTTCGCTTTCATACATTTTTCCATGCTCATAGACCTGTCACAGTTACAAGTGAGTGGTTAGGTCATTTGTAACTGGACGTATGTAGAGACTCCAACGCCCAGGTAACAATCGTCAGATTTATTGTTGGTTGTACACATTTCACATTGATGCAGCAGGTAGGCTCTGGTCTAACTGCTCATTATTATCTAAGGTCTTTGGGTTTTATGGACTCTCGTCATTTCAAGGGTCAGAGGTCACCACTATCAATTGGCCAATCATTGTGCTTCAAGACCAAAGGGGGTATGAGAATATACGAGAAACTCAGGGTAATAATAATTTTGGTCATGTGACTTCATGTGAGATTCTATGAGAGCAACTACAACTTATCATAAGGACAGAGTGGTTATGTAAGCTTCACTGTTACGATTCGCAAGACTAACAGTCTGGTAAGCCATAAGCTTATATAATTCAATAGATGGTCACTTCAGTTTAGACTCAGGTAGCCGGCTGGCTAGGTGCCTTGCCATCTCATCTGGAAGCTATATTACACTGCAATATGTGATGAGTTTGCACGGCCGAAAACTTGGTTATTATATCATTCTGTCACTGAAGAATGTTATGGTTACTATAAGTATGAATTTGTAATAGGTTTAGGAGTATTACAACACATCTGAAGCCAAAAACGATAGAGTTCTTATTTTGATCCTGTGAGTTGTGGTTGAACTCCTCTTTTGAGTTTCATGGAAAGTGTGATTCTAATTATAAAGGTGTGGTTTCAAACACAGGAGAATTAAATGTTGGATCATAATATGCTGTTGTTCTTATGGTCTTCGGTAAGCGACGAAAAAGCTATTCATTATTGGGTTTCACTGTAGAGGTTTTGGGTGGATGGGAGACGCCTAAGTTGACGGGAGTCCTTTTTATAGATTAACAGCTTTTTTCATACACTTCTGAGTTTTTAAGAAATTCTCCTCGCCACACATGTTTCAATATCATAATTTTCCTCGCTACACGTGAGAAATTTTCCTCGCCACACATTTTTAAATATCATAGACCTTCTGCTAAGTGAGCACCTGTCTCAAGCGGCAGTTGACACCTAAAAGGGGCATTTTGTTAAATATTATTAATTGATGAGGCGGGCACCATAAGTTTGTTTTACCACAACCTTTTAGAAGGTCTCCAATACGGCGTATGCATATTAATTTCCCGCCACAAAGCACGGGTTTGACGCCAGGCGATCACGGGGGACGTGTGTGTCACATCACTGTCACAGACAACGGCATAATATTCGTTTCTCATACAATTAGCGTTTTTTTTTTGGTTTTTTTTTTTTTTTTTTTTTTTTAGAAATTTAAGTCCACAAATGCCAAACTGGTATTCATATAGTACTTCCCGAGCCATATATAAAGAAAAATTTCCATCTGCCTTTAATAAGTATTCTTTATTTCCATAAGATTAGTAGTATCCCGCTTGTCCCCACAGATAACGGCTCGTATCTCGCCATATCCCGCCAAGCGAGTCTAGGCAATCAGGTAGGCAGTTGTGGTGGGAAATTAATATGCATATCTCCTATATGATAGTAGCTATATTGATACTCCTTTCAAATCAATTTACAATATATGAAGATAATCCTCTTCTGTTTATTCTAACTGAATGCTCTGATTCCCAAGATCACATGACCACTTTTCGTGTGAAGTTGAGACTGCACGTGAGTTTCCATCGGAGCAAAGGAATTGCATAGTCCTCTGGTCGTGATTTTTTTAAACAAAGCGTATACAAATCGTTTATCAAAATGATAAAGCATGACCTGTAGAACAAAATGACAAGAAAGGCACACGAGAAACATCCTGGCGAAGGTAGAAAGGATCTGGCGAACGTTTTGTGAGAAGTCGCAAATGTAATTTATTGATGGACCACTGGCGAAAGATCTTGAACCGTTAGGTAAGCTGAGCTCCTCTACAAACTTTTGAATACTATCAACAGACAACTGAACGGTTATGCTTTGCACGATTTTCAAAATTGTATTAGGACTTAGCAAGTTCAAAGAAATCGACGTCACAGCCAAAATTGTAGAGAAACCAGTGTGACGCAATTTATTCTATGCTGTACTACTTCAAGGGTTATGATAAAGTATGTCTGTGTGCCAACACAGAGATATTGTTTTTCAAGGAAATCTTTCTTTCTTTCTTTCTTTCTTTCTTTCTTTCTTTCTTTCTTTCTTTCTTTTTCTTTACAGATTTGTCCGACATCTCATTTGAAAAGTATTATACGCAGAAACTCCAAATTTGACATGATTATACTTCCATACATGAACTCTTGAGTTTTTTGTAAACGGGTTAAATGGTTTTGAAAATTATGCAAATTAGGACCACTTGAAAATTTAAATCTTTAATATCTCTAAAACTATTATAGGTAGTTCTTCAATTTACAAATTTGTAACACTGCACATTTTTGTAATTTATATGTGACCTCTAAGGCTCAAAGGTCAAGGTTATTTTGCCATTTGAAATTATCTGCTAGCCGCAACTCGGTCACTTTTTATCTAATTTTGTTCATGTAAGGCTCAAATTGTACATGTTATAACACTGCAAACTTTTGTAATTTACATACGCCCTCTAAAGGTCAAAAGTTATTTGACCCTTTGAAATTTTCACTCAATTTCGGTCATGCTCAAATTGCAAATATTGCAACACTGCATATTTTTATAATATACATGTGACCTTTAAAAGTCAAGGTCAAGGTCATTTCGACTTTGAAATTTTCATCTGGTCATATTTTGCAGCTTTTGAAGCCACACAGATGTGCTTTGAAGCAAATCTTCTTTTCTAGTTATCTTTGCATTTTTAGCTTTTAGTTATAATACTGGCTTTATTTATTTATTTGTTCTTTGGTTCGTTTGAATATTCATTCATAAATAAATGCACATAAAGCTCAACAAGCTGGACAACAGCCAAAGGTTCTCAGTGCACCTAAGAAATTTACCATTTGTGTAATATTGTCTGAATCTCCATTGATGAATGACACGAAAAGGAAATAACATTTCATTCATATTGAAGGAAGTATTTATTTTATTCAAAATGAATGAAGAGCGATACAACTCTATGGTGCATCCTAAGATCCTTTCTAGACTGCAAAACGTCTGTGATATATAATATACGGTGACTGCAACTGCTGCATGTCACGTCAAGGGAACATTGAAAAAGAAAGACCAAACGTCATTCTAAATTAAAGTTGCTAAATTTTATTGAAACACATATAATGCCCTGTCCCCATGTGTCCATTACAAAGAACAGAATGTATCACAAAGTTGGACACCCTTTATCTTCACACACAATGTAACGTGATTTTATATGTACACATTAACGTTTCGGCACATTGAAACACTGCACAGTTTATCCCAGGTGCTATAAAGGGCAACCAGTAACATCTTTCGTCAATGAGACTGGTATGAAACGGGACGACAGTCGCCTAAGTTTGAAGGGGCGGTCAGCTGAGATAAAAATCGTAATAAAAATCTTTGATATATGCAAATTTATACTCTCTGTGTTTTTTAGTCTCTTATATGATGAATTTGCTACGATTCTGTTTTGCCATTATAGATGGAATGTTACATAGCCTGCTACGACAATTGGCTAAAGTAAATTATCTCTTATGCACATGTATGTCCGACAGAGCCTGCCCTCTGGTGTTATTTTGACAAACTAAAAAAAAAAAAAGCCTGTTTTCCGGTCCTGCTTTCCCTCCACACTCTCCTGCCTTCCACAACAATGTTTCTTTCCCCGAGCATTCGATCGATGGCAATTCATACTTTCACGTATATTTAAATATAAACTTAAATTGCTTTGCCTTGTCCTTGTTTGGCGAGGCTACACAAAAAAAAACCAACAAAAACAAAATTAAATAAATAAATAAATAAATAAATAAATAAATAAATAAATAAATAAATAAATAAATAAATAAATAAATAAACAAATAAAATGCACTGGTAATGAGAATAGAGTTGAAAATGTAATGAAGGACGGAGACCACGCAGGCAGATACTGGTATTGAATTTGACCATGACATCAGCGGACGCACTCATAATTAACAAAAAGACTGTGTGAACAGCCCGTGCTCAGCTGACTTAAATTCGTTTACAAAATCAAAATTGCAGCTGAATAGACCTACGTTGAGCTTTAGTTGCGTGCATATGACATTAAGAAGTACTTCTAAAATTTGCCCAAAGTAAAATTCATTAAAATTATAAATTTTAGTGCAGCATGAGAAATTAAACAATATTGAAAGAGAAGTTTAAAAAGAACATTGCTACTTGGTGTAGAAAATAAATGACATTGAGCATTAAAATGTCCACTGACTTTCATAGTTATCAATAGGAAAGGCGCATTTATAGATAGGTGCCCAAATTGAAAAAATCGTTAAAATCAGAAATCAACAGCAGTGCCACCTAGTGAACAAGTTTGTTTCATCCTTTCACAAGGACCAAATCCACAAAGTTTCAGCTTAATTGTAGTGACGGTTCTGGAGAAGAAGTTGAAAATAGCAAAAACACACTATAGCAAAAAAAATTATGAAATATAGAAAAAAATGCAGTGCCACCTGGTGAAGAAATGAAAAACAAGGAGTCCCTAGGAGTGTTCCTGTGTGAGATCAAAGCAATTGGGTGAGCGGTTTCTTAAGAGAAAATTCTTGTACACTTGCTCAAAAAAGAACAATAAAAAAAAAAAGGTCACAGGAGCATGACCATTTGAACAAACTTGGCAAGGATCCACCAAAGGCACATCCCCACCAAGTATGACGTGCATCTGACCAATGGTTTTAGAGAAGAAGTCGAAAATGTGAATTGTTGGCGATGGACGGAGGACCATAAGATAAACTCAGCCTACTGACAAGTCAGCTGCCCTAAAAATTGACACTAACGACATATAAAACAGGACAAACGGTGTGTGTGTGTGTGTGTGTGTGTGTGTGTGTGTGGATCTGTTTGAGGGAGAAGGGTTAAAAATCACGAAGAACAACCATAGAAAAGAGGACTTGAAAAGATCTTGATATCCAAACAAATAGCACCCTTACCTCATACCAATCTGTTGCACACAAACTCTCCGTTACGGAGAAGATTGTCGTCATATATAAGAAACACAATGTAACCATTATTCCAGAATATGCAGCTTCTTTGTTTTAAATACAAACTGTAAAAGTCTATTTGAAAAGAAATACAAACTTCAAATACAGGCTTGTAACGCAAGTTCGCGCATCTGACTATATGTATAGGTGAAGGTCTGAGAAGACGGCGCCCGTCTTCACAAAAAGTTTTAGAAAAATGTTTTCCCATTCTCCAGGTTCGGCACAGCGTTTGGTATCTGAGGCTTTTGTCTTACTGGTTACTCAGCTCTCCATGCATGTTGTAAACGAAGAGGCAGGATCCAAGTTGAGGCTCTTTACTCTCCGATCTTTATATAGCAGTTCTCATAGCAGGCAATCTCTCCGAATCTTCTCACAGCAAATCATGGCAGAGCAAGTGGGTATGGCCTTATACACGACAGAGTGATGCAATACACCAAGATACTGGCACATATTCTATAAGTTCCCGTATAACGCTTGGGTATACTCCATTTCGATGGTTTCATGCGCAAAAACAATATGGTTGCTTTTCTGTTTCCTGTTTTAGCTCTCTCTCTCTCTCTCTCTCTCTCTCTCTCTCTCTCTCTCTCTCTCTCTCTCCCTCCAAATTTTGACTAGGTAGGCCTAGTGCTCTCAAAATATCTTTTTCAGTATATTCACCTTTGTAACAAAGCAAAACACAAAAATTGTGAGGACCCCAATAAATTGTCTCTATGAGGACACAGTCCCGTATCCGTTAGCTTTTAATGCAAATATCTCACCGAAGTCTGGTAGATGTCCGATGTGATTGAAGTAAACAATTTCCATTTTGCTTTTCCCGCCAAATCATTATATTCAACCGGTAATGAACACAAGATCTGTGTTTGTAACTTTGGATCTTTTTCTGGCGGATGGCACCAAGTGTCCTCCAAAAGAAAGAAAAATTGATCGTAATTTGTGTCCCATAATGGCACCAATAATTTTGGTTGTAGCCACGACCGTGATTTCTAGGCAAGGAAACTAACAGCATTATGTTGTTCCTTTTTCACATTGTCTTCTACATTGAAATCCGTCCATATCTATTATGGCCGACCTTGTCTCTCCTGGCTTGTTGAGTGGTTCAATTTTCGCAAGCCTTTGTCCGATTCACAGATTCAATGATTGTCATCAGTAGTACGCGGTATCAGTTATGCACTTTCTGGGTTCGATCAATTATATCTACAGCGGGATACCAGTACTGCAATTATTTATCCTTATCTTATTTATGAGTATATATAAAACTATACAATCATAAACCATTGCATATACTACTGATAAGAATCAATTTACAATCACATTGATCTCATCAATCCACAATTCTTCAATCAATATAACCATCCCATAATTAATATCAATCGACTAGTAATAACAATTTATAGTTAATATCAATTCAATAACACATTTATTTTTATGCATGAGTTAAGACTAACAGTGATGAACATTGGAACAAGTATTAACCAGCACCATTAATAAAACCCTCTGATCTACTCAGTTCTGGACATGGTCCCTTGGCTGGTTCCGCTCCATCACAAATAGCACATCTCATTTGCTCAAGTCGCCTCTTCCTATATGTGGTATTGTGTGGGTGAGCAAACTCTGTGAATGGATGAAGTGGTCTTGGAGGGTTGACTGTTACTTTAGTCTCAGGTTGACTTGGCTCTGGTTCAAGTTCAAGTTCAAGTTCAAGTTCAAGTTCAACTTCCAACTCCTGCTGCTGCCCCTCAGCAGTCTGGTCAACCTGACTGGTTGGTGCAAACTGAGCTGCTGTTGGTTGTGGTACTGCACTATTTCTTGAGTTTCTGACAGGTCTTGTTTTGTCGTCATCTCATACTAAAGTTGGATCAACCAATTTCAATTCATTTCTGTTTACCGTTTTTGTTTTTTCCGGTCTGTTGATGACGTATCCAGCATACGGGTCCGCGCATGTGCATCACTTGATACTGTGGGTCCCATTTTGACATATATGTTAGGGATGGTTCAACATTTTCATCATTTTTGAATTAGTACTTACAGTATGCAAGGGGGGAGGGGGTTAAATGGGTCTGTACACTTTCACAGGATATGGAAAATGATGGTCAATTTTGGCCTGTTTTGTGCAATTTTGCTATGATTTGGGGGGAAAATCATCATTTTTAAAGTACTAATTTGGGGGGGAGGGAGGGGGGTCATGAAATTTAGTACCCTAAGTACTAATTCAAAAATGATGATAATGTTGAACCTTCCCTTAGTGTTTCTTGGGCCTTGAGGATCACAGTATCTCCTACCTGAATGTATGCTGCATTGGCTTGCTTTCTTATCTATTCACTGTCTCGAGTTTTCCAGGCTATGGCTGGCCATTGTCAGTGTGTCAGACAGGTCACCAAGTCTACCTTTCTAATGCATTTGTGCCACTTTTAGAACTAAGCACTTTTGTCAAAGGAAGTCTTGCACGCCTTCCATGCATCAAGAAGGAGTGTGTGTAACCTGTGACATTACTGTCACTATTTCTATAGGCCAATAATGCATTGGGAAGTTGCTCTTCTCATTTTCTTGCCTCATCGTTTACCAAGCGAAAATCATTTCTTTCAGAGCTCTATTGAACCTTTCAATTTTGCCAATTGCTTGTGGATTGGATCCAGTCGTTTGTCTGTGGTCATCATCTAAACCTTTCAGGTTTTCCCTAAAAAATCTGGCATCTGGCATTCAGATATTAGCGGGAAAAGCGTCATTAGGGTGGAATAAGTTAAAGTGCAAACGACATGGCCTATTAAAGTTAGTGCGCATAGCTTTGTCAGTTCTGTCATAGCAGTCCTATGGTCCATCACAGTCTTTTGGCAATCTGAATTTTTTGACATTTGATTTTGCAAAAACATTGAAATTTACACCGATTTAATAAATGTTCGCTACCAGTATGACATTTCAGTTTGCCAAAGTAATTGTGATCATACTGATATACATATGCTTGCACAAAGCACTGTTACCCCCAGCATCAATCACAAGTTTTCTGTCAGCTGTGAAACATCTGTATTTAAATTTAATGTCGTTCACCAACACACCCAGCTTTTTCTCTTAAATTCCCCAAAATATGTGTACACCCGGCACGACATTGAAATAAGGAGAATAAAAACCACATTGCGACGCGCACCTGTATATGTGTGCAGTTTTAGATATAGTTACATATAATTTCATCAGAATCATCCTAACAATTACCCATTTCATCACAACCAATTGCCGTACAGTGCATTCCGTGTTAGCACATTGCAAATGAAATTATCTACACTTACATAAAATAAAGTAATTAGTCCCTGAATTTTAGAATATTACAGCAGAATGAAACCTGTTGAGAACCGTTGATGACATTGTGTATATGATTTATTGTGAAGATTGCTATTCAAGTTTCCAAAGTACAGTTCAGTTCCCTAATGGGGACACCTTTTAAAGTGCATATTTGGCACTTTTATCCTTCTACTGCATGGTTCCAAATGTACTCTTGCAGATCCCCGGAGACGCCTTTCCAGGTGACCATCTAAACAATGAAAAGCAAGAATACAAGAAATACTTTCTTCTCTCAGTACATAATTTGGAACAGGGAAACATTCTTTCAAAGCACTCATTCAGGAGTTGAGCCTTGGTACCTGTAAAACGTTTATATAAATGTGGAACACAAATTTTATTTGCATTCAATGCATTTCTTCCTTTTGTACAAAGGTCAAGATTTTGTACTTGCCAGAGAGCAAGCATAACTGAGGGCATGTTTCTAATCTTTATATTTCAAACATACTTGACACATGGTCTGATCGTGTTTCTTCCTTAGAAGTGATGTTGACTGTAATAATACCTTCACACCAGAGTCGTGTTATCTATTTGGGCCCCTGACGTGGTCCCGACAATACCCTGCCCACACGATTCTATGTTCCGTTGTCCCTTTTCTTGTAAAAAGAAGACTCAATAAATAGCTCTGTTTAGCACTGGTTGGGCTCAATGCCCGCGCCGAGGGAGGCTATTGACCTGGTGCATGCTTTAATCATATATCTTACCTAAAATTCTCAGAAATATATATATATATATATATATATATTGACATCAAATTTAAGGAACAAACATTGCTGCAAATTTTGAGCGGGAATGTACTAGTTTTGGGCTGTGGAATCAGGAATGGGTCAGCAACGTTAGATTCATCAAGTATATTAATCACCACCATGCCGTATGCTGCAAGAACAAAATGCTAACAAATTACCCCATATATATATATCTGAAAAAATATTGATATATTCCTATAGACTGATGGAAAATGTAGAGCTGAGTGGCATGGTGAATTTGGTAAATATTTTAATTTCATCGAAAATTGCAATCTGCATAGTTGGCAGTTCCCACACTAGAAAGATCATAATTTTGTTGTTGGGGCTAAATAGACTACCTAAACTTCAACCTGTAGTGGGGATAAATTCCTCATGTATGCCGGCATGAATGAATCCCGCAGCCTGTGCAAGGGATAAATTGCCGGCATCACAAACAACTATTCATTTGTGATCATTTGTCAACTGCTGAACCGCCTATTCTGAACGTGTGCTTCATTCATAGCATCAGTGAATAGATGCCTTTGAAATTCATGAATGCAGAGGATGGAGTTAGTTACTGCTGACGTCCAATGAGTTATACTGATATAATTCCGGGACTATTATTACTTCATATTGTATGGCAAAGACACCATTACATGCACGAGGATTCCCCAAAGTTCCACACAACAATGATCGATATACATATACCTGTCCAGTGACTTGTATACTGAATCTTGGCTGTATGAGGAAATGATCAAGTGCATACATATGTCCATAGCATTGCTGGTGACGCTGGCGCTATTGCAATTCTATGTTAGAAGCGCTTCTCTGAAAATTTAGTTCTTAACATTTAAAAGTTAACATTTAAAAATTTGCTTGACGAGTACTGCTTCATTTTCCATAAGAAAATAATGTTTCCCATTTTTGGGTGTTTGTGTTATTTTTGTTTTTTCACAAAAACAAGTAGAATTAATGTGTGTGTGTGTGTGTGTTTTAAGCAATTAAAATTCAACTTCTAAAAATTTATCGAGATTTCATTATTTTTAATAGCATACCAAATGTGTACTTTTCTCTAAAAGTACACATTTGGATTAAAACATTAAAAATGATGACAATTTTGAATGGTCCGTACACAAGCCATACATCGAGATAAGTGGCTGACAATTTGATAATATAACATAAAGAGTGGATAAACAACATTTTTTGTTCCTGATCACCACAGTGGCCAAATTTATAATAAACTAATTATATTCTTGCACGTCCAGCATGCTCCACGTCTTGTTGTGGGTAGATGACACATCACGTTTTTCAGCAATGTTATGTCCCATGTTATTTATTTTAATCAGTTCTGTGAGTAAAGCTTTACTGTTAGGTAAAGATTGGTCGTATTTACATCTATAAACATAATTCTCACCACATAATTATGAATAAAAGGTAATAAAAAATACCCACATTACTGGAACATAATACTTCTTGCATATAAAAATGGACAACTGTAGCGTCATTCATTTTACACTTTTTCAGTACTTGAGTCCAAAAATTCTGTACTATTTTACAGGTCCAAAATACGTGGGTGATGGTTTCTATATCTTTTCCACGGAAGGAACATAGATAACTGTATATTAAATTTCATTCAGGTAATCTTTCATTACTATACACATATCTGTACATAAATTTGAATTAAAAAATTTCTAAGATCAGATGATAATAATGCCTTATATGCATGTATGTTCCACAGAGCGTTTTTCTATTCTTCCTCATCCATCTGTACATTTAAATCTCTTTTGCATTAAAAAATTAGGGGAGTGTACATGAGATTATGTATGCTTGAATGAGCATTATATGTAAACTTAGCAACTTAGTCTGCCTCTACCATTTTTTTGAAATTGCTTTTTATCTTTGTAGTACTCCATGGATTTGTCAAGTCTGTTTGCCAACACAAACATATTGTTTTTGTAGGAATTCTTTCTTTCTTTCTTTCTTTCTTTCTTTCTTTCTTTCTTTCTTTCTTTCTTTCTTTCTATCAAATTTGTCCGACATTTCATTTAAAAAGTATTATACGTAGGTACTCAAAACGCGGCTTGATTATACTTCCATGCATGAAATCTAGAGTTTTTGTAAAGAGGTTCAATGGTATTTAAAGTTTTGCAAATTAGGGCCATTTGGAAATTTAAATCTTGAGTATCTCCAAAACTATGATGGGTACAGGTACCCAATCCAACGTTGTTTAATTTGTTTAATACGAATAATACTGCATATTTTTGTAATTTACATGTGACCTCTAAAGGTCAAAGGTAAGGTCATTTTGCCACTTACAATTTTCTTCTTGTCATAACTCAATCAATTTTCATCCAATGTTGATCATGTTGGGCTCAAATTGTAGGTATTGTAATACTGCATATTTTTGTAATATACAGATAACCTCTGAAGGTCAAAGTTCAAGGCCATTTTGGCCTTTGAAAGTTTCATGTAGCCATCACTTGGTCAGTTTTTTAATCATGTTGGAGTCTAATTGTAGCTATTGGAATACTGCATGTTTTTGTAATTTACATGTGACATACAAAACTGCAGTGTTACAAACATATAAATTGAAGTTAGATTGGTTACCTGTATCTATAACAGTTTTGGAGATATTCAAGATTTAATTTTCAAATGGCCCTATTTGCATAATTTTCAAAATCGTAGCCTCACTTCATAAAAAGACATGACCTCATGTCTGGGGCTTTAATTGTATCAAGCTTAGAGTTTTCAATTGTAATAGTGTCGCAGAAAATTGTCGCATAAAATTGCTGGTAAAGAATAAAGAAAGAAAGAAATAGAGAAACCCAACAAAAGCAGAATGTCTGTATTTGCACACAGACATAAAAATGTGTGTGCAGTTACTCTTGATAAGGGCAAAAAAGAGATACAAAAGGTACAAGACAGACAGACAGACAGACAGACAGACAGACACACACACACACACACACACACACACACAGTTGCTCTTGACGAGGGTTACAGAGGATTGCAAAGGATTACAAGGGATAAAAAAAGGTAAAACAGAGTAAAAACATCTGCAGTTACGCTTGACAAGGGTAACAAAGGGTCGCAAGGGATAAAAAAGTACAAGAAAGTAAAAAAAACATCTACAGTTACTCTTGACAAGGGCAACAAAGGTTACAAAAGATACAAAAGGAATAAAACACAAAAAACATCATTGATTTTTGCTTTTGACAAGGGTAACGAAGGGTTACAAGGTTTGAAAAAAGGCAGAAGGGAATAATCAACAGACAGAAAATGTTAAACTCAGGAGATTGTTAGTTATTGGTGCAAAAAAGTTTTCAAAAATGCAGAAAGGAAGAATCAACAGACAGAAAAAGGTTAAGATGAGGGGACACTCAGTCGTACCCCTTGTTACCAACGTTACGGGTGACAAAATATGGCAGGGTCTGGAGTCAGTGGCAAAATGAGACACATATTAATTACAAAGTTTAAATGTTGAATATCTTCAAAATTGTTGTAAGTAGAAGTGCCATTCCAACTTCAATTAATAGGTTTGTGCTAAAGGCGCATTAAATGAACAACAAACAATGGCTGTGGAATTTCAATTAGTCCTAATTCAGGCACAGTAAAACTTAAAATGTTGAATATATTTAGAACTATTCCAGGTAGAGATGCTATTCTAACTGCAATTTGTAGGTTTGTGCTGTAGGTGCATCTAATGAAGCACAGACAAAAGAAGTAGAATTTTAATTTATGCAAGTTAGGGGCACCTCAAAAGTTTAAATGTTGAATATATTCAAATATATTCTTGATAGAGGTGCTATTCCAACTTTATTTTATGGGTTTGTGTTGTAGACGCATCCAATAAGCTACACAAAAATTGTAGAATTTAAATTTATGTTAATTAGGGGCACTTGAAATGTTCAAATGTTGACAATCTCCTGAACTTTTATAAGTAGAGATGTCATTTCAACTTGAATTTATAGGTTTGTGCTGTAGGTACATCCAATGGACCACAAACAAAAGCTTTAGAATTTAATTTATACTAATTATGGAGCATTTGAAAAGTTTAAATTTTGAATTTGTTTAAAACTATTGCATGTAAAGATTCCATTCCAACTTCCATTTATAGGTTTGTGCTACAGATGCATCCGATGAACCACAACCAAAAGTTGTAGAATTTTGATTAATGTCAATTAGGGCCAATTTAAAAGTTTAAATGCGGCATATCTTAAAAGAAATTATAGATAGAAGCACCATTTACTAATTAATCATGGGTTTATGCTGAAGGATATATCAGATAAACCACGAACAGAAGCTGCAGCATTAAAATTTATGTAAATTTTGGAGGCAAACAGACCAATTTTCTTAGTAGCAAATCTTCTTTTCCAGTTTACTAGTGAAGCTGTTGACACATACCATTAAGTTCTTTCGTTTAATTCTTAATGCAGACAAGAAGTATGCAAAAACGATGATTTTGTCCTCCATATCACAATTCACCTCCATACATATGTACTGCTACAGGGTGAACTGACGGTAATGAGTCCCATCAACTCCTGCAAGGGATGATTCAACATTTTCATAATTTTCTAATTAGTGCTTACAGTACGCAAGGGGGGGGGGGCGGTATATGTCTGTACATTTTCACGGAATGTGGAAAATGATGGTCAAATTTTTGTCTATTTTGTGCAATTTTGGTATGATTTTTTTTTGAAAATCATCATTTTTAAAAATACCAATTTGGAGTGGAGCGAGGGAGGGAGGGACGGAGGGAGGGAGGGGGTCATGAAATTTATTAGCCTAAGTGCTCATTCAAAAATGATAATAATGTTGAACTACCCCTAGCCATAAATCTGATGTTTATTTTTTTGTTTCTGTTTTTTCGTGGTTGTAAATCTCCTTTTACGTAAACATTCATGTTTCTGATGGTAATGTTTTCTTTTCTTTTCTTTTTCTTTCTTTTTTGTGTGTGTAAATTTATATAATTAATTCTGATTGGTCATGGTGATTTTTGTACATGGAAATAAGTCTTCTGCCTGAAGCAGAAAGGACAGTTAAAGAATAAGTACCTTGGAGAGCACAATTGCCAGCACATTCCTTCCGGGGAGACCTCTACAAAACCACGCTGAGTTCTCCGTTTTCTGTCCTGTTACAGTTATTAAGTAAGTCAAATTTTATGTAACTTACAAGGTTCATTGTTCTGTGTTCTCATGTGCATACAATATATCCCTTGTGTACTTTTTACTTAACTTATCCGTTACAAATGCTTTTTTGGGTCTCCGTTGGGAGAAGTTGATCTAGTCCAGCTGTTCATTAGATGTGCTTGTAACAGGCAATGAAGTCTTACATTCTCTTTCCATGTTGTTCTCGGCTATTAATAATGTTTATTGTGTATTTTCAGAGACAGAAATTAACTTATTTTTCAAGTTGCCCAGTTTCCTATCATGTGAAAATTGTTATCTCATTAAAAGACACTGATATTTAAAATGTTGCAAATGTAAATGAACAAGAGCTATATTTGTCACTGCTATGAAAATGGCGTTTCCATACGAAGATTTTAGGAACTGTATTTAATGTTGTCACCATTGTTGGAAATGACATTTCCTGCTGAAGATAGAAAGTTGCCCAGGCACCGAAACACCCACTTATTTCGAGCCCTGATTTTCACTCATTGGTACCAGTGGCCATCATTGTAAGGTTTTTTGTTTTTTTGTTTTTGTTTTTGTTTTTGATTTGATTTGATTTTTTTCCTGGGGGTGGGGGGGGGGTGGGGGGTGGGGTGGGGGGGTGTCTCATGTATGAAACTTCTGTTTTCATGCCCTGTCCACAGAATTTTGTTTGTTAGACAAATACTAGATTTATGGAAACAATATACCTGTTGTTCAGGTGCACAAATTGCGTAAACTGTGAACTGTTTTCAGGCACCTAGTAATACATGTATATATATTCCCCAGGTATTTTTCACCACTTTATATCATTGAATACTGTCTGGGATGTCCAATATAGAGCTTCTATTTCCTAAAATGTACTCAGAAAACATGATTCCTGTATGTTAGGGATATGACAATACTCTGTTGACGGATTTTATCTGCTAATCAGACAAAGATCAGCATTCAGACAAATATCCCGTTTATTCTTTTACAGTGGTGTTGGTCACTTTTCTGTATGACAATAAGATAAGTAAAAGAAAGGTCAAACAACATTATAAATTTGTGTTTTGTATTGGCTTTTGCAGACAGACTGTATGTTAAACACATTCTGATATGTGACTAACAATGAGCCATCTCTATTTTTTCATGTATTGCATGGCATTAGCGACTACACTGGATTTTTGTTTTAGTATTGGGGTCCTGCAGTTTCAATTTGGTTTACCAAGTAAGATAACCTAGCTGCAACAAATATGTGTAAGGATGGTATGACCTGTTAAATTGGAGACATAGGATTTCCTTCAAAATGTTCTGACTTAATTATTTTTTTGGAATTGGAGATATTAATATTTACCTTGGGAACTGGGATCTGGACATCCCCCCCCCCCTTCCCGCTTACAGCCCCCCCCCCCCGCATTAAAACTATGCAAAGAACTGGGCAATTTTGGAGCTTGACTTCAGAAGAGTTTTTCGTGTGATTGCTATTGCCACTTGGCTTCACATTGTCTTTGTTTTGTTTTTGGTTTGTTTGTTTGGGCTTTTGTTTTTTGTTTTGTTTTTTTGTTTTTTGTTTGTTTTTGTTTTGGCGCTGGTAACTTGCTCAGGAAGATAATACGTCAAAAGAAAAAAACACTTTGAAAAGAAGTTTTTTCTGGTCAGGCTGATATTAAGGGTTTATCAAAGACTTAAGTTGAGTTGGAAAGGTCTTTCACTGTGTTGAATGATCTCTGCCCTGGTAAATCCACGGGGGGTAAATCTATACCTGTGTGTGTGGTACTAATAATGACTATCAGAGAAGATTTGCTGCACAGCAAATCTGTCTGGTGCCTTCAAAATGAGGACAGTTTAAAACGCTCCACTTTGCCATTGTTCAACATAATCTAAGTTTTGTAAATTAGCCTAATGTGTATAAATTAAAATGCTACAACTTTGGTTCTTGGTTCAGTGGATATGGCAATGTCACAAATTTGTAAACTGAAGTTTGAATGACACCACTATACACAGCAGTTGTAAAGCTATTCAAGATTGTAATTTTGTGTATTGCATAATTTGCATAAATTAAAAGCCTACAAATTTGGGTCATTGTTCCAAACCTACAAATTGAAGTTTCAATGGTACCTCTATGTATGATAGTTTTGAAGTTATTCAAGATTTAGATTTTGTCTATTTGCCTTATTCGCATAAATTAAAATCCTACAACTTTGCTTCATGGTTTATTGGATGTACCTAAGCCACAAACATATAGAGTGAAGTTGAAATGACACCTTTATGATAGTTTTGAAGCTATTCAATATTTAAATTTTGTGGATTCACCTAATTTGTATAAATTAAAAGTCCGCAACATTGGTTCATGGTTCATTAGATGCGGCTATGTCGTAAACCTACAAGTTAAAGTTGGAACGGCACCACTGTGTATTATAGTTTTGAAGTTGTTTACGATTGAAATTTTGTGTATTTGCCTAATTTGCATAAATTTAAATTTGACAGTTCTGTTTCATAAGATGCTTCTATGTTACAAACCTTTAAATCGAAGTTAGCATGGCACCTCTGTCTATAATACCTTCGAAGTTATCCAAAAAGATTTAAATTTTGTGTATTCACATAATTTGCATAAATTGAAATTTTACAGTTCTGTTTTATTGGATGCTTCTATGTTACAAACCTTTAAATCGAAGTTAGGATGGCACCTCTGTCTACAATAGTTATTCAAAAGATTTAAATTTTGTGTATTCACCTTATTTGCATAAATCAAAATTTAATTACTTTATGGTTCATTGGATTCAGCTATGTTACAAACCCTTAAATTGAAATTGGTATGACACCTCTATTTATAATATTTTCAAGCTATTCAAGATTTTAATTTTGAATATTCACCTAATTTGTATAAATTGAAATTCTATAACTTTGATTCATGGCTCATTGGGTGCGGCTTTGCCACAAACCTATACCATTTGAAGTTGGAACCGCTACTGTATCTATAATAGTTTTGGAGATATTCAACTTCTAAATTTTTCAATGCCCCTAAATAGCATAAATTGAAATTCCACAACTTTCATTTACTGTCCATTGTGTCGGCAGGTGTTACAGACCTAAACATGCACATTGGAATTTTGTGTCTGTCTGTAATAGTTTGGATGATATGGAGCTTTTGAAATTTTAATTGCCCCTCATTTGTTTAATTTTAAACATCATGACTATTCCAAACCAGGAGCGTAATTTCATTGGTAGGTAAGTCACCATGGCAAGTTTGGTGTTTTTTTTGGAATAATGATGTCCAAGAATAACTGCTGACATATTTGGTTGTTCATTGGTAGGTAAGTCACCATGGCAAGTTTGGTGTTTTTTTGGAATAATGGTGTCCAAGAATAACTGCTGACAAATTTGGTTGCTATGAAAAGAAAGAAACTAGAAAAGAAGATTTGCTTCCCAGCAAATCTGTCTGGGTGCCCCCCGAAATGAGAACAGTTTGGAATGCTACACTTTGCCATTGCTCAACATATACTAAATTTTGTGTATTACGCTAATTTCCATCAGAATCCTACAACTTTGGTCCTTGGTTCATTGGATGTGGCCATGTCACAAACTTATAAAGTAAAGTTTGAATGACACTACTATCTGTAATAGTTTTGAAGCGACTCAAGACTTTAATTTTTTCCATTTGCCAACTTTGCATAAATTAAAAGCCTACAACTTTGGTTTATGGTTCATTGAATGTGACTATGTCACATAGCTACAAATATAAGTTGAAATGGCACCTCTATGTATGATAATATTGAAGTTTTTCAAAGATTTAAATTTCTTTTATTCATCTTATTTGCATAAATTAAAAAACTGTACAATTTTGGATCATGATTCATTGGATGCAGCTATGTCACAAACCCATAAAATGAAGTTGGCATGGCACCTCTATCTATAATAGTTTTGCAGCTATTCAAGATTTAAATTTTGCATAATCACCTAATTTTTGCATATATTAAAATCCTATAACTTTGGTTCTTAGTTCATTGGACGCGTCTTTGCCACAAACCTACAAATTGAAGTTGGAATGGCATATCTATCTATAATAGTTTTGGAGCTATTCAACTTTTAAAGTTTTCAATGCCTCTCATTAACATAATTTGAAATTCTACAACTTTCGAATACTGTCCATTATATTGGCAGGTTTCACAAACCTGTACGTGTCCATTCAAAATTTGTGTCTACATGCATTAGTTTGGACGATATGGAGCTTTTCAATTTTAGAAAGGCTCTAATTTGCATCATTTTAAACATGTTGATAATTCCAAATCAGATAGTCAACTGCCCTACCTGATCTGTTACCATGCCAAGTTTAAACATTGTATCATGCACGGTGTCTGAGAAAAGCTCCGGACAAATTATGTGGTGGGGGAGAGAGAGAGAGAGAGAGAGAGAGAGAGAGAGAGAGAGAGAGAGAGAGAGAGAGAGAGTGAGAGAGAGAGAGAGAGAGAGAGAGAGAGAGAGAGAGAGAGAGAGAGTTATATTTCAAATTTTTATAGCAGAATAATTCATCACATGAAGGTCCCTGTTCAAGGTGATGCCTGTTTAGAAAACAGGGTCCTTGACATATGGACAGGGACCCAGAGCCACCAGCCACATAAAAAATGGCCTGGCAGTTATCCAAGCAAGAAGCAAGAAAATGCTGCTGTGACCAACCTGCCGCCCATCTTCTTACACACGCACAGCTACGAAAACATGCATGTCCATTGATAAGGCAGACCCCATGGGGCTCAGTTAACAGCACTGTAGGCAGGCTTGCATATTCAGCGGACTCTGTCTTAAACCTTATCTTCAGCCAATCAGCAGTGAGCAGAACGGTTTTGTAGGCACACTGGACCCAAACATGGGGTTCCCCTAAGAGGGTTTGCATGGTGATTATGATCTTTTTTACACAAAAGTATTGAGTGATGATTGTTCCATTAAATACTGCAACATGTGAATCTGACTTGACATCATACATAATTCATGATTACAGTCTAAACTATATTTGTCAATGTAACAAATCGTTTTATATTCAACACAATGTGCGCCCTTTCCCCCCTTCCACAAGAACGTATTCAGACAATTAACATGGCAAAAAAAGCTTCAAACTTGCCACATTTAGTTGCACTTCTAGAACTTTTGTTCACTGTCCATTGACAGATGTCTCAATTCTACATGTGTAAATTAGAACTTTGTGTCTATCTGCAATAGTTTGGAAGATATGGAGCTTTTAAAATTTGAACTGCCCCTAATTTGCATAATTTTACACATCACGACTATTCCAGGTCAGGTGCTTATGTTCACCAGTAGGTCAGTCACCATGGCAAGTTACGTGGTTTTCGGAATAGAAGGGTCCGAGAAAAACTCTGGACAAATCTGGTCGTAAAGAAGAACGAAAGTAAGAAAGAAAGAAAGAAAGAATAAATTCTTGGAAAAACAAAATGTCTCAGTTGGCACCCAAACATAGCTAGAAAAGATTTGCTTCACAGCAAATCTGTCTGGGTGCCTTCAAAATGAGAACAGTTTGGAATGCTACACTTTGCCTTTTTTTTCCAACATGATATAAATTTCGTGTATTACCCTAATTTCCATGAAATAGAATGCCACTACTTTGGTGCTCAGTTCATTGGATGTGGCCATGTCACAAACTTATAAAATGAAGTTTGAATGAAACTAGCATCTGGAATTGTTTTCAAGCTTTCCAACATTTAAATTATGTGCATTTCCCTAAAATCATAAATTGAAAGCCTGCAGCTCTGGTTTATGGTTCATTGGATGGGGCTTTGCCACAAACCCATAAATTTAAGTAGGAATGGCACCTCTATCTATAACAGTTTTGAAGCCATTCAAGATTTACATTTTGCATGTTCACTTAATTTACATAAATTAAAAAACTTTGGTTCATGGTTCATTGGATGCAGCTTTGCCACAAACCTATAAATTGAAGTTGGAATGATATGTCTATGTACAATAGTTTTGGAGATATTAAACTTTGAAATTTTTCAAAGCCCCTTATTAGCATAATCTGAAATTCTACAACTTATACTGTCCATTATATTGGCAGGTGTCACAAACCTATATTTGCACATTGAAATATTGAGTATCTGCAATAGTTCGGAAGATATAGAGCTTTTTAAAATTTTAATTGCTCCTAGTTTGCATACTTTTAAACATCATGACTATTCCAAACCAGGCGCACAATTTCACTGGTGGGTGAGTCCCCATGGCAAGTTTGGTGGTTTTCCGAATAATAGTGTCAGAGAATAACTCCGGACAAGTGTGGTCTAAAGAAAAAAGGAAGAAAGAAGGAAAGAAAAAAAGAATTCTTGCAAAATGTCTGGGTTAGCACCCAGACATAAATAAAGAACGCGAGGTAAAACAATATGTCTGGGTTGGCTCCCAAGAAAGAAAGAAAGAAAGAAAGAAAGAAAGAAAGAAAGAAAGAAAGAAAGAAAGAAAGCCGCAGTCCTGTGGGACACAGGTGGACTAGAGTGGGGAGCCGGGTGGGGAAAAAGAGGGCGATGAGGCGACGTAAACCATGGTAATTAATCCTCATCAGCTTGTGCTGTGCTGGCAGGTGTGCTGAGATAACAATATTTTATTTAAGTTCCATATTTGGGGAAATTGAGGTTTACGAAATTTCCATTAAATGATCATGAACACTGAAACGCATAGAGGTGGGGGGGGGAGGGGGAGGGTGTCGAGGTGCAGCAAAAGCCAGGACTAATCCCAAAGTAGCCCCACGACCCTGCACTTATCGAAAGCGGAAGCGGAACTTTCTACTGCTTGGCATGGCGTGACTGGTTTGCGCGATCATAATATAAGCGGCCCTTCAGTCTGAATATTTGAACGAGAGATAAGGAGCGACTGAGGCAAATGTGACAATGAAATGTTGCAGTATCCATGTTCTTAGTGCCGACTTGCCCCTAGCACATATAGAATCTCAAAAAAATGACCTTTCTTTCCAAAGTAGGTCGCATAGCCGGTAAGTTACCTTGCGATTCTGTTATTCTTTGGAATGTTATATTCGCGAATAGACAGACAGCTGTAACCATTTTTGTGTGAAGCAAAGACTATAAATACGTGTAAAATGTAATTACATTTTTATTTGCAGATTGGGCTTTCAGTTCAGTGTGTCTCAGGGCATTGATTTGGTGCAAGGTAAACTTGCCTTGTCGCGTGGAGACATCAGCGTGATGTAATGTGGTGAACTGAAAAGTGACAAAATAAAGACTTGACGTTGAAAATCTGCGGATGTAAAAATGTATTTGGGAATTTGTGTGTAATCTTTAGCATTAACCACAGCGCCAAAAAATTAAGGAGACATTCATTATTTTACTAGATTTTGTGTTATATTGCAGAGGGGCGCTAGTTGGGCTGTAAAAAACCGGCTTGGCGTACAATTGGGGATTGAACCGAAACATGGGGAAAGGTGGACAGAGGGGTGAAAAGTCGTCTCCCAGGGGCGATTCGCTTGTATCATGGGACGTCGTACGCACACACAACAAGAGGGATGACAAGTGGATTGTCATTGACAACCAAGTTTATGACATTACAGAATGGGCCAAGAAGCACCGGGTCA
Source organism: Hermodice carunculata (assembly GCA_964020975.1). Lineage (NCBI taxonomy): Eukaryota > Metazoa > Annelida > Polychaeta > Eunicida > Amphinomidae > Hermodice > Hermodice carunculata. Next base: position 64,435,914 of record OZ026618.1, on the reverse strand, counting down.
TTTCTCATTATGCTGGACAGGATGCAACGGTGAGTGCAAGCTAGGAGGGCTGAAGTATACTATGCATACCTTGATTCCTCCAGGCTCCAAGAGTAAACCGACCAGTGTCTGTATACATCCCTCTCCTTGTAGAGATAATATGAAGTGAACTTGGCCACATACGTCCACAAAGTTTGTGACAAACCATGCAAAATGCTAGCTTGCGATTATCTTAGGAAAACTGTTTTTCCCTTTTAGTGCAGACACTGTAGCCAAAGACATGAATAATGGTTTATTGACAAATAATACAAGCAGTCATATACATTTACAAAAATGTGAACAATAAATATTCTGAACCATTTATAAGGGTTTACATATACATACACAATATGGGCATGGAAGTTATAAACTCATGAATCTTGAGTGTTTCTATTTTGACTATAAACTATACCCATCTATACCAACTGCCCCTCATCATCAGGGACAATCCATGAAATTAGTTGAAAGTTTTCTCCAATTTATGGTGTATGCCCCTGATGATCTTGACGACTTGCCCCTGAAATGACTTTCAATGTTGGCATCCCTGAGATAGCAGGTCCATGGTATACCATAGCGCCATATTACACTATTTATAGGGCTCCATGACCATGTCACCCTATGTGATACAAATTACAAGTAACTAATTGAAATAGATATTACCACATATTACTAATTTGTACCAGCACTGCTAATTTATGGTTAAGGAAACCCACACTAAGCTAATGGAATGACATGCTGTCATGTGAGCCACCTGGTGGCCTGCAGAGATCCCCAACTAGTTGTAGGTGCACCTGTGAAACTGGAAACCTTTTAAAAATTGACTATCTAGATTCAGTCAGCCTGATTGAGTGTCATTTACTATAATTGGGAACAGTGCCAACTGCTGTTTGCAGACAGACCATCATGAAATTAGGTCATGTTGATTGCTTTATATATCTAGGATTTGGGGGGGGGGGGGGGAGAGGAAGCTGAAATAGGATGCTATAGGTTTTAGCAGCATGTAGGCCCCACCAAGGGGTTTGCCTGTCCAGGAGAGCCCCCAGAAGCTCATGGATTTTGTACATTTCTAGAGCCTGCATAGAACAGTGTTTCTTGTCATCAGAATTGTCTTCTAATTTTTAAAAACTTATTTTTTATGGAGGGGGGGGGGGAATAGAGGTACATTCTGCCAGTGCTCCACCCTGGAACGGTGCCTGATTTATGTTCAGTTCAGTATTCTAATTCACTGGTAACAGCCTTAAATACAAATATCTTTACACTAATGGTGCAGATAACTGGTAGCATCATGCAGGAATCATGCTACAGTACACAGTTATCTCTCTTAAATCCTAAAATGTTTTGTGTTTCACAGGTGCACCTATAACTCTTCAAATGTGCATCAAGTTTTGTCATAAATCACCCAGGTGGCTACAAAGTACTTAATTGTACACACCCTATTTTGTGTGTAACCATTTATATGCAATTAGGAACAATACCATTGCAACAATATGAATGAACAAAATCAGGAAGTCTCCAGCTCAAATCAGGCTGATCGTGATTTGAGCTGGAGATTTCCTGATTTTGGTCGTTCATATTGTTTCCGCTGGTTGCAGAAACGAAAGAAAACTGAATATAGTTGAAACTCACTTAAGAATTAATTGGCAAAACCTAGGTTAGCGCTAGGATTTTGAAATTAGTAGCCAAAATTTCCCTTTTTCCCGGAAAGACCAACAGAGACTTTGAATTTTTATAATTTATGCATTAAAACAGGGAATTTGGGGGAAATTTTAGTCGCCAGTTACTACTTTTAGTAGCCATTTTGAGGTTTTAGTAGCATTTGGCTATTTTGGCTAGTGCTAGTGCTAACCTAGCAAAACTTAAACATGTAACAACAATTGCAAAGAAATCTCTAGCTTTATTAAAGTAAAAACTAAATAATCCAAGAATAGGCCAAGTAACTGTATTTGAATTATACTTGGGGAAAAAAAGTGGAGATCTACAAAATGCATGTTAAGAGTGAAACTTCTGAATTACATAAGGGGGTTTAGCAGTTGCGGTTTGGCATGTTATTTCATAAGTGACAAAATAAGTATTGTATACTGTGCAGAGAAAAAACTATTTATCTGATGGGCTGTATATATGGAATCTATCTTGATCAAATTACTCATGTAATACCATGATGCCAAAATTAAGCCCCCTTGACCTTTGACCCCATGACACGAAATACTTGTCTGGGCCTTATGTTTTATACGTTAGAACTACCCACTACCATTGATCTCTAGTGGGGAAATTTGCCGTGTATAAATTGCTACTCAATATGACTACCCCCTTTTCCCCAATGTATCATCCTGATGTTTATTTGATGCAGGATATATTGGAAGTATATGCAGTGGAATCTCCCCATTAAGACCACCTAAAGGACTGACAATATTGGTCTTAATGGGGGATATAATTTTAGTAAGGATAAACAAAAATGGTCCATAAATTGGTGATCTTAATATAGAAATGGTCTCATTATGAAGGTGGTCTTAATTGGATATTCTTCTGTATATATATATATATATATATATCAGGGGTCGAAATAAAACAAGTTTTTCAGTCCAAAAAAGATAGTTTTGTGGCAGGGCCGACAAACTTTGTGATCTGCCAGTCCTGTAGACCGATGGGATGTAATGGGAAACATTTTGGCGTTGCATTAAACAGAAAGCAATCTTGATGATTAAGGCTTTCAGCAGTGTTAATAGTGTTTCATGTTTGAAACTGCGATATTTTCAGTTTTGTGGAAAATATACTGTAAACAAGGGTGGGTATCGTTACTAATTTCTGCATCATGATGCTTTTCAGTTCAGAGCCATGTAATATGATTTGTATCACAATATATTATAAGAGTAAGTGGAGTGTTCACACAATTTGAATGTACACATCACAGTCAGTACTACAGCCCCTGTGCTGGTGTTTTGATAAATCATTCTCCCGTGTCTACATACACAACCAGTGAATTGATGATGAAGGCTTGAAATGCTGTTCATCTCCATACTGGGATGGTCTTGTTAAATTTCTTCATATGAAATTCATAAGTTATGGTAAAATTGAATTTTTTTTTATCGTATTGTGAACATTTGATACACAAGGAACGTATCAGGATACTGTTCAGTACAGGGTTAGTATTGCAGTATTTTGGTATTTTGATATACCAGTCTAGCTGACCCTGCTGTAAACACTGGCGCAGAAAATGCCATTCCATTCAGGCTTGAAAAAATACAAATTTAGGATTATATATTAATCACACAGGACTGACATGAGTCTCAATGAGTATCAGAGGGTGTAAATCCTGTGAACTGATAGACCCACCCATATATAATATATATATATATATATATATATATATATATATACATCCAAACTAGGTTGGAATAATGCAAATAAGTAGCAACAATAGTTGATTTTTACATATTTGTAATAGACCAGACATACAACAACAGGCCATGATCTGTCATCAGCAGTCAATTACAATTTACATGCATATGTAAATCACAAGGATTTGTTGTTTACACTCATGTCAAAGATGACACTTTTATGCTACCATATGGGGACCATTTGATCATCAGACCATCCTGTAGTGTCAACAGGTCATAGGCTGCTGATACATTTTTATTTGTTTGCTGACACTTGACATTCTGTGTTTAAATCAAGGATGCTTTCTTGCTGTCTGGCATTTCTTTTTAACCCTTTCCCCCTTGAATTAAGACTGAGTCAACAGCTTTCCTTGGCATGGGTTGGGCACTAAGTGCCCAACCCATGCCAAGGAAAGCTGTTGACCTGGGGCATGTGATCTTGATAAGTCTAATGTACATTTCTCAGTCAAATTGTTTTTCATAACTGTTGAAATTAGTTGAATACACTGAAGCAGACGACACTTGACCACCAGCCGGTTTTGGCCGGTTTGAGGGGGAAAGGGTTAACCTGCAGATTCTTTTCATGCCAAGAGCCTTCCTTTGTTGCGTTTTTTCTTAAATTTCATGTGCACTGTAGTTTGTTTGAAGCAAATCTTATTGTAATTTAACTCATTCCATACTATGGTCCCAGGCCTTGGTAAGTGGTTCTGGCACTGTCTGGCAAGTCCTGCTGCTGCTGCCCTTGCGGCAGCTGCAGCATGACTTGCCGGGCAGTGCCAGAACCACTGACTTAAGACTATAGGCGTGTTGGTACTTAAATGAAAGCTCTTTTCATGAAGAATTTAAATATGCAATTGTCATCTTAAATGTAGGTAAACATATGTAAATATCAGGGACTGGTATGGAATGAGTTAAAGCCCTCCAAGAGAAAAGACTCCAAACCTCACTGTTGGATGAAGAGATCAGTTGAGACTGAGACAGTTTAACTGCCAGATTTGGTATGTTGGCAGGTTTGTGACAGGGGAAACACAGGTATTATTTTGTTTGGCCTAATTGAGTGTTAAATCCATGGCATATATGGAAGTGCCCAAGTCACAGTATTCAACACCAAAGTGACAGTAGTACTTATAGTGTGATTTCTATTTCTATCTCATCATCACCATGGAAAAATGTATACATGTATGTAAAGGCTTGTTTCCTTTATTAAAGTTAATAACTATACTTTTGCAGGTATAAATATTCAGTTTGCAGTTGTAACAATATGCTATTTGGTTTGTTCAGAGATTATTGAAGGCTATTTGCAGATTCATACATTAGGTAAGACTTGTATGTGTCCAGCCCTCCCCCCCCCCAAAAAAAAACAAAAACAAAAGACCATATGCAAATGTTTCGTTGTAACTGGAGAGGGTAAATATCTGCCTTAGATCATCAGTAGTGTGATGTCGAGGTAGGTCATTTTTGCCCACTTCACCATTACTGAAATTATGTTCAGCACAATCTTAATCCCACATATCAGTTGACTGGCTGTCTGAAATCTCTGATATATCAGTTATGTATGAAGCCGGACAACATTTCACTGCCACTGGTGTTGCTGAATTCCAGCGGGAAACTCATTTGAATTTTGATGTCCCTACTGATACTTACATTATAATTCTCACCAGCTGTCCCCATCTCCAGAAATTAAAAATGCAAAACTTTTATCTGTAGAGACAGAAGTAGATCCAATGTCATAAATTCTCTTTAACCCTTGTGGACCGTGAGATTTCCAGTGTTGGGTCCCTAACAATGGTCCCCAGAATCTCTCTTAGGAATGAAACATCCTGTAGCAGGGGGTAGGTTTCTATGGCTACTGACTGGGTTTGCTCTGTCATGTTTTTCTGCAGATGTTCGTAGGATAATTTATTATAAATGTAACTCTGTGACTTGAATGTGCATCTAATTCTCCTGTCCATGTCATGGTTTTAACCCTCAAAGTGCTGATTTAAGACTCAGTCAACAGCTTTCCTCAGGACACTTTGCATGCATTGCGTGCAAAGTGTCCTGAGGAAAGCTGTTGACTAAGATTACTTTTTGCTTTAGATTAGACTTGCTGGTATTTGAATCAAAGGTATCTTCATGAGGAATTTGAATCTTCCGACCATTACATGTTTAATGGTAATAAGGAAAGGACTATATATAGCCATGATTAGTACATTCAGGGTGAAATAAGTATGGATGCTCACTGTCATTAAACGCGTTATTTTTTGCTTTCAGCATTCCATTGTCTTTCCTGTTATGGTCATAACTTAGGTCCAAAAAAGTCCCAAACAGTTTTCTTGTTTGTCTTATTTATTTTTACTTTTTTTCTTTCTTTCTACAGAAAAACTGTATAAAAAACAGGAAACATTATAGTATGAATAAATGCATAACCTTACTTAAACATGTGGCTTTAAGAGTAAGAGCCTCTTGTGGGTTTTTTTTGGGGGGGGGGGTGAGGGTTGAACTACAGTGACTAACAGAATGAAAAAAAGTTACACAATATGGAAGAATCCCTGTTTTATGGACTACATGTATCTTCGCTGGGGTGCTCAAGTGACCAATAGGCTGTGTGGTATTGTATCTTCCTCATACTCCATCAGCTGTTACATGTCTGCCGTGTCGGCACTGCGCTTGCGCTGTAAAGTCTATCACACAGGGTGTTCCACCTGTCTCTGTTGCTGGCAATTTCTTCTAGTTAGGGGTGTCCTATTGTTAGATTTTTTTTGTTCAAGATCATTGTTTACTGCTTTTATCCAGGTTGTTTTTTGTTTTCCTTTTGGTTTTTTGACTGTTAGGGATAATCTTGCTGGGGAGTTTTCGAGTAGTCTGAGTAGATATCCTAGCCATCTCAGTCTTCTTTTCTTTATTGTGTTGCTCCCATTTTTTCCTCTCCTGTATAGTTTCTCATTCTTGATGATATAGGGCCATTTGATTTGTAATATTTTGCATATTAAGGTTTCTGTGGAAGGCATCTATCTTGTCTATGTCTGTCTTTCTAAGAGTCCCTAGTTCACTGATGTATAGGAATATACTAGTTACATAGGTATTGAAGAGTCTTAGTATTGTTTTCAAGTTTAGTTTTTAACTTGTGAGCTTGTTGCATTGTTTTCTGAAGGACACTCTGGCAAGCTGTTTTCTTCTTTTTATGTCTTCTTCTGATACTACTTACTTTACTTTGGTTGAATGTAGTTATACATATGTAGTCCAGGCCTGCATAACCATACCCTTTTGCTGTCTGCATTTTGATGTAAGTACAGTGGTCCCCCCCCCCCCCCCCCCCCCCGTAAGGCCACGCTTAATGTAGCCAAAAATGGCCTTAAGGGGTGGCCTCTCATTAGGGGGAGAATATAAAGGAATTACCATACTTTCTGCACAAGAATTATGAGAATGCTGGGGTGGCCTCTGGTGAGAGGGGCCTTATTAGAGGGGTACCACTGTATACCCTGTAAGTAGGAACTATCTGTTGCAGACTTATTGTATTATGCTCTCTCCCTGTCACATCCGTTCTACATATATACAGCTGTCAATTTACCGTTTTCAGTATTTTATATGCAGCACGTTAAGTCACTGTCCAAAAAAATTTTTGTTCTGTTGAGCATGGTTAAAATTAGGGAAACCTATGGGGCAATATACCTGAGGTGACAGTTTATCAGAATGTTTAATATTACTATACAGTAAAACCTCCTTATACCAAACACCCTTGGGACCAGAAAAAAAGTGTTCAGTATAGTGAGGTGTTCAGTATAAGGAGATTTGCTTACATTGGAATTATATATTTGGGAACCGAGAAATGGTGTTCAGTATAGCGAGGTGTTCGGTATACGGAGGTGTTCAGTTCTAAGAGAGGTTTTACTGTATTTTTAACTGATTTTTATCCTATAATCAAAGACATAGGTAAAAGTTTTGCCTGAAAGGTTAGAGTGTTATTGTATGTAGCGGTTGGTGTGTTATTGTACATAGATACTTGTGTTGTTACAATTGGCTTGTCCACATAAACCCTGTAATAACACATCACTACCATATATGCTTTGTGCGTTGGGGAATCGTGATATGACTCTCTCTCATTAAAGCAGTCTGACTGTCAGAATATTTAGTTGCACACATTGATTTATGTTACAGCTGTTACATTCAATATATAAATTTGTTAAAAACTCACCTTGGAGCTGTCAAATTGCCAAGTTTTGGGAGGGCGGGGAATTTATTACCATTTTGTATTGTCAGTGCTGATTATGACTAAACTACATATCTAACACAGCAATATGTGGCCATTTATTTTATTTTATAAAGATCATAAAGTGTGCTACATGTATATGTATAACTTCATGAGGATAACATAAGTAATATGTGAATAGGTATAAGTTTGAATTACAATGTATTAAATGTAAATAATGACACCATCTGTCGTCTGGAAAATGTGCCTCACCAGACATGAACTGTTGAATGATAGTAATCCTTTATTGATGGACCAATTTTAGGAGGGAGCATTGTACAGAATGACTTATTAACCCATTCCCCCTCAAACCGGCCAAAACCGGCTGGTGGTCAAATGTCATCTGCTTCAGTGTTTTAAACTAATTTCAACAGTTATGAAAAACAATTTGACAGAGAAATGTACATGAGACTTATCAAGATCACATGCCCCATGTCAACAGCTTTCCTTGGCATGGGTTGGGCACTTAGTGCCCAACACATGCCAAGGAAAGCTGTTGACTCAGTCTTAATTCAAGGGGGAAAGGGTTAATGGACCACTTGACCAGTGAAGGACCACTGTGCACTATAACCTGTCTTATTGGGCCACTTTATCAGAAAGGGACAGTAGTATTTGGTGAAACCTCATTATAATGACACTCAGATATCCGACATATTCATTATAATGACACAAGCTTTGAATGGAAAAAGCTCATTTTCTTTGTTGTTTGATTCAATAATCTGACATTCAGGTACCTGACACATTTCTAAGGGAACAGATGGTGTCATTATAACGAGTTTTCACTGTACTATAATCTTAAAATTGTTGAGCTATGTATCAGAAATGGACTAATGTACAGTGAAACCAGGTTTGAAAGACTGCCCCTGGGCATGACCAACCTGTGGTCATTCAAGACAGGTGGTCTTTCTTTAGAGGTATGTTGTAAATGAATTGGATGAAAAGTACCTTGCAAAGTATCCTAAAAAACATGACATTTCACAACAGGTGGTCCCTCAATGGACTGGTCTCTTAAGCCAGGTTCTACAGTCCTGTATCGATCTAGCACTTTTTGAGGGAGACACCACTATATACAGTGTAACCTGTACTGATGGAACACTTTTAGGGATTTTCTGGGCATTAACTCTTTCAGTGCGAAATTTTGGACGGAATCAACCACTATCCTTAGATTGCACCCAGAGTGTGCCAAAAAAAGCTGCTGACCTGGGATATTCTTTCTGGAATTATAGGCATACTGGTACTTGAATGAAAGGTCTTTTTATGAGGAATACGAATTTAGGATGATAATTTATGATCATTCACACTAGTTTGGCTTAAGCAGATCGACTTAAGTCATGATTGGCACTGAAAGAGTTAATAAGAAGCAAATTATGACCTTGTCATGACAGACCATACTGGGGATCACCGAGGATCACCAGAGTTGTGATTACTGAAACCAGGTTGGGGAGGGTTAGTAAATAACATAAAAGTACTGAGTGAATACTTTAAAGTGATTGTGTCTGCAAAATTTGGCACTGAAAGAGTTAAGGGGCTTTATGAAGAGGGAGCACTACATGTGAAAGACCCTTGAAAGGTGTTCTCTGACAACAGTAAAACCTGACTTGAAAGGCCACATAGGAATCACCAAATTGCAGTCAGTGTTAAATAACTGGTAGGCATGAGTAACAAGATATAAAAAAAGGCAAAAAAATCATTTTACCCTTTGGAGATGCGGTTAAAAGCTTTTCCCAGTACACTCTTTAATTTCAGCAGTAATGACAAGCAATTTGAGAATTTAAAAAAAGGCTTATTAGTAGGCCATACCCCAGGTCAACAGGCCAAGAAGCCTGTTAAGTCAATCATAATTCTAGGGGAGAGGGTTAATAAATATAAGCACCCAACTCCTGCCAAGCAAAGCTGTTGACTCAGGGTTAATTCAAGGTGGAAAAGGTTAATGAAAGCTCCTCATGTTATGTTAAGGAACTTTAAATAAATATCCATTTCCCATTTAGTTGTAGCCAAAAAAAAAAAGGAAGAAACAGTAAAATGTCACCAGGTAACGACAATGGAGAATTAGCATTGTGCAGGAAGATGTCCTTTAGATGTTAATGCTGGAGGCCTGTGAGCTGCTGGGCAAATGCTGGAAGCTGAGTCAACATGGACCCAGCTGCAGTCCGTGCGGAATCTGGCTTCCTCTGTACATATCTGCTACAGGTCCTACAGTAGAGGGCAACCTGGTCATGAAGTTATTCAGCATATATATTGGCAGATCTGCAATATCACAGTGGTCTGCCCACTTCCTAGCGCTCCTGTTCAATTGATGCCAAAATTTGCATCCTACTCAGACTGTTACATTGAGCTTTTGTTTATTGCTTAAACTGTAACCATTTGAAAGGGGTGGCACTGTAGTTTGTGTTTACATTAACATGCTAGTTCTCAGGTGTACCTGTTTATGCGAAGTTACCATTGGCTCCTTCACAAGGTCTCTGAGAACCAAGGTAAAGAAAAAGTCAGTTTGGAATGTCTTAGATCACACACACACACAGGGAGCCATATTTATAGATTAGTAACCTTTATGAGCATATTAGCATTTTTTAAGAAAACGTTCAGAAGGAGTTGCAAGTGGTTAAATTGACTAGTTTGCCCAAGGGATGTGAGATCCTAATTTGCATAAAGAGGAACATGGTTATCATGTTCGGTAAGTGATGAGGAGGCTCAGCTGTCGTCAGGGATCCAGTGTCATCAGTTTGTTGCTCTGTGTAAGCCTCATCAACCTGCCATTGAAGCCCTTTGTGCCAGGATGCCACTCTTCTTTAGTGGTTTACAGTGTATAGCAAAAGAGTATGCACAAGTGGTGAGTACAACCAAAACCGTCATTCGTACGGTGGATCAGTGTTAAATTCAAGGGCACAAGTAGGTAGCAGTACAACCTCGACTATATAAAATAGGCAAATCTCTAACTTATTCCACCCTGACAGAAGACTGAGTCAACAACTTTCCTGGCACGCTCTGGGGGGATATAGTTTTGAATGACCTTCCATCAAAGTTTTATCCAAAATTTTGAAAGATAATCCCTAAATTAGTAAAATACAATTAGGAGATGATATAACTTTAGATATCAGCATGAAAAAGCGTTATTATGATAAAATGAGCTAAGTATACATTAGGTGTGAAGTATCTTTAAGGTAATGTCCAACCCATTTTGCAAAATTTTGTGCATTTGAAATTTTGGGGCAGTTTGGTAGACTTAAACACTTAGGTTGTCTATCATATGTCTGAATTTTGTAATCCTGGTCCCAATGGAGTCTGGAAAAATTAAAAAAAAAAACTTTTAATGTTAGCATGGTAGTCATGCTAAACTTAGGATCTTGATTACAGATACCATGTATCTGCACCAAAATGTCAGTTTCAAGTGTATATTTCTCCAAAACTTATGGTTTGATTTTAATCAAATAAAAGCTGATTTACTCTAAAGATTCTTTAGAGAAAACCTGTATCGGGGACTTTTTAAGAAATGAACTTTACTTTTTTAAATGCAAATCAGCAATGAGTCCCACAAACTTTATCCTTGTCACAAAAACAGACATTTTCTGATTACTGTATCATCAATGTAAGTAAACAGATACAGTTATGAAAAATCCCTGATAATTTTTAGGAGATACATGTATTTAGATCATATTAGCACAAATTTGACCATTTTATCTTGAATATTTTTCTTGAAATGTCCAAATATTAACAAAAAAACCCACACATTTTTACCCAAACGATGGTGTTTATACGACTTGGATTGTTGGAATGTTGAGTTCAGTTTTTAGTGCAGGGTTCATAGAGGTGCTGGAAATCCTTGAAAGTACTTTGATTTGCTACATGCTTTTTCCAGGCCTTGAAAACCTTGAAAATCAGTGTTTTTACTATCAAGTCCTTAAAGGGTACCAATACACCTTTCTCCATTTGTCAGGTTAGCTCAATCACTTCCTCCCCTCCCATTGTAGAAACCTGAAACAATAGACAGCAAGATACTGAAAAAACAATATCAAGTTGGAAAGTCCATGAACTTTTGTGGAAAGGTCCGGAAAGTCCCAGAAAAGTCCTTAAATTTGAAAGCTGCCAAGCTGTATGAACCCTGTTAGTGCAGACATTATACAAAGCCTTGTCGTTAGTTAGGTATATAGGATTATTATGTAAGGAATATATATTTCTGTAATATTTGGCCGGGAAGTGAAGTCAGTTTGTCAGGTTGGATATTAGCTTAACTCATTCTGGACATACTATAGTCACAGGCCTTGGTCAGTGGTTTTGACACAGCCTGGCGAGTCATGCTGCAGCTGCCCTTACGGCAGCTGCAGTATGACTTGCCGAGCAGTGCCAGAACCACTGACTTAAGACTATAGGCATGGCATGTTGGGACTTGAAGAACGAAAGCTCTTTTCATGAAGAATTTAAATATGCAATTGTTGTCTTAAGTCTAGGTAAATATACAGAAAAATCAGGGACTGGTATGGAATGAGTTAAATGAACAGTATGCACAAGTGATGAGTAAAACCATTTTCATCATAGGTAAATTTTTTAATGAACAGTATGCATACGTGGTAAGTACTCCCCGGACCATTCTGGTGATGAATACAGCATAGCACCCTCATACAGTAGACAGATGTTTAAATCAACAGCATGTCGATGTGAAGAGTACAACCTACACCTATCATACAGGAGATCAATGTTGAAATCAACAGCATTCACAAGTGCTGAGTAGAACCAAGTCCATTTATACAGTGGATAAATGTTTTAAATTAACAGTATGCACAAGTGGGTATGTAGACAATTTATACTGCAGATAAACATCAAACTGACAGTGTGTATACATTACAAGTAGATACTGCAACCAAAGCCATTCATACTGCAGGTTAATGTTTATATTGACAGCATGTACATGTGTCTCCTTCGAGGTTTAATTCTTCAAGCTGGCTCACAGGAAAGATTGTCAGAAGGCACAGTCATACCTCATGTTCAGTTAGTATCATTTTGAAAAATGCATTTGTGTACTGTATCAGATATCAATGGAATTGTTTTCAATAGATTTTACTTAGAGCAACATTTTGTGGACTAATAATCTCCATGTAGTGTGCATTAAGGAATGCAAAAAAGCCTCAATTTAGTGTTCCATACCACATGTACAGTGAATTATTTGTGTTAAATGCCTTGCTCAGTGGTTTTTATATCACTGGGAAAGTTGTGAACCAGCTGCCTCAAGGGCAGCATGATGATGATGATGATGATGATGATAGGTATTAGTATCATTATTAGAAGACTTTTTGTTCAGGTAGCAGTGTGTCCCTATTTTTTTTTTTTTTTTTTTTTTTTTTTTGGATAAAAAAGGAAAAAATCCCAGGTCAACAGACAACAGCTTTCTTGCAAGGCATGTTTTTGGTGCATTAAGAGAATGGCATGCAATCCGAACAAAAACATGTCAGAGAAAGCTGCAGTCTCAGCCCAAAACTTAGCACAGTAAGAATTAAATGTAATTGTTCAAAAATGCTTGCAACTGAAAAGGATAAACATTGTACCAACTGATAGCCAACTTTGTGAAATTACCCTTCATTCCTATGAGATATATCTTAAGAAAAACGTAATTTAAGGTGACAGTTTCAATACTGTCATTTAGAAATATCAATTGAAATGTGAATTATTATTTTACTTCTGACTGTAAACCTGTTTTGTAACCATAAAATACATGTATAGTCAATTTTGAATATCAATGATACAGTTATGGTTTATACATCACATTGTTTATTGTTTAAGAATGTCCCATATTGCAATACCAACTCTGACATATGTTAAGAAGAGTTGAAATTGTAACTTTCAATAAGTCACGTTTCCAATTTTGTAACTTTATGTAAATGTCTCCATACATAAACCTGATTATGTAATTGTACTGTAAGATGGTGTAAGTAAGTGTAAGATAGAATACCAGACTTGGATGTGTGCATGTTGATATTGAAACAATCTCATGGGTGTTTGATCCTTCTCTGAATCTGCCTACCATGCACTTTAGTATTACATAATTAGGCCTTTTTTTAAAAGAGGCTTCATTAACCCATTCCATACTATGGTGACAGGCCTTGGTCAGTGGTTCTGGCACTGCGTGGCAAGTCATGCTGCAGCTGCCCTTGCGGCAGCTGCAGCATGACTTGCCAAGCAGTGCCAGAACCACTGACTTAAGAGTTAAGACTATAGGCGTGTTGGTACTTGAACGAAAGCTCTTTTCATGAAGAATTTGAATATGCAATTGCCCTCTTAAATCTAGGTGAAAATATAACAAAATCAGGGACTGTTATGGAATGAGTTAATGACATTGGATTAATAAGAAGCAAAGATAAATCAAAACAAACTCTCTCACTTTGTGGTTTTCTTACCTGCCAGTCTTATACAATCCAGACCTAAATTTTTCAAATTTGTTTTTTATTTTATCAGATGCACCCATACGACAATCCTATGGATTGAACGTACAATGACATACCTAGAAGCTTGGCTGAGTTTGACAGTCACTGACCTTGATCTATTTTCAAGATTATTGGAGTCATCGTATTTTTGCCATAGTGAATGCAATGACGTTTGAACAAATTGAGCCACTATCATAAAACTAGTACATGTACTATAGAAGCATCTCATTGGAAGCTTTGGTGAGTTCAAAAATTCAGCAACCTTGACTGCTTTCAAGGTCACCAGGGGTCATAGTTTTACAAGGGTCTTAAGGTTGTTTCGACTCGAATATCCTGTCATATATTTTTAGACATTTTGGAGTTAAAAAAAGGTTATGTTTAAGTACAGTTGGGGTACCCAATCTTTGAATCTGTACAATTCTGAAATTGTGAGTCACAGATGGTGTGCTTGATCAAGGCATGGTGAGGATGAAGTGGGACTAGCATCCAACTGGAGTAAGGATATCACCTTACCCCCTCTCAACATGTTTGGCCTCAAGAAGAGCCTCTTTCTGAGGCTCAACATGGGCTTTTATTTACAGTTTTTATGCCATCGTGCCCAGCTCGGCAGAGGAATAGAGTTTGAAGGCCTCAGAAAGTGTTTACCAGGGTGACATACTGTATAAAATGAAGCTCAGGAGCTGTTTTGGTGTTGGCTTGAGTCATTTTGCGGAATAGTGTGACTTCGATTTACCCATCATAATAGTGGGGGAGGTACTACAGAGTCTTCCAGCAGGATGTGGGTGTAAGACAAAACTATTGTCTTAAAAGTTGGGATCAAAGGTCAGTGCTTGAAGTAATAGTCATCAAGTATACCTGAGGCTGTTCGTTCAGATTTGTGCCTGCAGCCGGGTCAGCCATGACCTCGAGCTGTGATCAAGTTGCTTTCCAATGCTGCCTGTGACAGTAGTCACATCTCTCTGACTTACTGTAAATTGCTTTATATTTTTGCATGTCTAATTTTCCATGGTGTTTGTATTTGTGACATCACATTATTTTTTTATTTTCATGGTTTTGTGCCATCAGCGAAATAAGCGAAAGTAAGAATACAGTGAAGTTAAAGCAATTTATAGTAGTTCATTGATTCTGTAGAATTTCTACCTGCAAATGCATCTCCTTCAAGTACCTGCATGTTTGGTGAGAATTCTGTCCTTCCAAGACACTAAATGGTCTGGATCAACAGTCTTCCTTGATGCATAGTGTACTGATGGTTGCTGTATTTTTGTGGTATTCTTGTTTTTGTGCATTTTGTGGAAGGAACAAAGCTGTGACAAAATAAAACTGCAATGAAAATATATTTTAACACTACTTAAATGGGAAGAATACTCAAATAATGAATTTTAAACTGCAGTAAAATGTTCACCCCACCCCCACCCCCAAGAAAATTCATACACATACAAAAAAAAAAAAGAAAGAAACCAAAAAGAAAAACACAGTACAGAACCTGGGGTGGCACCAGAAAGTCTAGAGGGGGGAGGGGGGCAAGGCCATAGGGTATTTTTGTGACTCGTGATCCTATCTTTTTATTTTCCGTGATCTGTGAAACAAATAAAATTAATTTTCGTGATTCGTGATTAAACCATTGCTCGTGAATTGTGAATATGCATATAAGCTGAATAATTTTTCCTGTGAACTGTGAAAACAATTTTTTTTTTCTGTGAACTCTGATCAAGACCCCCCCCCCCCCTTGTAGTCTACTGACTTATTGCCATGGTGGTCTGGTTGAAAAAAAAACACACACACACACACACAAAAACAACACAGTAACTTAAGATTAAGAAACCTGAATATAAACAATATTAATATAAAAAACATTTGTACAAAAACATATACTGTGTACATATATAATATGAAATAAATATATTGTGCAGAATAAATATTATACATAAACTTGTATCACAGGATCTTATGTGCACCAGTCATCTGTTTGTCCCACTAAGGAATTAAGTAATGAATATTTAGTATGAGGATCCAAAGGTGAACTGTGGACTCATCCAGAAATTTACATGTACAGGCAAAGCAGACAGGTCGTAATATAGAACTTCTGATGGGCAGTTAGAGTGGTTAACTTGTTTCCATGGTTACTGAAGATACTAGGGAAGTTGGATTGATCAGATATCATTTACAAAGTTTATATATGTCTTAAAAATAAATGCGGTGTCAATTATTGAATGTTATGGTTTCATACGGTTTTTACATAAATTAAGCCCACTCAGTCACCTTTGGCTATCTGCTGTAGGCCTACATTTAGCTGAAAGCATATTGCTCTTTGCCTAAGGCTGCTCACAAGAATTGTATATCTGTAGTACTATCAATTTAGAATATCATTTTTATCAATTGACCCACAGTGATTTTGTTTGTTTGTTGTTGTTTTTTTTGTTGTTGAGTTTTTTAAACGAAGATAAATGTTTTTTCTTTTTTCTTCTTCTTCTTTTTTTTTTTTTTTAATGAAATATGACTGGATACTTGTGTATATTGTACATGCCTTGGCAGGTGCTAGCCATTAGTCCATAGGGTATAATTAAAGTTTGATTTGGCAATAGGAATTTTCAATCTTTTAGCCAAATTGGCTTAAAGAATTTTAGATTTGTTGAGTTTTGATTAAGTATTTAAATTTACTGTGTATTTTACCAGACTACTGATTGAAAAAGAATCCATCTGTCTGAGTAAATAAATAAATAAATGTAAGTGTGGCTGATATGTGTACATTTTAATCACTTAGGCAAAATTAGCTATACTTAAATAAACTCCAGCACTAGCCCAGCAGGCCTTTTACCTGCTAGTCATGACAATGTGGCTCTCTGGTACCTGTTGTATGTGGCCATGCCTTCTTTGGTCAGGAAAATGGCCACATACAGCAGGTGATCATTCATGGCAGGTAAGTTTACGTGCATCCTGGTGAAACTGGCTTCAGGGAAGAGGTAACTTTTCATAATGCTTACAGTGGTCCCTCTTTGATTAGAGCCCTCTCAACAGAGGCCACCCTCTCTACAGAGGTCACATAAATTGCCACAAAAATAGTACAATGGTCCCTCCTTTGAGAGACTGCCCCTAGTGCCACCCAAGAGGTGGTCACATAAAGCAGGTGGTCTCTCAAAGGAAGTATAAATAACATGAAAAGTTCTACAGAAAGACCTGACAACTGTGGTCTCCCAAAGGAGGGACTACTGTATTTTTATTGTGTTGACCCTCTCAAGAGAGGCCTCCCCTCTAAGATGGCCACATTTTCGTGGCGTTATGGGTAGCCTTGTAAGAGGGAGACCACTGTAGTCTTGTACAGCACACACCATTGTATGGTCGTTCCTGGTAGTCAGCCCCCCCCCCCCACTTCCAGGAAAAAGTTATGCAATATTGCAGGTAATCTTAAACTATAGGTTAATTGATTCTATGGATGCCAGTGTCATTGAAAGGCAGTCTTAATTAAATAACATGAAGTCTGCCAGGAAAGGTGGTCTTTAAGACAGGCAGAGGCATCATTGGACATACTGTGGTATGGTCTTAAAATCATATGCAGTCTTATAATATGACAGGTGGTCTGCAAAGCAGGTAGCCCAGTACGTATGGCACATAGTGTACCGTATATACAGTGTAGCATGACATCATTAGTAGTCAGATATTCATTACAGTCTCTGGCAACAGCCAAACAAACAAAGATGTGCTCTGCTGAACAAAATTTCCCTTTAAGTGTTCCGCGAGAAGGCCAAGGCCTCGATTCTCGTGTTTGTTGCATTGCCCGGTTAGTCAGGCATCAGAGTTGGTCTTGTGGTTAAGCTGAGTGACTTACCAGGTAGTGAAAAGGGGGACATGTTGATGTTTGACTAAAGGCTCCTTTAAGGAAGGAACCAGTACGTAGCAAGGATTATAATTATTGTAGTTGAAAATATGGGGAAGAAATACAACATTATGAAATAAGTTAAGTGAAGCACAAAAATATGAAGGTTATATACCACGCTATAGGGCAAAACCTAGGTCAAAAGTTATTGTTTGGATGTTGTTGACTAACTGTTAGGGCTATTAGCGCCATGAGAGGTTTAGGTACGCTTGATAACACATGATAAAATTAATACATGTATGTCTGAGTGGCCATAGATCTTATGCCAGTTACTTAACCATGTGAACTGTATTTCAAGTGCACACATTGGTCATTGTATGTATATTGAAGTTATAATAAAGTTGAAATGTGTCTGGTGCTTTTCATCTTTGTAAGACAAAACATGCAGATGTACAGGGTCATGTGTTGTGCCAGGCATTAACTCTTTCTCCCTTGAATTGACTCTTGAGTCAACAACTTTCCTTAGCATAAGTTGGGCACTAAGTGCCCAACTCATGCCAAGGAAAGTTGTTGACCTGGGGCATGTGATCTTGATAGGGCTCATCTACAAAACTCAGTTAAATTTTTTTTCCTTACTGTTGAAATTATTTGAAAACACTGAAGCAGATGGCATTTGACCACCACCCGGTTTAAGGGGGAAGGGGTTAACTAAAGTCCTATTTAGTGTCCAGAGGCTATTTTGGCTAAAGGTTTTGCTTTTCTGTAGCCAAATTGGCTCTATAGAAACTTAGACTTTTTTAGCCTTTGCCTAAACTTTGGAGGGGTTAATTTGGCTAAAGGCTTTGCCTTCCATTATTCAAATTGTTACAGTGGTACCTGCTCTAAAGACCACTTCTCGTGAGAGACCACATTAGTTTTCAAGACCACCTTTCAAGACATTGGCCTTTTATTTCTTTGTTAATTTAGCTGCAATGAAAGACTGCCTGTCATATGTGACCACTTTTGCCTGGCATTAGAGGTGGTCTTAAATTGCAGGTTTTACTGTATATGGAAACTTAAGATTTTGTAGCTTTAGCCCATTCTAGGAGGGGGTTTGGCTTAAAGGAAAAAGGAACCCAGGGCTGTCAGACTTTATCATTTCATTCTGAGGTATCTACTGTACAAAGTACTCATTTTGTATAAGTATTGACGATCTCTGTATTTTTAAAATTGATCTAAAGCTGCCTCGAGGCAACAAATATTGCCGGTAGTGAAGTATGACGTTGTTGCTTAAATCTTGCTGGTTATCACGAGAGATCGCATGAAAGTGACGTAGACTATCCCCTTCATTTTGCCAGGCTGGGTTGCTGATGCGTGTAACACTCTATTGACTCGGTGATAGTGGTGTGGAAAAAAAGGAAGTTAATGAGAGACGTCAACTGAAAAAAGAAAAGTTGAAAAAAGGCCTGAAACAAAAAAGATGCCAGAGTATCAGGCTTTTGTCTTCCTTTGGCCAAGTTGGCTACAGAAACGTCAGATTTTTATGTGGTAGACTTGAAATATGAGCCTTTCTTTCAGCCTTGGACATATCGCGATTGAATACAAAAAGCGTCAGAAAATTTTGCCCTAGGTGTCGGTCAGCAAGACTGAAGTTTGGCTGAAGCATTTGTGTCATTTGAGCCAAATTGGCTGAAATGGTGTAATTCCTCGCGCTTCCTGGCATAATCATATGACGTGAAATGCAGACCTAAGTTTACATAATGGGTCCATTGGAAGTCACAAGACAGTATCTAGTTTACTGTCTTGTCTGCATGTGAGTGCATAATGTTATGTCACCTGATTGCCACTGCTATACTTTTGGGCTGGAGAAAAGTTCCTGTCTGGATGGTCATTGACAACCATTTCCTCTCCTGTGCTACCTTAAAAGGAATGAGAAGTGCTGCTACCACCAGGTGGCTAAATGTATGTTAATTATATGCATCGGGCAGACTAGTATACATAATCTCTTGTCACCTCAAAGGGGTAACACCTCAACCAATGTCACCCTGGCTCGCATACCCGGCCCACAAACAGAGATGAAAGAAAAGTTAATTATCACATGACCATTGTAGGATGACATCACAGCTAAAGAGCCCACTCGGGAAGTAAAAAGTGGCCCACTTTTTCTGCCCACTTCCTGTTACCTTTAAGTTGTTACGATGCTGCCCAGGTTGGCTACTGGTTTTTAGTGTCATTGTTTACAATAAAAAGTTTCAAAACAACAATATTCACTTGGTCATAGTACCACAGAGTCAATAGCTTCCCTTGGTGCCCAACCCATGCTAAGGAGGCTATTTAACTTGGGCATGCCATCATGAAAGGTCTTACATACAAGTCCCAGGAAAATGTGTTCTAGTAACAAGAAATTTAAGAAAAAAACATTAAGGGAGACTTTCCTTTGCATGCTTTGGGTGCAAAGGAAAGCTGTTGGTCAATCTGGACTATTACATTCTGTATAACTACTGGCATGCTGGTTCTTAAATTCTTTTTACAAGGACCATGAATCTAGCATCCTTATTATAAGTCAGAGCAGCTCATTTTTGCCGCAGTGGACAAGTCAGCTGGCAAAGCTGTTCACTAAGAAGTGATACTGTGGATCCCTGATTTTTAACAATTTTTTCAATTTGGGTACCTTTCAGTTAATGCATGCATTCCTATTGATTACTATGTGAGCCAATCGGGATTGCAATGGAAATTCACTTTTTTAACTCCTTAAAAACGGTAAACCAGATTCGCGTGAAACTTGGTAGGAATATGACTTGGGTGGGTCTTTACCAACTTTATTCAACTGGTCACGCTTCAATAATTTTTTAGATTTTCTATGATTTTTTTTTAAATTTTAAAAAGTCTCCAAAACCACTGCCCAGGCCAATTGGGTTGGATTTATATTGGGACCCTTCTGGGAACCCTCAGTCTTTAATTTGCTGCACTTAAAAAAATTACAAATTTTTGTGCATTTTCCCCATTTTTAACTCTGCGAAACTGCCACTCAGATTGTTCTGAAACTTCGTGGAAATGTAGCTTGCAGATTGTTCTGAAACTTCGTGGAAATGTAGCTTGTGGGAGGATTAATCAAAATTATTCACCAGGTGGTCATACTGTGGATCCCTTATTTTAAAATGAATTTTTCCATGTGGGTACCTTTTAGTTAATGCATGCATTCCTATTGATTACCATGCAAGTCCATGAGGATTGGAATGGAAACTCACATTTATTACTTCCTCTCCAACATTTTCATCCCCTAAACTAGAGTAGGACCACAAAGTCTGAGTTGAATGTCAAGGTCAGGTGAAGACAGGCTGTTGACACAGACCGCATGTTTAAAAGTAGTTTGATTTAGTCGCATTTGGCCAGCACTGGAAGAGATAAACAGGACATAAGATGAGTAATCCCATCACCTGGTGTGATCACTTTTTCGATCTGATTATATTGACTTACAAACATAGAGTACAATGAGGATAGATATGTAGACTTTGGTTGACATAATGACTTAACAAACATGGACATACTACATCAGCTTAGACTATGGCTGATGAATAAAGATTTTGGTGTACAGATAAGCCTTACAGTGCAAGTACGAGTGTTGGGCAATAATAACCCTTAAAGTGCTTATCACAGCTATCGTTATTTTCACATTACATGTACCATTAAACATAATGATTAAAAGATTCAAATTCCTCATAAAGATACCTGTCATTCAAATACCAGCAAGCCTAGTCTAAAGCAAAAAAATAGTATTAGTCAACGGCTTTTTATTGCAGGCAAAGTGTCCCGCGGAAAGCTGTTGACTCAGTCCTAACTCAGAGCTCTAAGAATTAATACCCGAGTGTGCAAATGAACTTGATTAAAATGCAGCAGGGATCAATGTTACCTTTCCTGTCAAAAACCTTTTCACTGTGACTTTGATGGCTGACGTACTGTTGCTGGTCTTGATATATTCATGTAATGAGTTCCATACCGTAGTGGTGGGGTGAAAAAAGGGGGTGGGTGATGGAGGTGGGGTGTTTTGTGGGGTAATTAACTCCTAGTATAGAAAATACGGATGTACCATTTCTGGTATTGTAACTGTTCTGGATTTTGGACTCTGTGAAAATATTTGCAGAGATATTGTGGGGAGGTATTGTAGAGAATTCTGTATATCTGTTTGAGTTTCAGTTGTTACTCTGCCAGCAGTATTGAACACAGACACACTGTTTAATTCCTTTGGTTTTAAGCTGTTTTACTCTGTCAGTAGTATTGATCACAGATACCCTGTTCAATTCCTTATGTTTTTAGCTGTTTTACTCTGTCATCAGTATTGAACACAGATACACTGTTCAGTTCCTTTTTTTAGTAGTATTGAACACAAATACGTTGTTCAATTCCTTTTGTTTTTAGCTGTTTTACTCTGTCAGCAGTATTGAACACAGATACGTCATTCAACTCCTTGATACACTGTTCACTTCCTTGTGTTTTTAGCTGTTTTACTCTGTCGGCAATATTGAACAGATACACTGTCCAATTCTGTCTGTTCAACATGCCACTGTTAAAATGTCTATTTCTGGGGCAATCCCACGTACAGTGAAACTCAATTTTCATGACACCATCTGTTCCCTGTGAAATGTGCAAGATACTTGAACATGTCAGATAAATGAATCAAATAGCAAAGATATAATGAAGTGTGTTTCGAGCAGTTAATTTGAGCCTACAGTACCATGATGTACAGGGATAATAACACTGACATTGGATAAAGGCTAAAGAGAGCTTTGTTTGTTTCTTTTTCTCTCTTTCTTTCTTTCTTTCTTTCTTTCTTTCTTTCTTTCTTTCTTTCTTTCTTTCTTTCTTTCTTTCTTTCTTTCTTTCTTTTTTTCTTTCTTTCTTTCTTTCTTTTGTTCTTTCTTTCTTTCTTTCTTTCTTTCTTTCTCTCCTTCCTTCCTTCCTTCAATTTTTTGCTGCCTGTACATAAATTTGAGTCTCGAGCAGGGCCAGAATTTCGCAAAATTTTGCAAGAATCTATTTGGGTTTTTGTCAATTAGTTTTCTTTTTAAAGAAAGGCAAGTTTAGGAGAATCTTTACGAGAATGGATTCCCGGATTCTCGTCGAAATTTGATTTGTTTTCTGATTAATGCTTTGGGCAATAGATACATTTGGTAAGATTTTGTTGTGTGGAATTTCAGTTTGGTTCTGAAGTTTAGTCCTGTTGTACTCACTTCATCGCAGATCACTCCAGATGGCAGAGATTAAGGTGCCAGATCACCACAGAAAGTACCAAAGGCCGCAGATCTTCCTTACAGAAGCTTTGTATCTCAATGTGGAAATTTCGCATCTTTACTGAACAAATTGTAAATTTTGCAGGAGGCCTTCACAGCTTTCCACAACGACCTGGATCATGTAAAGAAGTACCTGAAACCGATCAGAGTGGGTCATCTTGACCAGGCTGAGAGCCAAAATGCCGAAATGTGTAAAGATATGGCTGAACTCAGAGAAACAGCAAAAAAAATGGTAAGTAGTATGTGTATCACTTTGAGTTGATGCAAGTTCATTGCCATGGTGCTGTAAAGCATATTGTTGCCAGTAAGCAGTGAAGGTATGAGTTGCGAAGTATAGGTTAATTACTGAGGAATGCGTCATTATGCGACTCAACATGATGCTGTTCCTAGGCTAGTTAACATGGCTGGACATGAACTTAAGAAGATACGGGTCCAGGTCAGCAGCTTTCCTCAGTGTGCTTTGGGCACATTGTGCTAAAAGCATGCCAAAGAAAGCTGTTGACTCAATCTCAAATATGGCACTGGGAGGTTTAAGAATTTTTGTTACTTGTCCCAAAGCACCACATGTTTAAAATTTGGATAAGTAGCAGGCTAAAATTCGGTCGGGCTCCAAATTTGTACTTGTTCTGTCAGAAAGTTGACCTGCGCCTGGCGGTGAGACTTGCGTCAAGGTGGTGCATCCTGATGAACCATCTTTTCAAAAATACTTGAAGTTGAAAAGATCATTGAAGCTTTAAAGACATTTTATACAAATACAACCCAAAAGTCCACAGAAAAAAAAGAAAAATGCTGT
Organism: Hermodice carunculata; assembly: GCA_964020975.1. NCBI lineage: Eukaryota > Metazoa > Annelida > Polychaeta > Eunicida > Amphinomidae > Hermodice > Hermodice carunculata. The sequence continues at coordinate 64,412,010 of OZ026618.1, read as the reverse complement.
TGACACTCAGACTCTTTATATGTGGGAAACAACATGTTGGAACAATACAGTGATGTCAGCAGTAAATTTTAAATGCTACTAAAGGTTTCTCTAGTTTGGCTAAGGGAATTTTGTCATGGTCTAAGATGTGTGATATTCTTGTTTGAGCTGACTTATGAAGACCATGGTAAAGCTTAGTCATGTTGCCTTTGATTCTCAGTTTGGCACAGGCATTTCTCCATGAGACAGGGGCATGGCATGATGCATGTGTCTCCTGCATTGATGTCTGTTTAACATCTAATGAAGCATGTTGCCTGTAGGTGGCACTGCAGGTGACTTACCCCTAGTATCCAGCTCTTGCAGGTAGAGACACCTGGGGGAGAAACATTACCTGCTTTAGTCATTGGTTCAAACTGTCATGTGGCACTGGAAGCAAGTGCTGCCACCTGGCAGAATATTGTGTCTGACGTGGCATATTGGAGCAGTGACTCTGTACTCATGCCAACCACATTTGTTTCAGGGATTATTTAAACCAAGCATCACATTCTTTGTGGTTGTCATCGCCCACATCCTGCTCCTGGAGCTGGCGGCCTACTTCAGTCTGTACTACTTCGGTACGGGGTGGATGCCGTGGATCTTCTCCCTTCTCTGTTACTCCACAGTCCAGGTATGTACACCACAAGGCATGATGTGAGCAATCTCGAGTCCAAAACAGACTTATAGATTTATAGACTCGCCATTCTGTGTCTTATATTTCTGTTGAACGTGACATCATAGCCCGTGTATCGCTTGTATTTGTATTCTGTCTGGTGTTGAAGTTGCCTGCTAAACAGACCCATCTCTGTGTTGTCTTCAGTCCACTTGGTCTGCCTTTTGGTTACTTTATACAGTGAAAACTCATGATAATGACCCCATGTGTTCCCTTAGAAGTGTGTCAGATAACTGAATATGTCAGATAAATGACTGGAACAACAAAGAAAACTAACTTTTTTTCCCCGTTTGAAACTTGTGTCATTATAATGAATATGTCGGATAACTGAGTGTTGTTATAATGAGGTTTTTTTTTTCCATTTGAAACTTGTGTCATTATAATGAATATGTCAGATACCTGAGTGTCGTTATAATGAGGTTTTTCTGTACATGTAACCATGTTTTATTGTGTAAAGAGTTCAGGCTGTGGAATATGGTAATGACTACCAGGAAGTGCTTCTGGATAAAAAGACACAAATTTATACAATTGCCAAAAAGGTGACTCAAATTCAAATTGGTATACAGTAGTCCCTCCTTTGAGAGACCGCCCCTAGTGCCACCCAAAAGGTAGTCACATAAAGCAGGTGGTCTCTCAAAGGAGGTATAAATAACATGAAAAGTACTACAGAAAGACCTGACAACTGTGGTCTCTCAAAGGAGGTGGTCTCCCAAAGGAGTGGTCTTTCAAAGGAGGGACTACTGTACTCTGGTTAGTATGATAATGGATTACAATGCAACAGGGCACACACACTGGGAATGGCCAAGGTGATAATAACCAACTTCCAGATTGGTTCATCAGTCCATGAGAAGGGTGAAAATGCAGTTCTATTGCCCTGACTATAAATGAAGTCTTGTTGTCACGGGGCAAACTAAATGCAGTAGAAATAATTTGCTGCTTTACAGGCCACTGTTACAGCAGTATTCGTGGAATTCATGCATTGAAAAAGTGGATTGAGTGACTCAAACACAACGAATGAAGGAAGGTTGTTTCCTCTGTCGAATGACATCAGACTAAATCTGCTTGTGGCTAGCTCTACTTAGGTGGGGACCTAGCTTGCAAATTGTTTATTAAAATTATCTGACAGTGACGTTAATTTCACTTCACAGGCCATTCCCATTCTTTCTTGGAGCTCTTAGTCTCAGGGCACATTCTTTGGATGTTTACTCGTTCCCTGTGCTAAGTCAGTTATCTACCCATTCAGATCCTATTTACCGAACTAAAATTTTGGGTAAATACCAGAGTGAATATTTTTGAAGAAGTGATCAATGCAAGGGTTGTGTCCAGGAATATAGCTGATCCTTCCTTTAGAAAGAAACGTTGATTTCAGTTTTGGAAATCATGGACAGGAGACATGTGATTCTTATAGATCAAAAGATCAAGTGAAAAGAGGTTTGTAAATGTTAGTGTATATGGAATTTTGTTCTGATAATAATACATGTATGTCCAAAAAGCGGATGTACCTGCACCTTTGTGCATGGCAGACACACCTTCCTTGGTATTTCAACTGCTAACAACCTCTTTAATTTTACTCAATATGCAGATGACACCACACTGTCTACCAATCTTGACCTAGGTGGTAATAATTTCCACACGATCATCAATAGAGAACTTAATAATGTTAACTGTTGGCTACAAGTGAAGGAGCTTTCCTTAAATGTTGAAAAATCAATGTTTATGGTCTTCCATCAAACCGGCAAAGTAATAAACATACCTGAAATCAAAATGAACAACATTGAAGTAAAGCATGTAGACAATTTTAACTTCTTAGGAAAAAATTAGATGAGAAACTAACATGGAGAGATCATATCACTAAGGTATCAGCAAAAATACTAAGAGTAATTAGTATCTTAAAAAAAACTTAAATGTTATCTCCCTCTGAATGTCAAAATAACAAAATATAATTCACTGATTTTACCGTATATAAATTTTGGTATACTCACCTGAGGTTTCAAGCACATTCAAATTGAAAAGCTGCAAAAAAAAAGCTGTTAGATGCATTACTTGTAGTAAATGTAATTCCCATAGTGAACCCTTATTAAAAGAAATGAAATTACTCAAAGTGAAAGATATTTTCACACTAAACAGACTAAAATTCTATTATAAGTTTGTACATGGCCTTCTACCAGATAGATTATTAGCACTTCCCTTCACTGAGAATATTGATACACGTAACAACAATACAAGAAACTATAAAAAATTGTTCATTAATAGAGTAAGATACACTTTTGCGCAACAAAGTCTTAGTTTTGACATTCCGAAAATTATAAATAGCACAGATCAGATAATCACTGAAAAGATTAACACACATAGTCTACATGGTTTTTCAAAATATATAAAATCTTATTTTCTAAACAGCTATGAATATACCTGTTATGTACCAAACTGTTATGTATTTAAAGAAGATTGATGTGAAGTATGAAGATATAATGTAGTTGTTTAAAAAGTAATTAGATCGACATTTAAAAATGATCTTGGCTACATAATGTTATGTTAAAATAGTCCTTTTATTTTGTAAATTTAAATAGAATATAGTTTGTAACAAGGTGGCCCATGCGACTACAACATCATTATGTTCCAGCATGGGTACCCTTGACCGGTTGGATTAATAAACGATTATCTACAGCTCCTATGTACTGATATGGTCAAATAAAGTGAAATCTGAATCTGAATCTGAACCATCAACTTACAGAGGAAAAGTAAAAACCATGGATCCTTGCTTTTCTACCTATAGCCTCAAACCAAACTTTAGTTACAAATTTTTGTTACAGAATGTCCTACTGACACAAAATGAATACACCAGAGTAGGCAATAGGTGGTCAGTATGTATGTACAACAGTTTACAAAATCACCTTGGCAACATAGTATTTCAGATTTGAAAGCATTCATCCTATTTTCTTACCCGCAAAACTAGCGATTTCCATTTGAATCTGTTTGGAAATTGGCATACATTGTGATGTCAAAAGCACAACAATGTACTTGGATCAAGCTTGTGGAACCAAACCAATGCTTCTAGTATCATTTGTTCAGCAAGAATTTATGACATGACGTTAAGCGTGTCATTTGATCTTTTAATTTTACAAATTGACTGAAAACTCAGAGAGCAGGAGCCTGAGGAGGCAAGAATACAGAATGTACAAAGATTGGAACAAGTGGCAAGAAATCTCAAAGTATCTGTGATAGGAAAATACGTCAACTGTTTTATTTACTTGTATCAATTAAAAAAAAAAAAAAAAAAAAAAACCCTACCTTTGGAAAGTCATAATTAATTTTGGAGTTAAACAAATTAATTGAAACCTTTGTGCAGGTAAGTTAATTTTAATGTGAACTCTTAAAGGAAATAGAAGTATAATCTATTTATACTTGATAATTTTGTCTTTGTGGAATTGGGTAAATGTTACAAGAAATTATAACATGTTATTTATGTTACGTCTACAATATCACAATTACAATTGTAAAGCCCTCAACTGTTCTTGCTTTTTGTACATCAATCATGATAATATGACATAATCAAGATAATTAGGGAAGCATTATGCAGCAAAAAAATATCACAAGTGGATTAACTCTTTCAGCGCCAAATTTTGGACCGAGTCAACAGATTTTCTTGGTGTGCATTGGGCACACTGCTTGCCGAGAAAAGCTGTTGACCTCGTATATTCTCTCTGGAACTATAGGCATGCTAGTACTTGCATAAAAGGTCTTTTTTTATTTATAAGGAATGTGAATATGGGATCCATATGATACCATATTATCCCTTTTTAAAGTGGTGCTTGGTACTGAAAGAGTTAAAGATAGTAAGTCAGATGCGGGCATATACCATGGTACCTGCTGTATGGGGCTACCCCTTTTGCCAGGTAACAGTGATCACAACAACAGGTGAACTGTCACCACAGTGTCTATGGTTAGGCAGATAGAAGGTTCACGACCTCTTTGTACTTGCATGTGTGACCTTGAAAAGTCGTGACCTCTGTTGCCAGTCACCTGATAGAGTAATCAACACTGTAATTACATGTGGTACCTGCATCTCTTCTATACAGGTACAATGAAACCTGGCTGAAAAAATAACACTGATCTCTCAAGACAGGTGGTCTTTCGTGGGAGGTATAAAATATAATCAAAAGTACTGAGTAAAATATCCTGAAAAGATGATCTCTCAAGACAGGGACCTCTGTGCTATTAACCCTAGTACTGCTGAATTTTTTTAACCTTCATTTTGGACTGTATAAACACGCCCCCCCCCCCCCCCCCCCCCCCCGCACTAGGGTTAATGAGCTCAGCAAGGGTGTGTTAATGGAGTTAAATTATCAGAGATGTGTGGGCATGTAACAATGTTTCACTTGTAACATGTGGCAGATATTGTTTGCAGATCACATTGTTCATGATAACCCTGTGGTTTGACCTACATGGCACCTATACTTGTGTACAATGTAACCATGCACTTGTCCAATGTTATTATATCATTCCTTAGTTTATTTGATATGTTCACATAGTAAGCTCAAGTTCAACAGGCCTGAAAGAAATCATTAATCAGAGAAAATTATCTTTACAGTGCATGTCAAGAACATGTTGACCTTTAGTTTTAAGACCTTTGGTTCTTGGATGATGTTTTATGTAAGGTGTTAGTCATCTCAAATATGTAAGACCACTCTTAATGGGAGAGAGCAGGCCTTGGTAACCCTTTCCCCCTTGAATTAAGACTGAGTTAACAGCTTTCCTTGGCATGGGTTGGGCACTTAATGCCCAACCCATGCCAAGGAAAGCTGCTGACCTGGGACATGTCATCTTGTTAGGTCTCATCTACAATTCTCAGTCAAGTTGCTTTTCATTACTGTTGAAATTAGCCGAAAACATGGAACCACACTACATTTGAGCAGAAGCCAGTTTTGGCTGGTTTAAGTGGGAAAGGGTTAAGTCAGCTCTGTGGAGACACTTAGTTGTTTATGTTTGTTGTTATACATGTATCTCCATTGCAAGATCACGTGCTGTACGTGCTGTACGTATCAGACCACTGATGGCAGTGGGGGTGGTCTGACATAGTAAATTTTAGCAGTTACCACTGTATACATGTGTTAGCTGAGTGCTTTTGGTAAATGAAGACTACCATTGGTAGTTGATGGGTGGTTCCAACAGAAACAAATGCCCAAAGCTCTTGTAGTAATAGTTATTTTTCGCCAAATAAGTAGATACAACTCTACACACAATCATTCAATGGTTTGCACCCCCCCCCCCCCATACCAAAAAGGACAAAAATCAAAGTGAGACCAAAGAAAGTGGTATATGGCAGGGAAAGGGTTGCAAGGACATGTTGCATTAACAGTTTCTAATTTTTCACCTCTAAAAACTCCTGAGGTGCAGCATAAATTCTTAGTACAATATTTAAGTATTTTCTCAAGTACACATAATTGTAAATTTTTTAGCAGAACTACATGTAGCTTAACTGTGTGTGCACTATAGTGGCCAAAGTATACTCAGTTGCAATGAACATGGGGTATGGACAGATATAGTTACATTTATTAACCCTAATGCATATATTAACCCTATGTGTTATGTTTTTCCCCCAGGCTCAGGCAGGATGGACCCAGCATGACTTTGGTCACTTGTCAGTCTTCAAGAGCTCCAGACTCAACCACTTTGCCCACTTCTTCCTTATGAGCTTCACCAAGGTAAGTTTCATGGTGCAGTGAAACCTGTTTTGAGAGACCACCCCAAGGGCAGGCCAAAAAATGGTCACATAAGGCAGGTGGTCTCTCAATGGAGGTGCAGTAACATGGGAAAGATAGCAAAGGGACTTTGCAAATATGGTCTCAAAAGGCAGGTGGTCTTTCATTACAGTGGTCTCTCCAAACAGGTTTCCCTGTAAATGGAAATACAAAGCAAAGGCCCTGCAGCAATGTAGGAAAAAGAATTCGTCCGACTGGTGTCGCTGTTTGAGGGGCTCATCACGGACTGGACACAACTGTTGGATCTTTTGCTCATATACTGTACATGCTGTAATATTTACATTCAATGTAATTTTTAACATTACAAGTATAAGTGAGAGCCTGGTGTGTTATGTGACCATAACACATGAGCTTTGTGTGCTATCCGACCATAACACGTGTCCTGCTCACATTCCAATAACCCATGCCCACCTGGGTTTCCGGAACTAAACGCTTGAACATGCTGGGCAAATCAGTTTCTGGTCGTTTCTCTCAATTCTATGTAGGCCTACTAAATTTCGTGTAATCAAGCAGAAAAATTAAGGGGCAAATGTAAATGTAAGCAATGAGGGTCGCTTATTTGTGTATTTTGGCATAATGACACAGGTGATTGAAGCTGAGATCGGGTCAGGCGCACTGACGTGTGCTACGCCCACGATACCAGCTTCAAGCACCAGCGTCATTATGCCATAACACATGCAAAGTCGACCATCATTTCTTATGTGTCAACAAAAAAAAAACATTAACAAACTGCAGTACAAAAATAAAGCAGGTCTGTTAAGCTAACTGGCTTGAGCAGTTATTCCACAATGTCTTCTGATCTTACGGTTAGCTGTGTGTTGTTTACATATGCTGTTATGCCATACTGCTTGACGTGATGGACACTGTTGATACTCAGTGGGAAGTCCCATTGGTATCCGAGGATCCCCTCTTTGTGCAAAAATGGGTTGAATTTGCATATGAAAAAAAAGCTTCAATGGTAACAGCCAATTAATTAAAATATATGTACTGAAGATGGCTTCGAACAATCCTGCATGTCTTGGTGTTACCCACCGATAACATTGTATGACTGGGAGGATTGCTGTTGACAAAGCTAGAGTGCATGCTTAAAAGTAGAGGGTGTGATGATTTTTGAAATTATTTTGATGCAACATGCAGAGATAGGAAGGCGCACATTTGTGTGTTGTGTGCAAACAGTATATCCTTGTCTTGTATAGTGCACATATCTTGTGTTAAGTTCAAGAGTACCTTAATCCTGGCCCCTTTAAACTGTCTGGTGGTCAAATGTTGTCTGCTTCTGTTTTCAACGTATTTCAAGAGTAATGAAAAACAATTTGAGTGAGAATTGTAGAGCAGGTTTATTAAGATCACATGTTCCTGGTCAACAGCTTTCCATGCCAAGGGAAGCTGTTGACTAAGTCTCAATTCAAGGGGGAAGGGGTTAGTTCTTAATTCTGTATTAATTCCATTGGAGTGGAGTGCATCAACACTGTGCTGGTGCTAGCCATATGGAGAATCTTACATGGCTGAGAGTGAGTAACTTTTTACTCTCACGAGGGATCGTTGTTGGTGGGGAAAATCACGAATGACTGCAGGTCACAAATGATTTTCCATAGCAACACCGATCCCAAGTGAGAGGGAAATAGTAACTCACTCTGCAGCCACGTAAGATTTTGTTTATTCTATGTTTAATTGGGTATTCATCTCCCAAAATTGCTCTAGACCTACTTTCAATGCCCACCTGTTGTTCTCTATCTGTTTACTTTCGTCACAGTTATTCCACGTCACGCATGATGTATAATCAAACATCGCTTGTGCACGTTTCATTTTGTCTAAATGTCAATACATCACGTCACTGATGCAGGTGCGACACCACTGTATGGGTACTTGAAATACAGTAAAACCTGTTGTGAGAGACCACTGTGAGGAAAGACCACATGCCTTTTCAGACCATGTCTACCATGTTCTTTTTACATCTTTCCCATGCTTTTGCACCTCTATTGAAGGACCACCTGCTTTATGTGACCCTTTTTGGCCTGCTGCAGGGTTAGTCTCTCAAAACAGGTTTTACTGTACAGTGCTTTATGATGCTGGTGTTTGGCTCCACAGAGCAGACCCTGTTATAGCAAAACTGTCATATGAAGAGAGCCTTTTGAGATAGATGTAATGGGAAAAGTAGTGTACAGTAGAACCTGGTTTGAGAGACCACTGTAATGAAAGACCACCTGCCTTTTAAGACCATAATTTCAAAGTCCATTTTGCTATCTTTCCCATGTTATTGCACCTCCATTGAGAGACCACCTGCTTTATGCGACCACTTTTTGGCCTGCCTTAGGTGGTCTCTCAAAACAGGTTTCACTGTATTGGTAGTCATGGTAGTGTTATATCAGTAGGTATTTTCTGATGAGGGGTTAAAAAGAGGGAGCTATGGTAGCAACTGTGTTATATCAGAAGGTAACTTGTGATGAGGGGTTATAAAGAGGGAGCCATGGTAGCCACTGTGTTATTTTAGGGTTCCCTTTTGATGAGGGGTTATAAAGGGGGAGCCATGGTAGCCACTGTGTTATTTTAGGGTTCCCTTTTGATAAGGGGTTATAAAGAGGGAGCCATGGTAGCCACTGTGTTATTATGTCTCCCGGTGGAAGCCGGGGGACATATTGTTTTAGTGCCCTTTTCTTCCGCTTCTTCTTGTTGTTGTTGTTGTTGTTGTTGTTGTTGTTGTTGTTGTTGTTGTTCAGGTTCTTGGTTTCCGTGCGATAAGTCTTGAAGGACTTGACAGAATTTGATGAAACTTGGTAGGATTATGTATCTAGGCAAGACCTAGGTTGGGATTGTATTTGGGTGACCTTGACCTAATTTTCAAGGTCACAGGGTCACTTATGTGAAATTGGTTTCCGTGCGATAAGTCTTGAAGAACTTGATGGAATTTGATGAAACTTGGTAGGATTATGTATCTAGGCAAGACCTAGGTTGGGATTGTATTTGGGTGACCTTGACCAAATTTATAAGGTCACAGGGTCACTTATGTGAAATTGGTTTCCGTGCGATAAGTCTGGAAGAACTTGATGGAATTTGATGAAACTTGGTAGGATTATGTATGTAGGCAAGACCTAGGTTGGGATTGTATTTGGGTGACCTTGACCAAATTTTCAAGGTCACAGGGTCACTTATGTGAAATTGGTTTCCCTGCGATAAGTCTTGAAGAACTTAATGGAATTTGATGAAACTTGGTAGGATTATGTATCTAGGCAAGACCTAGGTTGGGATAGTATTTGGGTGACCTTGACCAAATTTTCAAGGTCACAGGGTCACTTGCGTGAAATTGGTTTCCGTGCGATAAGTCTTAAAGAACTTAATGGAATTTGATGAAACTTGGTAGGATTATGTATCTAGGCAAGACCTAGGCTGGGATTGTATTTGGGTGACCTTGACCTAATTTTCAAGGTCACAGGGTCACTTATGTGAAATTGGTTTCCGTTCGATAAGTCATGAAGAACATTATGGAATTTGATGAAACTTGGCAGGATAATGTATCTTGGCAAGACCTAGAATTGGATAGTATTTGGGTGACCTTGACGTAATTTTCAAGGTCATAGGGTCACTTACGTGAAATTTGTTTCCGTGCGATAAGTCTTGAAGAAATTAATGGAATGTGATGAAACTTGGTAGGATTATGTATCTAGGCAAGACCTAAGTTGGGATTGTATTTGGGCGACCTTGAGCGAATTTTCAAGGTCACAGGGTCACTTATGTGAAATTGGTTTCCGTTCGCTAAGTCACGAAGAACGTGATGGAATTTGATGAAACTTGGTAGGATTATGTATCTTGGCAAGACCTAGGTTGAGATCATATTTGGGCGACCTTGAGCGAATTCTCAAGGTCACAGGGTCATTTATGTGAAATTGGTTTCTGTGCAATAAGTCTTGAAGAACTTAATGGAATTTGATGAAACTTGGTAGGATTATGTATCTAGGCAAGACCTAAGTTGGGATTGTATTTGGGTGACCTTGACCAAATTTTCAAGGTCACAGGGTCACTTATGTGAAATTGGTTTCCCTGCGATAAGTCTTGAAGAACGTGATGGAATTTGATGAAATTTGGTAGGATTATGTATCTAGGCAAGACCTAGGATTGGATCATATTTGGGTGACCTTGACCAAATTTTCAAGGTCACTGGGTCACTTGCGTGAAATTGGTTTCCGTGCGATAAGTCTTGAAGAACTTAATGGAATGTGATGAAACTTGGTAGGATTATGTATGTAGGCAAGACCTAGGTTAGGATTGTATTTGGGCGACCTTGAGCGAATTTTCAAGGTCACAGGGTCACTTATGTGAAATTGGTTTCCGTTCGCTAAGTCATGAAGAACAATATAGAATTTGATGAAACCTGGTAGGATTATGTATCTTGGCAAGACCTAGGTTGAGATCGTATTTGGATGACCTTGAGCGAATTCTCAAGGTCACTGGGTCACTTATGTGAAATTGGTTTCTGTGCGATAAGTCTTGAAGAACTTAATGGAATTTGATGAAACTTGGTGGGATTATGTATCTTGGCAAGACCTAGGTTGGGATTGTATTTGGATGACCTTGACCTAATTTTCAAGGTCACAGGGTCATTTATGTGAAATTGTTTTCTCTGCAATAACTCTTGAAGAACTTGATGAAAATTGCTAGAGTAATGTATCTAGGTGAGAGCTAAACTAGGATTGTAATTTTCAAGCAAACTTGGTCATTTGTAATTTGTTATCACTGTAGCTTATTCAGAGATGTAAGTGTTCCACCGGGAGACATTTGATTTTCTGTTGGAAAATCAGTCTGTTCTAGTTTTAGGGTACATTTTGATGAGGGGTTATAAAGAGGGAGCCATGGTCGCCACTGTGTAATATCAGAAGGTACCCTGTAATGAGGGGTTATAAAGAGGGAGCTATGGTAGTCACTGTGTTATATTAGAAGGTACCTTGTAATGAGGGGTTATAAAGGGGGAGCTATGATAGCCACTGGTATATATCAGAAAGTACCTTGTAATTAAGTGTTATAAAGAGGGAGCTATGGTAATGACATCAAAGGTAGACTATCTGTCACAGACGTTTGACATAGCAGGCCAATTTTTTTAAGAGCTGCGACATCTTTTTCCAGTTTACATTTTACCCTTAACTTTTATATATTTGCAGTCACTATATCCAAAACTGAATGTTTGATTATTTTTGTCAAATTTATTATGATGACTACTTTTGTAATTGAAGTGTTAGTGCTTGGGAACGTATTACTTTATAACTGTGCCATATTGAAACACAATATATGGATGGTTACCTTCCAGAAAATATACTGTAATACTTTGTAGCACATTGCAGAGTCTTATTGACCAATTAGGGAAAGTCTCTGGCCACCTGCTGTACTAAGGAAGCGTAATGTTCTTGTGAGTGTGCAATGCTTTTGGGGTTGTGTTTTTACCACAAGCTTTGGTTTAAAACCAGTTCGAACCACTTGACCGACATGTATGCTGGGAGGTAGAAAAATATCCACCTCCCTGATGTGTGTTTCACTATTATTTACATCTTGTGTGCATAAGCGTACACTTGGCATTAATCATATGCACTAATCTTGCCCGAACTATAAGGAATTGACATATAATACAATGTAACATGCAACATATCTGAATGCTTCCAAGTGTACAGTATTCCATTTTTTCCACAAAATACATTCAAGTTGTTTATTGTCACATGTTAGAATATTTATACAAGACTTAGTTCATATTGAATCCGTGCATGCCTGTGGGGTAGGCGTGCTTGTTGCAATGTGCAACAAGCATGCCTACCCCGCAGAGATGTTCTCCAGTAACAATTTATAATTACATCAACTATTTATACATTGAAATAATTTAAAAACCGCTGCAGCTATCCTTTATTGACTATATAATGATATTGTATATCATATAGTGTTTTTAAGGTGGTTCTCATTGTATATCATATAGTGTTTTTAAAGTGGTTCTCATGGTAGCGGCTATAATCGCCTGAATGAGAGTCTGCTGGCCAGTAGTGCTGTTGTCTATTTTGCTTTGTACAATCTTGTTTTTCATGATTAAATAAAAGAATTTGAGTCTTGAGTCTAGTGCTACATGTAGGCCTACGTCAGGCCTGACACTTGTATACCTTGCAATATATATATATATATATATATATATATATATATATATACATATATATATACATATATACACATATATACACATATACATATATATACATACATATATACATATATATATATATATATATATATATATATATATATATATATATATATATATATATATATATATATATATATATATATATATATATATATATATATATATATATATGGGTTGAAGTGAACTCTGAGGACCTATGAACTGATCCACATAACTGACATTTTCTGATACTTGTCTCCTTCAGATTGTGGGGAGCCTCATCTGGTCAATAAGTTCATGACCTTGTATTGTGTTAAACACTGATAAAGGTTTAACAATTAAGAATGTCATCTGATCCAATATTGCATCAAAATGTTTCCCAGTAAATCCTATCTGTCCATAGGACTGACACATCACACAAATTGTCAGTTCTGCCAGAAAACTGTCAGTTCTGGGTTGAAGGAGAGGCATTATTTTGACCCCTGATATATGGTAAAGTGATTCATGGTCAAAATTTTATACAGTGGTACCTGCTGTATACAGCTACTGCTGTGACAGGTCATCTGCTCTTTGTGGCTACAAGAATCAGTTTCTTTAATGTACCTGCAATGACAGGTCACCTGCTGTATGTGGCCACTTTTTGGTGGCAGAAAGGGTGGTCTCATACAGCAGGTACCGCTGTAGAATATTTCAAAATAATGACATGTTACAAGAAAAAGTTTTCCTAAAATTCAAGTGCATTCAATGTTACAAGTGTATCCAAGCACTTGATGGAAGATCTTGACATGGTTCTATCAAAGGTCAGTTGGCAAGGTTCTGTTTTTAAGTCCTTGGTGGAAGGGATATTGTTACCTTGGCTGTCCATCTGTCTGTCCGTCTGTCTGTCCACACTTTGTTACCATTTTAACTCTTGACTCTTGACAGATTGAAGTCTTTTTCACCAAACTTATACCCGCTATGCTCCTTTGGGCTTTAGAAGACTGTTGAGAGTGGATGACCTTGACCTCTTTCTTGACCTACCTTTAAGGTTAAAGTGCAAAACGTAATGTTAGTGCTCTCCTGACAGATTCAAGCCAAGTTCACAAAATTACAACAGCTGTGCTTGTTTGGACTCTTCAGAAGCCAACTGAAAGTGGGATGACCTTGACCTATTTTTTGACATACTAACAAAATTTCAGGAGTCTGTTGAAAGTTGATCTTATTTTCCTTGTGTATCATCTTGAGTATGAATGATCTTAGGCCCGTGTACATGAACATATGAAGCCATGTTGGCTCAGGGGTTTTGTATGCTTTGCATTTTATGTTCTAAATTCTCACTGTGCAAGTTCTGTCGAACATACTGTTTACAGTCACTGACTTCAATCAGAACACACTAGTGTTTTTGACATCATAAATGAAGGTGCATGTACAGTAAATTTCAAGAAAAATTAAATCCAAATCAAATCAAAATTGTGTCCCAAAAGCTTAAATTGTAAGTTACCATGGTGATTTTCGAAACGTGAAATACCCTCTGAGATAATTATAAGGGGTCACAAGTTTTGTTTAATTACATATAAAATTGGTGGAAATCTAGTCTGCTCCCATGAATTTCCCTTCTTGAGACCCCCTAAAAAGATTCTTAATGAAAACATTAGGAAATCCTTTACCCCCACCCCTTCAATGAGCGTCCCTCTACATCAAAAAGTGCCCCATACCTCTTTAAAATTGGAGTGATCAAAAACCAGACCCCAAAAATTCTGGAGTTAATGGTTGTCTTCATAGTGCTGTAAAGTATTTAAAGTAGGGTTCTAATTTGAGGGAATGTTTATAACATTAAAAATTTGTGAGCATCCTAGTTGCCTATAGGGAAGAATATGGTAAATCATTCTTGGACGAATTTTTTAAAGGTCAATTTTGCGTCATTGGCATGTAGAGGTACATTCTTGTGCATGAAAATTGAGAAGTATAGTACAATATCTTATTTCCCCCAAGAACAATGCTCGATAAACAAAAATTTATTTTAAAAAAATGAGCTAATGGGGATTGACCAACGTTCTTGTTATTGAATCTTTTAAGCTGTGGGTTGACACGTGATAATGTATTTCAACTGAACAGCCAGATAATGTACATGTTTATACAAACATGATGTTCCAGCAAGGTGAACCCAGGAGGGAGAATTCTTGATCTGTCTAGGTCTAATGTTTTGCAACAAGGTGTGCACATGTACACGTAGTTACACTTTGGTCAGATCAGTCATTTGACATTAAAACACTAGACCAGTACTGGAAGAAGGTCTTTGTCACTTAACTACACAGGAGTGTCAGGTACAAAGGCAAATACTTCATTTTTTATGCAGCTAAAAAATGAATTCATCATGACCCACTTGTGCATCGTCATGTTTTTGTTGCATGTGTGGTACATGTCTATCTGCTAAGGGTCTATTGGCTGGTAAAGCTTGTTCAACCTTTTTAGTTTTGCTAAAAGTATTTTATGCCTTAATCATTGAAAAAAAAAGAAGTGGCATGATTTAGCACAAGTTTATTGTATAGTCATTTCAAATTATTCGAAGTGTCAGTCACTTGTATCTCTATGTCACACAGACCTAAAACATGTCAGTTGAATATACTGTATAAATATAAGTTCACCTGGATATTAAACATTGCCCCAGTGCCATACTTTGGATCAAGTATTTTTTATATTGACCTCAATACACATACACGCTACACAGGTCATGTTGAGGTGTACTTGAACCATGTCTATTATTGTTCGGTCAGATTTGCACGGAGAACAGACGTTTTGATTGACATGTTTGCGATACACAGATGGATGACAGCATGAATGATGACATCATGAATGATGACATCATGCTATTCCCAAGCAAGGTAGAATGGACCATGACACAGAACACTATCTACATGTATGTGTAGATCGTAAGGACAAAGATATGGTAGTAAAGACGGGAAACTTATGTGGTGTGTAACAGGCCTATTGTCATGCATAGTGAGATACATAGCCAGAGATAATAAGCAGGGAGTTAACGCACATACGCACCAGACATCACGTAACACATAAAAAAAACATAAACATGAGCACTTGCTCTAGTTACAAGCTGTGTCTGTGTTTCTAGTCTGCCGTTATATTGGCTGGAAGTAGAAAAAAAAAAGATCGTGGCATTATTAACAGCCTGTATATATTTAAGATTCTATAAAATGTTAGCTGAAATTGAAACGAAATAGTCTGAATACAATAATTGTCATGGGCTCTTTCGAAGAAACCTTATATTTGCTGTTGTTGTTATTCCTGTTCGTGGTGTGTTATAAATCTTTTTCACTGGGAAAGTAAGCAAAAATAAAAACACAGTGAAATTAACCCTTAAAGGGCAGATTTAAGACTGATTCAACATATTTCCTCGGGGCACTTTTCAGGCAAAGTGCCCCAAGGAAAACTGTTGACTAAGACTATTTTTTACTTTAGACTAGGCTTGCTAGTATTTGAATGAAAGGTATTTTCATGAGGAATATGCATCTTTTAACCATTACATGTTTAACGGTAATGAAAAAATGACTATAGCAGTGATTAGCACTGTAAAGGTTAAATGAATTCATAGTATGCAGGCCCAGGTACTTCTCACAACACCAGGGGCCCTCAGACCATGCCCTGTCACAGGACTTGTGTATTGACATCCTGTATGGTCCAGGTAATATCTGTTTTAACCCCCTCCCCCCCCCCCCCCCCCCAAAGAACTGTGTATATCATTATTTGAATTCACCATGGGACCCTCATCAGTATCGTTTGGGGTGATCAGTTGACTGATCCATACAAAGGACACATGAAATTCCATGTGAATGGTGATTCAAGGGAAATATATGTATTAACTCCCTGCCCCCACTCCCCATTATGTTGTCTCAGTATATTTTTCTGCTGTTAGTACTTATGAGGGTCCATTTTGTGTGTGTTATGAGTTAGAACAATGCAACGTATACCAGAGATGCATCATACTCAGGGCATGTGCGCCATATTGATATTGACCTTGACCAATTTTTAGGTCACAGGGCCCAAGAACATATGAATTTTTGTGCATCCTAGTTGGTGCATCCTTTCAACAAGTGCAACAACTTTTGCAAAATATTGTGGCGGGGGACATAGATCCTTTGGATCATGGTGCACTTGTTGCTTGTTTCTAGCTGATGTCACAAAAATGTGAAAATAAACAGTGAAATGGTATTTTGATATTGTCGGAATGGGAATTACATCCAAAATAGTGAAATCAAAACTGTAGTGAAATGTCAAAAAAAAAAAAAACAAAAAAAAAACAAAAACAAAAAACATGAAAATCTAAGAACATGAAAACAAAACAATTAACAGTAGTTTGAAAACCTGTGTCCACTCCAACCCCAGAAAAAGCAGCCCTGTCAATGTTAACTCATTTCATGCTGATGGAAGACAGTCAAGAGATTTGCTTGGTGCACTCTGGGCACAATGGGCCCAGAGCGCACCAAGGAAAGCTGTTAGCCATGGGCATATAATTTGGAATGATCTTTTATGCAAGTTTCATCCAAAATTTTGAAAAAATAATCCCTAAATTAGTAAAATACGATTAGCAGACGACATTTAGATATAAGCGGGAAAAGCGTCATTAGGGTGGAATGAGTTAAGTTAGAGACTATGTTAACAGCTTTCATCAATGCATTTTTGGCAAATGTGCTTGGAGGAAACCAAGAAAGCGGTTGACCAAGACAATTCTTAAGTCTTCCAGAATGTTGGCATGCAAGTACTTGAATGAGAGGTGATTTTACAGGGAATTTGAATCTGAAATAATTTTTTTATGATAATTCAGGTGAATGGAACAGTGGCTGTGGTAGGTACTACTGGCAGAATTAAGTTACTTTAGAGTAAAGAAATTGGTAGCACTCCCTGTGTGAGACTGTTGAATGAGAGGGTTACACCCCCTCTGTATATGACCACAGTGCTTTAAATAGTGTTTTATGTTTGCTTTTTTTTCAGGGAGCATCAAGCGATTGGTGGAATCACTTACATTACCAACATCATGCCAAGCCCAATGTGGTAAGTCATGCAGGCAAATTAGTCTTACTTCAAAATGCTCTTAACGTAGCTGTGTTAAGTGCTGCTGTTGTCTTTAACCTTCTGGGGACTGAGTCAACAGCCTTGGGACTTCAAGCACAACTGGGAAAGCTGTTCATTGATGGCAAATTATTTCTTGGGATTCATTAATATGAAAGCAAAAAATAAGTTTGCAAAAGAGGTCTGGAGGAGACTGCATTTACAACACAGAAGACAGCTGTGTCATAATTTTCATTGGGAAGAAGTTGCCTTCTAACACATGGCCCTTTACATCTTACTGTCAGTGTTGCTGATTTTTCAATTTTCTGATGAGAAAATTGTGACATAATGCTAACTTTCCTGTATTTTATCATTACTTGTGCATTCATTGTCTGATTCCTGGTGAGAGTACGACTTGAGTGGACAGCTTTCCTCAGTCATGATAGTGTGGGTTGGGCATTCCACTGTACCCATGTCAAGAAAAGCTATTAACATAGGGTTTGCCATCATGAGTGGTTTTACATACAAATCTCAGCAAAAATGTTTTCTAATAATGAGAAATTTAAATAAAAACATTAAGGCAAATGGCAATTTACGTCGATGCACTTTGGGGCAGACAACGTGGTACATGTACACGCTGTAATTAAATTTGATAGTTGCCTGGGGGAGTCAAAGGCAGTGATATACTTGATTTTTCTTTGTCGCTTATTTTGATTTTCCATCGTGCTTCAACTCAGGTACATGGGGTAGACCCTTGGACTATGACTGTTTCTCTTTATCACCTGTTTCGATTTTTTTTTCCATCATGCTTCAAGTCAGGTACATTATATAGACTTTTGTACTGTGACTTGATTTTGCAAGTGTTAAGAAAATACAGCATGACTGTGTAAACATAAATTGATAAGGTGCTTAAATATCACCTGATGTTCTTAACCCTTAAAGTTTCTCCCTGAATCCAGCCAAAATTGCCTTGCATTCAAATGTTGTCCATTTCAATTTTTTATGACTTAATTTTAACAATAAAGAAAAACAGGTTGAATAAGAATTGTAGATGAACAATAACAAGATATAGCATTCTCCAGGTCAACAGCTTTCCTTTGCCTGGGTTGGGTTTCTACAACAAGGGAAACTGTTGAAAGATTTTCAAACTCCGTTTGTATTCAAAGGAGAAAGGGTTAATGTAATTTCCAGAGGACCTTTGTTCATAGAGTCCCCTCTGGTGGTCATTTATGTAACCATAAAAATGTTAATAATTTGCATATATGTAAGCTGTTTTATGTAAAAAAAAAGGACCATTGTCCTTTATTTTTTTTAATGTGTGCAACTACATGATATATCTACAATTGCCAATGGTAGCCTGCAGTGTCATCAAATCATAAGTGAGGGTAGATCATAATCATGACCTATACAAGTACATTATGTACATTGGTCCATTTCTTGACAGACCATCCTTGGGGGGAACATCAATCTTCAAACATGGACACTTCCTCTAGTAATTTTGATATTGTTCTCCACTGAAATAGCATCAGTTTTGAAAAACCACAATCTGCACGTCCACATGGATGGTCTCTGAAGATAGGTTTCACTGTAACCATGTAGGCCACAGACCACAGTTATAAATCCTTCTATTTTTCATATTAGCATTTTTCAGTCTAAAAAATCAGCATTTCGGTATTTTAAAATTCCGTGAACGGCATTTAACAGATAAAAATGTCAGAAAAACATGGATGGATTTTTGTCATATGATTCCCAGCTCATTAATTTGTGATAATTGAAATACCCAACAACACCTGGATGTCAACTTTATACAGGTGTATGAACTGTGCTCTTGCTAGGGTCACATCATTGTCCTTCTCCACCATAAAGTTCCCACATGGCCTGGAAGACAGTGCACCTATATGACCACCAATTAAGCAACTCTGTGATGCCGCAAACCTGACTTAGCTCACTTTATTTAAACAGAAGCTACAGCATGCTGAAAACATAGTATTTTCACAATTACGGACTATATCCGTTGGGATGTGCAACCAGCCCATCACAACTGTGGTCTGTAACCATGTAGACCCAGATATGAGATCATGGGAATTATGGGGCGTGTTTAAAGGAGGGCACTCATTACATTGTATTTTACGTGTTTTGGGAACTTCATGTCAGGCACTTACCACATGTAAAATGGTTTAGTTATATTTCATTCCATATTTCTAAAATCTGCATTTTAATGTTGCTGAAATCAGCTTTACCTGTCAAATTACCGGAAGCGGCAAACCTATGGAAGATCAAAGGCGATTTCGCAGATCACGGGAGTCCTACTTCTGCACCTAGTTTTTTTTACTTGATGAGAATAAACTCCTAGTTTCAAATTGAAGTGGTCGGAAATGTAACGAAAACTAATAATATATGTCAATGTATATGCAGCAGTTGTTTAAAACTGTTTTTAATAACTCGTTTTAGCGAGAAAAAAAGCAACGTTTACGAGTCACGATATGTCACGTCTTTCCTCGCGCGATCTTGGACATATTTATTGCCAAATTTGGAAACAGCTGTATTCTGCAGCCTTCTACACCTCCGTGCGGTAGAGAGTTCCAAGTTTTTCATTGACTGCGAACAGACGAAAATGCCAAGGTGTGTTTCGTGCGGTGGCACAGCCACCGAATATCCAGAAAGATATTTTCATTCTTGGCCAAAAGACACATCATTAGCAGATAAATGGAATGCTATTATGAAAATCCCAGAAGAAGTATTGGCAGCATACAAAAGCACGAAGTTGTGTTCAGCGCACTTCAAGCTGCGTGACGAATTCCGATCGTTTGATAACTCCTGGAGCTCATATTATCGCTCACGTTACACGGTCACGATTTACGACCGATTATCATGAACGGAGTAAATACATTGATAAATAATAATTGATTTGATTGAAACACATAACATATGCATATTCTTTACGTCGATAACGACCTCGGAAACAATTTTCATAATTTGAAGTGGCTTTGAACAATGATTATGGTGCGCTTGGCTTCGTTATCAACCGATGGCTATGATTGGCCAGTTGTATAGTCGCTTCTAATTGGTCCGACATCTCGACTGGCTTCGCGTAATGGTGAACTGCCGGTAATGTGGGGGTTTTAATATTTGGCAATAAACATCGGAAATTTGTGAAAATTAATAAAATAAACATCAGATATGAAATCCTGATGAAAAATCCATTCCAATGATGTATAATACAACGTAAGGAGTGCTTTCCTTTAATATATGTGTACTTGTATTTTAAACAGGGGTAATATTCACAAAAACGTTTTGAAGTGATGTCAGAGTTTAAAAAAAGTAATGGTCAAGGTGGGTTTTAAAACTCAAGCGCAGAATATATTTTTTTGTGGATACCATCCCAGCTCGTACTGTGCATGGGATTTTCTGGAGGTCACTGAAGTAGCTAGGTTAGCGCTTGGATTTAGAAATTACTAGCCAAAATGTACCTTTTTTCCCGGAAAGACCTACACAGACTTTGAATTTGTTAAATTTCTGCATTAAAACAAGGAATTTTGGGGAAATTTTAGTAGCCATTTACTACTTTTAGTAGCCATTTTGAAGTTTTAGTAGCATTTGGCTATTTTGGCTAGTGTTAGTGCTAACCTAGAGTAGTAATAAAATGTATCCAGATGCTTTTGTTATATAATTCATGTGCTTGACCAATGTGTGTACCCTGTTATTTAGGTGCAGATATTTGGAAGTTCGAATATGTTGCCTGGTGTCCTGTAATTTGATGCCGGGGACACACAACTATGTTATGAAAAAACTTGGAAAATTTGCATGTTTTCATAAGGATCTTGTAAATAAAAATGACTAGAAATTTGTGTGTGTGTGTGTTATTCAGCCACGAGTCCAGCACATAGCTCTGAAAGCTGATTATGGTCTGATCCTGTTGACTTACCCCCCCCCCCCCTAAAAATAACATATTTATAACATATAGTTTGTTTTCTTGCGTTATATTTTATGGGAAAGAGTGAGTCATAGTTTGTCTGTTTTATAATTCAATATCTGACCAAAAAATCACTTTTATGCTGTGACTAAAGTATTGTACAGTACATGATTTGGCTTCCGGTGCAGGAAGCGAGAGGCTGGTATCCTATATTTGTTGAGATGGGGCAATGATTTCCCTTCCGTTATTCGTAATTTCA
The DNA here is from genome assembly GCA_964020975.1 of Hermodice carunculata. NCBI lineage: Eukaryota > Metazoa > Annelida > Polychaeta > Eunicida > Amphinomidae > Hermodice > Hermodice carunculata. The sequence continues at coordinate 64,390,203 of OZ026618.1, read as the reverse complement.
TGCGTCAGTGTCACATTACCTCAGATAATTTTCATTTCCTTTTTTTTTTTTTCCATAGATGGGCAAGGATCCTGATGTTAGGATCGATGCAGTCTTTGTAGTTGGAGATGCTATGCCTAAAAAGGTGAGTCGCTGCAGGCGGGTTGTGTTCAAGTGAGCATTAGTGCAGATGTTTAACTCATTCCATACCAGTCCCTGATTTTTCCGTATATCTACCTAGATTTAAGACGACAATTTCATATTTAAATTCTTCATGAAAAGAGCTTTCATTTAAGTACCAACATGCCTATAGTCTTAAGTCAGTGGTTCTGGCACTGCCTGGCAAGTCATGCTGCTGCTGCCCTTGTGGCAGCTGCAGCATGACTTGCCAGGCAGTGCTAGAACCACTGACCAATGCCTGTTGCCATAGCATATTTTATATTCGGAACGAGCAAGACTCGAACCTACAACCTTTGGCACCAGTCTCCTAGCTGAAATGAGAAACGCACATATCCACTCGACCAAATCCCCATTCCCTAAAAGAATGATTCAATCGAGGTAGTTATGTGCGAGTGCCATATCAACACGGTAATGCAGTATATTTACTCAGTCCGCATTTATTTCCAGAATCGGGGACTTAAATCCACCAGCTTTAAGGAAATGCGGAAAATATATATTTTATGTTCGGAACGAGCGGGACTCGAACCTACAACCTTTGGCACCAGTCATTCCAGTATGGAATGAGTTAAAAGCAAGTGAGACTCTGTGACATATGGAGGCCTTCAAAATTTGAAGCCCAATCGGGAAATAAAACTGTAATCACTGTAGAATTCAACCTCACCATCATACGAGTCATGTTAAAATAATTTAGCCATTTGCAAATATCTTTAGCCAAATGAATGAAACATTAGCATTTGGCTAATTAGCTACATGTAATGGCATCAACAGTCCCCATAAATTGAACTGTATGAAAGAAGTCCAGAGTAGTTGCAGTGTATGGATTTTGGCTGAACATTCATGAAAGCAACCCCAAAATCCTTGATTTCACAGAGCTTCATGGTGATATTTAGTCCATTGAAATGCATGTGCTGGACATATTTAATGCTGTTGCAACTGCAAAATGTATTTACCTAGACTTGTGCTTAGAATTTTCCCTCTGTAGCTAGTTTGGCTAATGAAACAATAAGCTGTTTAGTCAAATGCTGATTTAGTTAGCTAGACCATCAGCAAAATCCAACAGTTTATAATTATGATTGAAAACAAAGTACAGTACCAATGATATGTGTATCAAAAGTTAAAAAAATTCTAAAATATTCCTGACAAACTTGACTAAAGCTTGCACAGTTTTGCTTGCCAAATGATTTTTTTTCAGTTATTGGCTAATGCATGGCACTAACCTAGAATTTATGCTATTAAACAAAGCTGTTGTTAGTGCTTAAAATGTTATAACCAAATTAAAAATAACTAGCCTTTGGAAAAAAAAACTGATATCTGAGAGTGAAACATCACAGAGCTGTTTTGGTACAATATTACTGACAATTGTGGTTGCAAATTAAAGTGATGAATTTATTTCCAGGTGGCAAAAGAAAAGAAGAATAGCATGCCGTATAACCATCAGCATAAGTATTGGTTTGCCAGTAAGTATTTATCATGTTGACATGGATTTCAAGTGGTGCCTCTTAACCCTTTCCCCCTCAAACCGGCCAAAACCGGCTGGTGGTCGAATATCGTCTGCTTCAGCGTTTTCAACTAATTTCAACAGTAATGAAAAAAAAATTGACTGAGAATTGTAGATGAGACCTATCAAGATCACATGTCCCAGGTCAACAGCTTTCCTTGGCATGGGTTAGCCCGACCCATGCCAAGGAAAGCTGTTGACTAAGTCTTAATTCAAGGGGGAAAGGGTTAATAAGGACCCACTTTACAAGGTGGAGTTTTACACGACATGATTTCCTTGGTTCCCACAGAAACATTTTTCCTGTTACATCATCATATTTTTTGGTACATTAAATACAATGCAATATACAAAGAAAAAAGGCCCCACAGAAACGTGTAATATTACAATTAAAATTCATAATACCTGTGTATGTCTAAAATAGAGAGACCATTGCCTTGCAGTGCAGCCCCAAGCAGGACTAGAGTTTGCTTCTTAATATATATTGCGTCATGTTATAAGGCAGCTTTACTTTAGTGTGGTCCTCTCCATATTTCCCCTCACAAACATTAATACAAGGTTGGGCTGTAACATGATTAATCGTTTCTATACATTGATTGGTGTCGTTTCCCAAGGAAAATGGTCCATAAGTGTGAAAAAAATCCAAAACTGTATCTTCCGATTGGATAAAATTAGCCAGACAAGGTTTTTGGCGAGACCGAACTGACTCATTGGCAAACTTGTTAGAGCTGGGTCAGGTGAAAGAACAAATATGTTACACTGCTCAGTGCATGTTGCATACGGCGGTGTTAAAAGAACATCCAGGTGTTGCTTTGCATTTCAGGTATACATATATATATTTAAAAAAATTACCAGGTCAAATCTAGAAATGAATTCATCTGTTATTTTGTAACATCTGGTCCTGCCTGTTAAGTGTAGTTTACAAAATTAATCATTCTACCATGGTCCACTTCCAGTCAGCTGGCTCTGTGTGAGACAGTGCTGCCCTCTGGAGTTAACAAGTCTGAATACAGGCAACCGCTCTCATTTGTAGCTGAACAGAATGCCTCTGAATTAGTTTGGGTCTTTCGTCAGAACTGTGGACATTGCATGTATTTCAAAACATAAGATTTATTTATATTTGAAACACTTAATATTATTAGTCAGTAATTTTAATCAGTGGCAGGTGAATATTATGTTTTGGATTATCTAATTTTAACAGAAGACAGTGTAGCATGAATACTTCAGTCCTTGTGAGAGGCCATCTGTCTTGGAAGACCAACATTTCAGTATCAATGTATACCTCCATGAAAGACTACCTGTCTTATGAGACCACAATTTAGTCATTACCAGCAGTGGTCTTTGAAGACAGGTTTCACTATATGTGTGTCTTCGTCCATGAGCAGTCTCCATTTATTTCTTAAAATGTCAAATTTTCTCTCTTTGAGATTGAGAGACCACTCCATTGAGAGACCACCTGCTTTTTAAGAGCCCATTTATGAAGTCCCTGGCTTTATCTGTTGAGTGCAGTTTGACTTCTTTGTAGAGATCATCTGCTTTGAGAGACCATTTTTGGACCTACTCTCGGGGTGTTCTCGCAATAGAGAGAGCATTGTCAGTTTCATATACAGTGAAACGTATCTTGAAAGACCACGTCTAGGGATGACAAAATTGTGGTCTCTCAAAGGAGGTATAAATAACAAGTAAAGCACTAAGCAAAGTATATTGAAAAGGTGGTCTCCCAAGGCAGGTGGTCTCTCATTGGAGTGATCTCTCAAGATGGACCACTGCACAGTAATAATCCTCTGGTGACAGACTGCCGCAAGGTCTGCTCTAAGAGTGGTCACATTCAAGATTCAAGACTCAAGACTTAGGATTTCAGGCTTGAGATACCTTTAATTGACCATGATAATTCAGATTAGGAAATATATGGAAGGTATATACAATAATGGCGAGGAGATGCTCATTAAACCCCTGCTAGGCGCGAGCAAGAAAGCTGCCAAAAAATCCCAAATTATTCATAATTATGTTGTAGATTACTGACCGAAGAAGAAATATATATTAAGAATTACCTGCCAATGGTTTCTGGCCTTGTGTTGTCTTTCTAAGTTAATTAGACACAAATAATTTGTAAATTTTAATAAATTTATAATTACGTGGAGGCAGTGCAAGGAGTCGAATTTTGGGAGCATTGAATGCCTATCAGGGATTGTGCCAGTAATGGTATGTGTATTTAACTCATTCCATATCAGTCCTTGATTTTTCCGTATATTTATCTAGATTTAAGACGACAATTGCATATTTAAATTCTTCATGAAAAGAGCTTTCGTGCAAGTACCAACATGCCTATAGTCTTAAGTCCATGGGTCTGGCACTGCCTGGCAAGTCATGCTGCAGCTGCCGCAAGGGCAGCTGCAGCATGACTTGCCAGGCAGTGCCAGAACCACTGACCAAGACCTGTGACCATAGTATGGAATGAGTTAAATCCTGGAACCTGCCAGCAAACTTTGACACACATCAGTCAGACAACCTGGGTTTATGTTGTGTCATAGTTCATTCCTGCCTCAGGGTGGCAGCTTCATAGCATGTCCTTATTCCTGCATAGCCTATCCCCCTAACAGTATCATGTTCATTCCTCTTTTTATAGTTTGTTGCTCTTACAATTCATTTTTAATCTTGCCTTTTTTCGGACCTTCTCACCAGAAGCCACCCCTCTTAACCCATAAAGTGCTAACTAGGTTATAGTTGTTTTCTCATTACCATTAAACATATAACGGTTTAAAGATTCAAATTCCTCATGAAGATACCTTTCATTCAAATATGAGCAAGTCCAGTCTGAAGCAAAAAGTAGTCTTAGTCAACAGCTTTCCTTGGGACACTTTGTGCACATTGGGCCCAAAGTGCCCCAGGGAAAGCAGGTGACTCAGTCTTAAATCAGCGCTTTAAGTTAAAAGACCAGCATTCCTATATACAAAGTGTGACATTCCCATTATATTGTCCTCCTGTAGAGAGAGACCAGCAATCTTATCTGGCCACTTTTGGACTTCATTTCAGGTAGTCTTATAATAAGGTGACTAAGGTACACAGGTACCTGCCATTTCACTCTTTCAGTGTCAATCACGTCTTAAGTTGACATTCTTAAATCAAACTAGTCTGAATTATCATTAGGATCCCAGATTGGTATTTCTCAGAAAAAGACCTTTCATTCAAGTACCAGTATGCCCATAGTTCCAGAGAGAATACACCAGGTCAACAGCTTTTTCCTGGTGCCGAAAAAGATGTTGTCTCAGTCCGAAATTTGGCTCTTAAGGAGTCAAGATGAGCACAGATTTTGTGATCAGCTCTGAAAGAGTTCATATATTGCTATTTTGCAGTTGGGCCACCATTGCTGTTCCCGGTGTACTTCCAGTTTATGATATTTAAACATGTCATCTCAAGAAAGAAGTGGCTGGTAGGTTGACCTGTTCAGATTCTGTCTCTTAATGTATCTTAGTTAAAGCTTAAACAAGCCCAACTCAGAACATTTTCTGATGGGAAACATGTTAAGGATGAGAAGATGGAACAGATCAGATTGAATTTTTTTTTTTGGAAATGTTCACAAATCAACCTCCATGAACTGTATTTGAATTGATGACATAGCACGATTAAAACAGTAAACCCTCAAGACCACTAACGGCCAATAAAACAATTTCAAACATTGAAATTTTTTAGTAGTTAATTGGAACATTGGTAGTGTACCACTGAAGACACTGTATCATCATTGTTGCATTATGGGATTGATATTTGGCCAAAATGGCTGTCCCGTATTCAGACAAAGATATAAAAACATTGAACTTCATTTGATTGCTCTGATTTGCATTATTTTTATCATATTTATATCATTATAATCAGTCTTAGTGGGCTTCGTAACAAATTAAGTTTCTTGTCAGGCATACTTCAGCTCTTAGTCTACCATATGGGGGCATAAGTATAATATTAAAGTGGATTAGCTAGCGAGACCAGTGTTTTTCGTTGGAAGATTCTTATTTTGATAAAGTTACTGGTTTGGTAGCTATGTGCCTCCAATCAGGGACTGTGAAAAAAAAAATACTGTCAGGGCATTTGTGTAACTTTGTGCTGTTGATATTGTCGCCATGTGTATGCAGACATTGTTACCATGGTTACTGTTTATATTTCAGTTGTACCTTACATGTTCAGTGTCATAATTTGCCTTCTCATCAAAAAAAAAAACCCCACAAATAAATTTTTGTAAATTCAAAACATTTTCCAAATATGGAAATATATGGTATGTGCCCACTGAGGTTCGAAAATCTTATTATTATCAGGCAGGTGATACGGGATGGAGGTGTGTCTATTCATCGTTCAATATGTGGGTTGTGAGTGTTGATATGATAGTGATTGTGAACGTGACAAATTAAGTTTTAGTTTTTTTGGGGGGGATTCAAATAATTCCGACTGAAACATACCTTATGAAATTAGATTTGAAGAAAAATATTTTAATTTTGGAAGCTTCAACGCATTTGGTTTAAATATGTTGAACTTCCTCAATAGGAGATGGTCACAATTTGTAATTTTGTATGTGTTTTCAGCAGAATACACAACCCAATACACACATTGCAGTGCAGAGACCAATGTGCATTCCTGTAGGATTTTGTGTCAGTGCAACATTGGCTACTTTCACAGCTGGTTTAATATTTTTTGAGTAATTTAGCCAATCACATAGTTTTACCATGAAAAATTTGGTGTTCCCACTTAACAGGTGGAAATTGATAAAGTTGCAAGAAACAATGGCAACTAATGGGACTATACAAACCCCAGCCCTCCCCACTTAAGTGCCCCCTACTGGGTGTGTACAAGAACCTTCTATTCGTGCTGCTCCCTATTTAAAATTAATTTATTTTAAATATTATTTCATTACAGGACTTGGCCATTATGTTAGGTTTCTACGTCAAGTTTATATACCTTTACACCGGCCTGCTGGGCTTCTGGAATATGCTAGTCTACTATTTCACAATGAGGTATGTATGTGCCACCTGGTGGCAGGAGTGAGAAACAGGGAGTTAAATAACTTGGTTCACAAATGGTCAAACAAACATGATTATAAAGCACACCAAGGGTCATGTCTACCTAATAAAAGCAGGTAACATAGTGGATAAGTCTAAATTGAAACATACATAAAAAAGATATAGATGTCCCATACACATTCACACCATTTTTATTGCTAACAACTGGGCGAATTCAAAACAAAACTGAATGTGGAGAGAACTGTTTAGGTCTTTTCCCCTTAAAACCAGTCAGATGTAAAAATATTGTCTGCTTAAATCATCTTTGACAAGTTGTGCCATTGTGGGAGACAGTTTGAGACTTGTCGGTGCTTCCTATCACAAGATCACAGTGACGGTGAACAGCTGTCCCGACCACAGGTTTAACTGCCAAACCAGTCAGGGAAAGTTGTTGACCGAGTTTGAATCTGAGTGGGATCAAAAGAAAACAGTAAATACACACTAGGAGAGCTAAAATGATTAAAAAAAGGGGCCCTTTCGTCATTTTGGCTGAGAAAAACTGAAAATTCTGTAATAAATCTGTCGTTTGGTATTTCTTGGCAAACGCATCAAGGCAGTCCTGTTTGCTGGAGTACTCTTAGCTCTCATTAGCATTTTTATCAAGAAATGTTGCTGTACTATCTCCCATCAACATTACGTTGGCATTTCTTGGCAAAATTTCTAAGAAACGCTGTGAATTTCTACTTTACAAACAATGTGGCTTGATTTTTTATGATTTTTTGGCACACTCAGATCATAACGATCTTGCTACACCATGCTTTGTCCATTTTTTGTGGTAAATTGCATAGGTGATTCTGTATGCAAGTGTTAATAGAATATAAATTTTTTCATGGCATATATGGAAAACATATGTTGACAAAACACGACTGTATGGTGCTGTCACCTTCTTGCAACCCCCCCCCCCCTTCCCCAGTGGCATGTCACACTCTCCTGCATAACAGAAAGGCATTTTTTTTAACCGTATGGGACAGATTTATAGGATTGAAGTGGAATTTAAAACTAATGCAGTACCTAAAAAACTATATATTTGTATCCAGGTATAAGTTAAGGAGACTAGATGTTACAGGGATAAGCTTGTGTCTGAATAATACAACGGAAACTTGTCTGCTTCAGAGTGGTAGAAAGTACTTGGTTTGTGTGGGTAGCCCAGTCCAACCATATTCCCATGGAAGTAGATGTGGATAAGGAGCGCCCATGGCTCTTGTTACAGGTACATTCTGCAAGTGGCAGGACACGATGTTGTGAAATCACGTGTGAGATTTGAACAATGTGCGCTTTGTACTTTGTGTAAATTGAAAGTTGAAGTCTCCCACATAAAGCTTTCATTTTTTGCCATTTTATTTTTAAAGCAACAATTAGCAACCCTGACATGCCAATTTATAAATTTATAAACATCTGTTGTTTTATTGACAAATTTCTACAAATTTGTGCTGCTACCCTCCTTAGAGTTCTTTGAAACCTCCATTTATCATAAATTGCTGTGTGTGGCCAATACACCATAAATTGGGGTGCTCTGTCTGGTAAACACTTCATGGCTGCATTGTCTGGGCACTCAGATGGACTGGAGCATGTCACTTGTATATGGCACGACAGGGATCCACTTCTTGCTGGTGGAGACACCTGGGAGATAAAAACCTCATTAATTCATTGGTTGAAAATGACATGTAACACAGGAAGCAGGTGCTGCCACCATGCAGAATTGTGTACTTGACATGCCCCATTGGATTAACCTGGACCTGGACTTACTACAAGGTACAAGAAGTGATGGAAATTTCCTAAAGCAAACTTCCTTATTTTAGTCTTACATAGTCATATCTAGGCATCTTAAGATAGCGTGAGATATTTTCCAGACCTTGGTAGAAAAACAGACAATGAATAAAATCCTTTGAGAGGGAATTAAGATTTTTGCTGGCCACAAGAGAAAGGTGCCGAGGCAGTCAGATTAAGTGACTGGCTCATCACCATAATATACATGCCTTGAGATGATAAGACTGTACGCATATTCTTAAGATGTGGTGGACAGGGTAATTAACATATAGGTGAAACGTGTGGAAATGGCAAGCTGGTGTAAGATACTGTGCTGAGATAGCTCCAAAGAACAAAGCTAGAAATTAAAAAAACTCTGCTTTATACAATTATTCTTATTGCCAATTCTACTGAGGAAAGGAACTTGTTTCAGCTATTTGCCTATCTGTTTGGTCCCTGTTCCAAGTAATAAAGTATATTGCAACAGAAAAGCCTATCCTACTGAACAAAAAAAAAAAATCTGTATAATGATTTTCTTGTAACTTGTGCCTAATTACTCTTGTCATGCAAGGTGTAACCCATAATACAGGTAAAGATGTACCAATGTACCCCACCTTTGCATGTATGGCCTAAAGGCATAAAATTTTCTACGTGGGCAGACCAACTTTTTGTGCACTTTAATAGTGGCAATAAGGGTGATGAAATGAGATTTACAGACTAATCAGATGCAGCAGCTGCAAGTGGTCTGTCTTGACCAGTGATGCCCTCTACTGACAACTTTTTTAGGCTTGTCTGTTTATTAGCGAATTTACCATTGACCATTTCTCTGCTGACAGTAAAGGTTCCCCAGCTGTATTGTATATTTAAACCTTTCCCCCTTAAACTGGCCAAAACTGGCTGGTGGTCAAATGTCGTCTGCTTCAGTGTTTTCAACTAATTTCAACAGTTATGAAAAACAATTTGACTGAGAAATGTACATGAGACTTACCAAGATCACATGCCCCAGGTCAACCGCTTTCCATGGCATGGGTTGGGCACTAAGTGCCCAAACCATGCCAAGGAAAGCTGTTGACTCAGTCTTAATTCAAGGGAGAAAGGGTTAAACACTTTCAGTGCCAAATTTTGACTTGGGTCAACATCTTTCATTAGTGCCCTTAACTCATTCCATACTATGGTGACAGGCATTGGTCAGTGGTTCTGGCACTGACTTAAGACTATAGGTATATTGGTACTTGAATGAAAGCTCTTTTCATGAATTTAAATATGCGATTGTCATCTTAAGTCTAGGTGAAAATACAGAAAAATCAGGGACTGGTATGGAATGAGTTAAGGCACAAAGTGTCTATTTAAAGCACACCCAGGAAAGCTGTTGATGTAGACCATTCTTGTGTTTGGTCCCTAACAACTGCAGCCATGCAGGTAATTGAACGAAAAGTTGATTAACAAAGAACGTGCATCTAGTATCGTTATATCCAATCAGAGCATGTCAGTTTTTTTTTATAATTGGTGGTGAAAGAGTTAAATGGAGCAGACGGCCATATACAGCAAGACTATATATGAAACTTGTTTTTTTTTTATTTTGTTATTTTGAATTTTTGAAATATTCAGTTCTCCAGAGTAAAAATTGGCATGCCTTGTGTCTTCGGTTCCATTATTGTTGCACTGCTGCATGTACCACTGTGGGATCCTGGTAAGGATGCAACTCCTGTGCGTCGTTTTGGCAAAATTGTGGGCCATATTATCGCACCATGACAAAGTTCAAAATTTGCTGCAGTTGTTCTTGAAGACAGACCAAGGCAGCCATACTGTCAATATTGGATATTCCTTCAAGCAAGGTTGTGATTTTTTTTTTTTTTTACGCACGGACTGCAGTAAGTAGGGTCAGTCTGTGCTGGCCACCATTGGTTAACTGACGAGCATCTATGACATGGGGTGCATTCCCAAAGGGACCCTTGAACTGCATTGTTGTGTGTTGTACGTTTTATTTTTTCACATTTCACACAGGGTGATAGAAAGTCATTGGTTTGTCTGGGTCACTCAGTCCAACCATATACCCATGGAGATTGACGAAGACAAAGAGAGGCTCTGGCTAGAACTACAGGTACAGCAACAAGCATTTTATAGCTATAGCTTTGAATAGGGATGAAAAATGAGGTCATGGGTTGGTACAATATTCCCAAATCTACAATGTCATCAGATGTGGCCATTCCCATGGTTTAAAATCCCCATGTCGTACCAGTCTTGTCCACATTCATGCAACTTACTGAATATGAGCAACTGTTTTCATATTCACCAGGAATTAATACAGGAATTTAATACACCAATTCTTCATAAAAATAGCTCTCATGGATCAGGTTGGTTTGTCGGGCATTTTGAATCATGGCTGCATCAGGCTCATGACTATGACTACAAATGGGCTGATGGGATATGCTGTAAACACATTTCATCACCAGATGGCACCGCTGGGTGAGAGTTTCTCTTTGCCTGGTACCCCATCTATGCGTTATCATTGCAGAATGGCAGCAGTACCAGGGTATGCTTGGAAGGGTGATCCCTCTGTCCTGCAGAATAAACATGACCACAATGACTTGACAATGCATTTAAAGCTTATGTGTTGGCATTACATTTTGTTTTTTTGTACAGGGTGATTGAGAGTCATTGGTTTGTATGGGTAGCACAGTCAAACCACATTCCCATGACAATCGATGAGGACCAGGAAAGAGCATGGTTAGCTCTGCAGGTACATCTACCAAAAGTGAAAATCACCGATACCAGGCATCGGGTTTACCTGGATACCCTTTTGTTCAATGTGTATATACATGCACTCACTATGGACTCTGTGGCTATATTTCTCTTGTATTACAAATTAATCCAAACTCAAACTCAAAACTCAAACTCAAAACTCATTTATTTTAGCCAATCAATACAATGACGATTTCAATATTGAGATATATGTACATAATGATAAAATCCATGGTTTAATCAACCGATTTTCAGAGTGGTTCTAACTGGTCACAAAAAAGAGTGTTTTTAACCTCTTAAAATCATTGACATGTAGTTTAAGAAAAAAAAAATCATTAATTTGAGGACAGGTTTCCTGTAAATACATTTTCGGAGGGCAAAGGGTGACTGTTCCTGGCAGACTGAATCCTGGAACATGTCGTCGTATTATTGTCACAGTTTGACTTCAAGGATTCCCAGTAACTGAAAATTTCACTCACATTGTCCATGAGTGATGCAAGCTCCACTGCTGTCCTCACTTCCAAGGCAACCGTCCTTGTATTGGGTATATGTAAGCACCTACCTACCATCCGGGGCCAGTCCTGGCTCAGCCACCAACACAAAGCAATCCACCTTTACCTGTCCTTGACCTTGATATTGCCCTTATATCACCCAAAAGCACCCAGATGTAAATTGTCGTCTGCTTTTTTTTTTTTTTTTTTTTTTAAATTTCATTTTAATAAAAAAAATTTTCTTCTTCTGATAATTGTACATAAGGTGCATCATGATTTTTGTATCTTCCAGCAAGATTTATTTGTCGATATCTCTTTAGTGTCTGAGAACAGACTTTGATCTAGTTTTGTGGCAGGTGAGATGATTCCGGCAGACTGACGAGTGTGACAATATGGGATGGTGGGAAGCATTTCTGTTCAAACAGGCATTCATAGTTTCTCCAGTTTAAATGCTGTTTTTGAATTAAGACACTTCGATACAGAAAAAAAAATCTGACAAGTGTGGGTGACTATTAAATCAAAATTTGCACCAAACAATCTTAATTGCTACAACATTTACATACATGTGCAATGGTCCCCCTCTTATAAGACCACCCCAAATGCAGCCAAAAAGTGGCCTTATAAGAGGGGTGGCCTCTCTTGATGGAGGTAATATAATGCAAATACCATACTTTCTGCACAAGAATGTTGGCCTTTCAAAAGTGGTGGCCTCTGATGAGAAGAGGGGGACCACTGTACATGTATATGTGTTGGCAGGTACTAAGTTTGAGCCGGGCTCTTGTGGGAGTTCCCCATCCGTTTCACCACAGCTTGGTTGAAAGGGGTCCATGGAATAGCACACCCTCCTGTGCAGCTCTGCCCTGACTATGCTTACGGTCATCAACCCTTTCTCCCTGAAACTGGCTGAAACTGACCATTGGTCATAAATTTTATGTTCCGAACGGGTGAGATTGGAACTTGCAGCCTTTGGCACCAGTTGCCTAGCTGAAATGGGAAACACACATATCCACTCGACCAAATCCCCATTCTTAGAAAAGAATGGTTCAATGGAGGTGTGTTGTCTGCTTCAGTGCTTTTGACTAATTTCAACAGTAATAAAAAATAATTTGACTGAGAATCATAGATGAGACCTACATTGTATAGGATAATGTCCCAGGGCAACAGCTTAACTTGTAGCAGGTTCTAACCCTCACCAAGAAAAGCTCTTGACTTGGTCTTTGTTCATGAGGGAAAAAGCTTCAAGTGGTGCCGACTGTGCCTGAGTTATGACTGTTTTATTAGTCCATTTTTTCCAGAAATACAGTTAAACCTCAGCATAATAATACTCCTATATGCGACGTCTGCACCTAACAACAAAAACTTTAAGGGGCTGAGTTATGTTTTTGTTACATGACTCTTTTACCTGACATCTTCTGATGTGGGACACAATGTGCTGGGAACAGATTGTGTTATTATGGGGAGGTTTCACTGTTTTCTTGATTGTGATAAGTGTAGCTTTTCTCCTTTTTTAATGCACCAATATTTCACTTAACCTATGATGTGCTTTGTTGCATTTGCCATAAAATGATCTTATGTTCTACCAAATAGGATAGTGTAATCAGTTTTGTGTGCAGATTTATAATGGTATTTGTATAAACATGTAAAAGATTGAAAATATATTCAGAAAATATGCATTATATTGTCTGTAAAATGCCCTTGGGTTTTTTTTAAAATTTTGTTTAAGAAAAGCCTATGTCAAACTTGTAAGATTGTTAGATGGTATATCTGAATTCTTCACAGACCTTTTATGAAAAGATCAAACCAAAAAAATCTTAAGTCGGTATGTGGCATTTTTGTTGTTTAAATTTTAAACTCTGGTCAGTATATCTTGCGTCCTCCGTCATATGAACACTTGTATATATACATGTATGCCATAACTGCCTGCCATTTCTCAAGCCATTTTTACATCTTGCTGATGGCCTGTGAGTCTTCCAGCTTTCATGCAGATTTTATTATTTCCTGTCACTATTGCTCAGCCAATCACACAAGACCAGCTTGTAAACAGCAGTTAGCGGCTTATAAATATGCAGGATTACCAGAACCCATCATACACATACCTGCAATAGTGGCCTTTGTGTATTAGCGATTTTCCTCTCGTGGTCTGTGAAACTGATTGGCTGAGAGTAGTGCTTGTCCTGCCCCGTGCTGCTGGGTAATAAAGTCTAACCAGGGACGTGCTATAGATGGACTACCAACGGCGGGGCCCCCCCCATTGTACCTTCTATGTTGCCGCTGCTCAAGTGTTCGAGTGTTTGAGCGAGCACCTTCAGTGCTGAACAAACACAACATCACGGCCCGCTTGGCGACCATGATATAACAGACATGAGCCTGACCAAGGAAAAAATTCCCTGAGAGTATCATATAAAGTACTCATCCTCAGTGAAAAACAACATCTGAGTTCGGGAAAAAATTTAACTTTCTTCACAGGTTCAACCAGACATCCAGGAATTTCTGTAAGTCTATGACACAAAATTCCCTGAAATCCTGGAATTCCCTGAACAGGCTCATCCCCGATATAAACGCGGCCAGGTCACGTGATGAAAGGTGTGAATAATGGCGTCACCGACTGAAATGTGCAAAATTTTTCACCGTGTTCCACATTTTAAAGTTAAAATTGAGCATTATGCCGGACTCAGCTACAAGAAATGAAACCACCATCATGATGCTACCGGCATACTCTATCCATCTAAAACTACATTTTTTATTGCCGATTACGGTGTAAGGAGTTATTACGCACGCAAGTTGTCTAACTTTGCATCATCTTTGACAGAAAAAATGCAAAAACGTGCCCTTTTATCGGCCGATTTCAGCGAAAAACACATCGATGGACTCGCACGGTTCTGATTCAAACGATGAGACTGGTTGCACACGCATAAAACTCTCCGTTTTTGAACTTGGTACAATAGCACACCCGATGTAAGCCTGATGTAAGTAACCCGATACAACTGAACGCGGAAACATAGATGGAACAACAATCGGACTGAGCAGGGGGGATTAACTTGAGCGGCGCTACTGAACACGCTTTGTAGTCGTCGCACCCAGTTGACCACTAAAGGGATTAGCGCTCCCGTTGGCAGTCCATCTATAGCACGTCCCTGGTCTAACCAATTAGAGAGGTGTTACTTGCTGGGCCAGCATACCTAGGGTCCTAGTCCAGAAGTCCAGGGCATTAGGTCTACTGAGTAAGGAAACATAGCCAAGCTGAGGGCCATCTAAATGTGGACTCTTTACTTTGTTGCCAAAGCAACTGTTAACGATAACTATCTTCACAATAAATTGCATTAACTAGCTCATGAAATTTTGCTCAAAATTGGCTAAAATGTCATTTTGTAAATGTTGACAGTTTTTTACCACAAGGTATTCCTTTGCCTAGTCAAAATTACATTCTGGTGCAACCAGTAAAAATACAGATTACAGATGGTTACCATATCAACAGCTTGTTTATAATGCATGCACTTCAAATTTCACTTTGAGTGTTGGCAAATAAAGTGTGGGCATTGTGGTAGATGAAATTTAAGCGACCCTTTTAATGACATAGTATGTCAGACTTCCAGGGACAACAATGGATGAAAAGGGGATAGAATTTTACTAATTTTGATGAAAAAAGGTCCCCAGACATTGACAAGAAAGCCAGCTGTGTGTATTTATTGCAAAAAGATCATGCATTAAACAGGGTATCTCATTCTGCCACCATTACAGCTGACGGCAACATGCGATGTGGAGAAGTCGTTTTTCAATGATTGGTTCACAGGACATCTCAACTTTCAGATTGAACACCAGTAAGTTCAGCAGCTCTTTTTGTATGAGTTTTTTCAGCACAATGAAATATTTGTACCATGAATTGGTGAAATATGCAGGTCAAGCTGTATGACTGGCTAAAAGATGCAGGTGAAGCTACATGATTGGCTGAAAGATACAATTGAAATTGTATGATTGGCTGGAAGATAAAGTGAAGCAATATGACTGGCTGAAAGATAAAGGTCAGGCTGTATATAATTGGTTGAAAGATACAGGGCTAGCTATGAAGGTGTGTTGAGACCTTCACAACGTAAGTGTGCCACGTCTCCATTATGGCTGTGAAGGATCACCCTTTAATCATTTCCCAGTAAAGCTGGCCAAAACTCGCTGATGTTCAAATATCAACTGCTTTAGTGTTTTCAACCAATTTCGACAGTGATGAAAAAATATTTGACTGAGAGTTACAGTGGTACCTCTCTTGAGAGACCCCTCTAATCAGAGACCGCATATCTTTTTAAGACCAATCTCTCAGAACACTGCACTATCTTTCCCATGTTGTTGTACCTCTAATGAAAGACCACCTGTTTTGAGAGACCACCTTTTGACCTGCTGTAGGGGCGGTCCTTCAAAAGAGGTACCACTGTATAGACTAGATCTTTCAAGATCACATGTTCCAGGTTAATAACTTGAACTTTCATTGGCATGGGTATATGATATAACTGAAAATATAACTTGGGTAAATGCTGCTGTTAATTTGCACTATAAAAGGATGAAGGGGGTCAATTCTCCAAAATGGACCTATGGCTTACCTGACCACCTGAGCAGTCACAGTGGATGCCTTTAAGGTTTCAGGTGATAATTCAACTTGTTTGAAAAAAACTTGGTAAAAAAAGTAAGCAACGGTAGAGTAGAATAGCAGGTACTGCTGTTTTATGCTTTATGAAATTGACATTTACAGTTACAAAGTAGCATCATTCAATTGTGAAAGTATGATTAGTTTGGTTACATTTAATGACAAAGTTTTGTTATCATAGCTGGGTGTACATTTATTACAATGTAGAAAACTATACTTTGTTGCAGTCTGTTCCCAACAATGCCAAGGCATAACCTGTACAAGATCCAGCCACTAGTTCAGTCTCTGTGTGAGAAACATGGTATTCCCTATGAGGTCAAGCCCCTTGGGCAAGCCTTTGCTGACATAGTCAGGTAAGTGTCTGCCGAGTATCATGTGATCTTGTTACCTATGAATCAGGTGCCAAAAATATTGCTTTTTTTCAGTCTCCCCACCAGAACCCACAGGGGACTGAAAGTTGCACCTCATTTCCTTATCTTTAATACAGTGAAATCTCAAAATAACAACACTAAGATATCCAACATATTCTTGTAACAACAGACGTTTTGAGGGACTGAAAGTCAAATCTCTTTGCTTTTTCACTCATTTATGTGATATGTAGAGAAATCTGAATCATTTTGCAGTGAAAACATGGCGTTGCTTTAACAATGTTTCACTCTACTTATAGACATGTTATATCAAGGTTTCACTGTACTTAAAGACATGTTATAACAAGGTTCACTCTACTTACAGACATGTTATAACAAGGTTCACTCTACTCACAGACATGTTATAACAAGGTTCACTCTACTTACAGACATGTTATAACAAGGTTCACTCTACTTGCAGACATGTTATAACAAGGTTCACTCTACTTACAGACATGTTATAACAAGGTTTCACTCTACTTACGGACATGTGATAACAAGGTTTCACTCTACTTACAGATGTGTTATTACTAGATTTCACTGTACTTGCATGTACATGCTATAATTCGGTTTCACTGTACTTACATGCTAAAACTAGGTTTCACTGTACTTACATGGTATAACTAGGTTTCACTGTATGAGCTTAGACAAGGCAAAAGGCCGTTAAGTCTAGAGGCTGATGTCCGACCGGTTTCGTTGATTTATTCAACTCTTCATGGACGGTTAGGAAGACTGCCTGCGCCCTTTTATGCCTATTTGGAGTTACGCTTGTTGTTACGTGCGCACGTGTATTGTGTTTACGTTTTAAGCGTGATTGGCCATAATTGACTGATTATGTCATCATGATCATCTTCAAATCAGACTTATGTCTGATTTAAAAATCAGTATCTCCCAAATAAGGAAATCCAATCTGGGACTTAACTAAGGTTAGTTAGTGCAGTTTTTAATGGGCTGGGTCAAATCAGGACAACTGAATAATTGGTGCTGATGCCCTGAATAGGGACTAAGAAGTGCATGGGTAACAATTTCTTGATTAAGAAGGTGTATTTGCAGTGTTCCATTTTTAACTTCACAAAGATATGTGGAAATTATACTGGCTTATTAAGGGAAAGTGAGCTCTGACAGTAAAAATTTAGCATTATACAGAGCAAATGTGCTCACTTTCCCATAATGTTGAGACCGAATGGTTCGACTGTGCGTAATTGATGCATCCAATGTTTTTCCCTGGTTAGACGCAGCTCTCTGCTGCGTACTAATCTAGGGGGTGTGGGGATGTATTCAAGGATATGGACTTCAATGTTCAGTCCATCATGGTCCCTTTGTGCAAAATGTCTGCCTAGGGGCTGTTCCATTGAGCGGTTACTAATGTAACGGAAATGTTCCCTCAGTCTATCTCTGAGGGGATGAAGGGTCTGCCCTACATACTGTTTTTTGCAGATATTGCATGTGAGGAGATAAACTAGGTTGGAGCAAGAAAAAAAAAAAAGGTTTCACTGTACTTACATGGTATAACTAGGTTTCACTGTACTTGCAGGCTATGACTAGGCTTCCTGCATGCTTTTCCAGATTAAAATAATTTCCATTGGAAGCAGAAATCAATATATATTGTGCCACCTTGTCATTTTTACACGGAAAAAGTTGCATGCTGATGCAATATCATCGGTTCCCCTAGGGTTAAAACATGAAGGATATACAGTAGGGTTGGGAATTGGTCCAAATTTCAAAGTCTCGATGATTGGTTTTTAGAAGTGACCGATGATCGATTATAATCGGTTTTGGGAGTATTCTCAACAACCCATTGACAGAGCTAATGAACCAGTTTCAAGTTCTTTTTTAAAACAAAATATGAAGGTACACACCAGAGATACCACCCTTTTGGCTTGCCTTCTTGCATTTACTGCTACTAATATACTAACTAGTACTACAAAGCATATTTAAGTCACAATTTATTGACTTTATTAAAAGAAATCAGTTAATATGTACTACTAGTCATACACTACAGAGGGGAGAGGGAGGGTACCCATCACACAAAATTAAATGCTGCAACCACACATCACACACAATTAAATGTTTTCAATCACATTCACATGAAAGGAGTGACAACAGGGGATATCCATCCATTCCGTGGCTATGTCATAATGTCACATAAAATTAAAATGCCCAACCAGGCAATCACACATCAGTAACATCACACAAATTTATTTCTTTTCAATTCTCATCACACATAACTTTTATCACACATTACGCAAAAGATCCCCCCCCCCCCCCCCCGCCGCCCGCGCCACCATCACAGCCTAAGGATCAGTAGAGGGACTATCACTACACCCAACATTTGAAATTCAAAGAAATTTATTGGCTTTTTTGTTGGAATTAGTTTAGTTTAATCTTTGGCTCTTTGCACTTATATCACAACGTAACTGCCTTAAATTTAATCAATTAGTGTGTCAATACGATCGTAATTACGCAAGTGCAAGCACATGGCATTTATTGACACACATTAACACCTAGCACGCCGTCGGCGGTTATACCCACCAACACAGCACGCCGACCGTCGACAGCCTCCCACCGGCCCGTAATGTTTATTTACCGTTAAGCGTGTGCATTTTGTCATAGACAAACTTCAGTATTTACAGATGGCTATTTCGATTTTGAGATAAAAAGAAATATATTTTTATTATATGGATAAAAATGAAACAACTACACGTTTAGCGTGACATTTTGAATGATACAACTCCCAAAATTTACGCTAAAACTTCGTAGCTTTGCCCCTTTGCCGCCACGATGTTTTGCATCGTCCGCCATTGTTTTTTTTATACTGCTGGAATCCTCAGAATTTCGTCTCTAAATGTAACAAGCTCTCTTATTGGCTAAGAAATAAATATTCCTGGGGTATCCCTCCAAAAATAGCCCAGAATGAGCATCGAACCTCCTCATTATAAATGCGCTGGGTCATTTCCAGGTTTCTCATTGGATGGATTTGGTCACATGCAAGTCACCGTCCAATCAAACTCGTTGTTTGCCATGTGCTCGAGTCAAGTTCAATTTGTTGTGCTGGTGAACATGTTGCATTCACGCAATGATTATAGGACCAAGATGCGAAATTTTGACATCATACTTTCACAAAACGACTTCGATGGAACAGATGTAGACACAGATAAAGGCAGGAATGAAAATTTCTTAAGCAAGGCAAGGAAAATACGCAGATTCCGTCACCGCACGGTGACAAAGCTAAGCCTGATCGAGATTTGCGTAAACACGATGTGTTGTCGAGCGCTGTCTCAGATATGTCACGGCACGATGTTTTTATCCAAAGTTTGTTGTTTTAATTTGATTAAAATGTCTGAAAGGATAAAAATCTGTATAAAAGAACAAATGAGGAATGAATTTATGACCGAAGACCGGGAAAAATATACGCACATAACGGAAAACCATGCCCGGACTCGTGCCTGTTCACACTCGCTTGTCTTGCACGGCCCGTGACCGTGTTTGTTGGTAAAAAAAAAAAAAAAAAAAAGGTGACCAGACTGTTGACATCCCGTAAAGCATAAAAAAAAATTAGGGGGTAAATTGAAATAAAAATTGCACAGAATTATACCTCATGTAATTTCTGACCGACTTTGTGTTGATCACTAGGATTGAATTGCAAAACTCAGAGCCCAGGCACGTTCAATCCAGCATGTCCTCTCTTGCGCAAGCGATTAGCGAACTGCCCGGTGGCACACTGTGTGCGATACCAGATACTGGCAGAGTGCTATAAGTTAACGCCATAAAACCGACCTTTGTATATAGACCTATATGCCTTTCTGCACAACTTGCATAATGAATGTCGTAATCAGAACAAGGCGATGACCAGTGTAGCGGAAAGCCGGTGTACCGTGTCGGAGTTCAAAAGACCGTGAAAATACCGCAGAAATGTCATAAAAACCACTTTTTTCTATTGTAGTTTATTGACTTTGGTAATGTTCTATCGATTCATTCAAGATTTTTACCAGAAATATTCTACTAAAAACGTGTTTTACCGCACAAATACGCGATTAGCACTAAACTCTGTATTATCGCTCAAGTATAATCGATTATGGGAATTTTATAATCGAGCGCTTGGTCTTTTAAATTAATCGGACGATTGTCGATTAATTCGATTAATCGGAACACCACTAATATACAGTGGAACCTCATTAATACCGACCTCGTTAATTCGTATGTCTCATTAATCTGAACACTTCTCCCGGAACAGCATTGTTCCTTTCAAGGAATAGTGTTTCAGTAATCCAGATGCTTCATTAATCTGAACAGTTCATTGGGTACAAAGGTGTTTGGATTAATGTAACTGTCCACTGTAACTGTTTTCTCAAAAGTGTATTGTTCTATAATTATCATTATACCCTCAGGCTGGCAAATGAAATTTGGAAGTGTGTATACTGTACTGTTTTTGGCTTGTCTGATTGTTCTTTTATATCATGGTCATTGTATTGTCGTCCATCTCTCCGTCCATCTGTGCATCCCTCCATCTTGTTGACGTTACCGCAATATCTCAAAAAATATTCAACATAGCTTTACCAAATGATTATCAGAGATGCACTCTATAATGGACCAGGTTCCTATTAAAAACCAGCATCCTCTGATTATATTTAAACTTTAAAATGTATTTATTTGAAGGCAGTCTGAGCGGTGTTAACCCTGACCACATTTCCATGATACATGTATCTCAAAAAATATTCACTGTAGCTTTACCAAATGATTATGAGAGATGCAGTCTATAATGGACCAGGTTCCTATTAAAAACCAGCATCCTCTGATTATATTTAAACTTTTAAATGTATTTATTTGAAGGCAGTCTAAGTGGCGTCAACCCTGACCGCATTACCATGATACATACATCTCAAAAAATATTCACTGTAGCGTTAGCAAATTTTTTTTATCAGAGATGCACCTTATTATGGACCAGGATCCTATCGAAAACCAGGTTCCATGACTATTTTTAGACTTTTTATGAAACTTTTAGTGTATTGTTTTGAAGGCCGTCTGAATGGCGTCAACCCTGAGGACATTACCGTGATATCTCAAAAAATATTGACCACAGCTTTACCAAGTTTTTTCATAGATGCATTTTATGATGGATCAGGTTCCTATTTGAAACCAGCTTCCTCTCTAAAATTAAAAAAAAAAATTTATGAAATTTTGAAATATTTTTTCCAAGGCTGCCTGGGTGGCGCACAAGGGGACGATGTTATCATAATATCTCAACAAGAATGCATTGCAGCTTCACCAAGTTTTTATCACAGATGCACATTATACTAGACCATGTTCCTAGGAAAACCGGCTTCTTCTTCTTATTTTTTAAACTTATGAAACTTTTGAAGTATTTATTTGAAGGCCGTTTGAGTGGCACACAAGTGGATAATCTTGTTATCATAATATCTCAAGAAAGATTCATCACAGCTTTATCAAATTTTGGTGCAGTTCCACCATATTATGGGACCTGTGAAGTCTCAAAAAAATGCAGAATTGAGGAAAAAAAGATTGTCTGCACCGAGGGCTTTTATTTTGATAATTTGAACCTCATTTTCAAGGTCACAGGACCCATATGTGTGTGAAAAGCAGGGCATATAAAATCCATTGATAACAGTTTTGTATATAAATATATATGTGTGTGTGTGTGTGTGTTTATGTGTGTGTGTGTGTGTGTATGTATGTATGTATGTATGTATGTATGTATGTATGTATGTATGTATGTATGTATGTATAGTTATGTCTTGGGTGGTTTATGGGCAGAATTGTAATCCTCAGACCATCTTGTGGGCAGTTGTTCAGTGCATTGGCAGTTGAAAAATGCCCATAAACCATGTTTGCCTTAAATTCAATGCGCTACCTAGGGGGTTTCAGAAACGTGCAAATTAGCAAATCTGCCGAGATATTATGGGAAGCTATAAATGCCCAGAAATTGTGGTAAGCTATAATTGGTATATACTGCCCACGGTCTGGTTTGAGGATTATAACTGACCTGCAGACAATGGGCATGACCCACAAACTGGCTGTAGGACCTATTCCATGTATCTGTATGTATGTATGTATGTATGTATGTATGTATGTATGTATATATGTATACATGTATGTATGTATATTTGTATGTATGTATATATATATATATATATATATATATATATAGATATATATATATATATATATATATATATATATATATATATAGAGATATATATATATATATATATACATATATATATATATATATATATATATATATATATATATATATATGAACTTGTAGTTAATGTATAAAACTAATTTATATTTCAATTTCTACTCTTTCAGAACTCTGAAACACTCTGGACAGATCTGGGAGGCCTATTATCATGCATACCATAGCTAAACAATACACTGATCAAAGGATGGATGACACACCATTGTACCAGTACCAAGCTTCTACAAATGGTATCACCAATGAGCACCAACACACAATTGGCTTTCAGAACCAGTCTCACAATTCTTTTACAGGAGCTTGTGGATGAATGGGTTAAAACCATGCACTGTTAATTTTAAGGCTGTCTTTCACAATGGAATTTCTTATAATTATATGAAACATTTTGTGGAAATTTCATGTATGACTTTATTGACATTAAAGCATAGATTCAGTTGCTGCTGATTACTTCAGGAACTGTTGAGACTGCACAATACACATATACAATGGAAACTGCCAATTAAGACCACCTTAGGTACAGAGAAACTTTGGTCTTGATAGGGATAATCCGATTTACTTGAAGGATAAATAACAGGTAGATTGTAAATTGGTGGAGTTATTATAAAAATGTATTCATTACAGAGATGGTCTTCATTGGAGATTCCACTGTACCGAATGTACAAAGGCATAAATTTGGTGCCAAAAGTGTTGCCACTTGCACCAAAAATACTTGGAAAATTTCAAACCAGTTTTGTCGGATTTTGTGGATACCATAAAAATTACTGTGTACGTCTGGTTGCGTATTTTCTTGGAGAGCCTGTTGTGTGCCACCTGGAATGCTAGGGCAAAGCATGGTGTATGTCAAAATACATGGGCTGTCACGGCAGTGGCACAGACCATGTTTAACAGAGATTTAATGTTGCTTTATGGGCTGGTTTACAATACAAAGCAATGCATAACAGACATAGGGCTTGGTAAGTGAATATACCGAAATAATTAGCGCTCATGATGCGATCTGTCAAAATTATAAATTGACAGCACTGCTGGTTAGTATGTACATGCATAATGAATTATATCAAATTGCATTGAAAAAATGTTGTGTAAATATATGTGTAGGTA